>VZTR01022642.1:79560-152829 GCA_013400775.1 Chaetops frenatus | reverse complement strand
TTTTTTTTTTTTTTTTTGTAAAAGCAAACCACCCAAACCGTACAATCAGTCTAGACTTAGGGTGTGCTGTGGCCTTATTTCAGCTTGCCAGTGCTGATAGACAATGCATTTGCCATTTGTAGTCACTTAGTCTACTCAGAGCCAGGCTGTTGCTCCTCTTGTCCTTTAAGTTATGCCACCAGTGTTCAAAAGCCACGCTTATGACAAAATAGCTTAAACCAGCACTGTTGTGGTGACTCACATTACAAATCTGCTGCTTCCAAACCTAGTGGTTGGTACCCTAACCTGAGGTGAAATAAAGGGAAACCTGTCACCTGCCACCATGGGTGCTTAAGGCAAAGAGTTTAACTTAAAAAGCAGGAATAAAAGCAAAAAATGTTCCCAATAATGTCTCCTAGGAGTTGTGTCTGTACCTATCGAGGCTCAGGGGGCTGCTGCTGTCAGGTGGAGACCAAGGAAAGCAGCTGAGACAGAGCTCCCAGGCTGCCTCGTGTCTGCTAGGGACTGTCAGACTGCTTTAGCTCTGTTAGTAACACATTATAGTTTAAAGCTTCTCGCCTTTTAAATGTCAAATCTGAAATCCTCTGCCCACTCACTGGAAGCAATCTCAGTGGCTTCAAGAAACAATAGTGATGCCAAATTTCCAGGTGACCATATGTTATCTCTGTATCTGCACTTCTGTCTTTGCTGCTGTTTGTCAGTGCCTGTACACAGAAGAGATGAGGGACAGCACCTGACTGCAGTATTTCACCAGGACACATGAAAACAGTTAAATATAGCTCAAAATATATTTCTCCTTTTATCCAAGAGGATGTGAGAGTTGAGGACAAAGGTAAATCCATAGAAATCCAGGTTAATACCCAGTTCCTAAAAATATGGCTAGCTTCAGTCAAAATGTGGTATGGATGACAGAGCTGTGTGCAGGTTGTATCTGATGGATGTGAACCACTCTGGCAGGAGGAGGATATGGCAGAGAATCCAAAGGAAGCCTCTCAGTGTTGTTCACAAACCTGGTATGTGTCTTGAGAGGTGTCTGCCTTCACATTCCTCTTCCATTTCTTTTTCATGAGAGGATAAACTGTTTTGAACAGCACAAAAGCCACTGTGTTCCTGTGGTGGCTTTGAAGAGACAGCCCAAGGAAGGATGTTTTCAGATGTGCAATCCCAGTGGCAATTTCCCTGAAATGTGACTGAGTGATGGTGCAGTCTGCCTCATCCACTCCAATATTAATGAATGGTGAAGGCACACTGCAACCAGTGAAACAAACAAAGCACAAAAGGAAACCAAATATTACCTTAAATTGGGTTCAATTTTTGTTCTTATTAGGTTGAACCATTCTTAGTACACAAATGTGGATGTGCCCTTACATTTAGAACTCACTTAAATTTATCTGTGTTTGTGACATGGGTTTCCACAGAAAAGCAACTTGTACCATGCAGTTAACTTTTCAAGCAATGTATGAGAAACACCCCCCAAAAAAGAAGTCTCAGCACCAACATGGCCTAATTCCTTTGTTTTCTGTAAGAAATCTGTAAAAGCCAGTGATAGTTAGGAAGCTGATTGGATCTGATACGCCTTCAGGACAAACCTGAGGCCACTGATGACTTGATTGAATAGCCCCATCACTGTACATCAGTGGCGTTTGAGAATTTATTCTGCTTTTAAGTCACTTAAGTGACTTAAGGTAAGTTGTTTCTCTGATTCCCTCTGTAGACAGTGCCGAGCCTGAGAATCTTTGGAAAACCTTCCAGCCCTGTCCTTCATTCTGCTTTTCTGCACATTCACGAGGCCATTGTCTTGTCCCTTGATAGAAAAGATAGTTTGTGGATGAACCTTGAAGTTATTTCCTATTTAACTCCAGAAAACATTTCGAGGGCTAAGGAGATATGGAGAACACAAGAGTGAAGCTATTACATGTGTATATGTGACAATCAAAAAATTCTAGTTGTGTAAGTATATAAAGCAAACTTCCTTGAGGAAGTTCAGTGTTCCTACACCTCCTAATGATGTGTCCACTTTGCCTTTTCTCTCAACTTTTCATTGAAAGCTCCCAAGCAAAAATAAGAAGCATGGCATTTCCCCTCACATGCATGGAGAGCAACAAGAGCCTCCAGGCCTGCTAAGAGAACCTAAGGTATCTGGAATTGAGCCCTTATTTCAGCAGAAAAAATGGAGAGCAGGGGGAAGCTGAGGAATCCTGTCATTGAGTAAGAACTCCACACTTAATCTGCACAATGCTAAACATAAGGGAAGTTTCCTGTAGTTCACTGATGCATTCAGACTTGTAGGATATGCAAAAATTTGGTCCAACAACCTTCAGAACCAAAGTATAGCAGCTATTTCAGGTTGAGAACACTATGCTTCTGTTGGTTTTGTATAGTGCAAATAAATAACCATGTCCTGGGAGAGGAATCATTGTAATCAAAAGGTATTTATTTTTTACTGTGAGAATCTTTAAACATGCAGTGTTTATTTATCCCATAAACTGCAAGTGCATCTCTCCTTCCCAGCTGAAAATTTTCCATGTGACATTGTCATTTAGCACTTCCAACAGTGTTGGTAATACACTGCATATGTCTTGAACGGGATCAAAATTTGGCTTTACACCTCAGTCCCCTCTTAAATCTTTAACAATAACAAATCACAAACTCTGGGCAGAATACAAATATATTTATATTTTCTAAACATTCAAGATGTTTCACAGCTCCCTAAAAACCCAGCACAAGAGCAATAACCTCGTCAAGAGATACTAAAGCACCCATCTTGAATTAATTCTGATCTAATCAAATCTAATTTGATCTGATCTAAACTAATCTCATGTCTCTCCAACCAGTAGGACTTTGTTATCTGCAGACATGATGCTCATACAATGGATTGGGAAGTTACTCTTGCTTTAGACATGGGTATAATAGCTGGGCTGGTTAGTCCTCAAGTTTTGGTTTCATGGGATTATGCCATGGAAGGAGGCAGATTGCTCTGGCATTGGTACGAAATGTTTGCATCATGTCTAGAAGCAGTGGGTGTGGTTCTTTTAGGTGATCTGCTCCTCTGCAGAGAGTGAGAGTAATTTTGACAGTAACAGCTAGACTGGTCTAAGCAGAATAGCAAAGGGGAGGCAATCTGTGTTACTAGCTCAGGTGATAGTTGGAGAAAAGGGATAGCCTTTTGGAAACATTTTAAAAATTATTTTCTTTAAAGTCTGTTCTTTCCAGCTGTCTAAATTGCTCTAGTAAAAATCATTATTGGTTGTATTCTTCAGTGGTTTCTCCATTTCCTCACCTCTAAAGAGTTGACAAATCACTGAGAGATATGTCAAGTCACTGGGGATTACGACAGACCTACAGGGACACCATCTTCATGCTCAAAGAAGGCAGGTTCTGGTTAAATACTGTGTGGACGTCATGGTGACTACAACACATATGCTGCAAAGCTGCAGGAGGCACCCAGAGAACCTGCATTTCCTACTGTCTTCCACTTTGCTATGGAAAAACACAGAAACAGGAGTTCTTTATCCCAGATTTTAGCTGACTCATAGCCAAGCATATGTGTAAATGCTTTGCTAAATTGTTCTTTGTGAAGCTGACCTGAGCCTTTGAAGTCCTAGTCCTTCTGTGCAATAACGTAAGCGAAGACCTTCAGCACGTGTTGCAGTCTGTGCAGATGCCTTGTCTGCGTCCATCTGAGTCAAAAAACAGCGGCAGGGAAAATCCCTGGGACGGGAACTCGGTCATCTGTGCTGCTACCCGGTCCAAGCAGGCAGCAGCCCTCCCAGCAGGTCGCAGGCAGTGCTTGGGAGCCAGCATGGGCCATTCCCAGTGACCAGACCGGAGGCAGGTTTTGGAAAAGGAGAGCAGCCGGTAGCATAGACACAGGCCATACTGTGCTGGCTGGCCTCAGTGGCCAAAAGCAGCCCCTGGCAGGTTGAATTTAAAGCTGTATAGGTGCAGGTTTAATTTAAATTTGTACAGGTACAACTTTAAAGCTGAAATATCGTTGGGTGACAGTGGGATGGCAGAAAGTGTCCTTGTGCCAAATATTGATGGGTGTTTAATATACACTTTGGGCACATGCTGTGACCAGGGAAGATTGCCTACTGATGTTGTGTGAGTGCTTCTGATTGCTGCAGTGCTGTGGTGCGGGATGAGCACGACAGAGGAGAATCACAAGTGTAAAGTGCTTTAAAGATCACACTCCAGCAACTCTTACCAGAAAAATACTCTTGATTTGAAGTGTAATTTTTTTTAAACAGCAGTTCTATACTACCAAAAGCCTTTTGTGGATGCAATTACGCTAAGGGAAAAGTAAAAGCTTTGACCAGTACATCTTATTTATTTTGGGGTATCCATGTGAGCTGCAGTGTCAGAAGCCTGGTGCTGTAGCAAAAGCAGTTGCTCAGGTGGAGAGCACAGCCCAATGTTATCTGGTCTTCTTCTAATGCAAATTTATCCACCCTTTGCAGCACTACTGAATTTTTGGTTTGCATCAATTCCCATGGGTATTTGTAAAGAGTTGTCTTCTCCCAAACTGGTGTCAATTCCAGTGACCCTTCCTCCCAACAGCAGTGATGGGTATGGTTTGAGCACAGGGAGGTGTTGAGGACTGCCTCCTACCTCTCCATACCTTATCTCATGACCATTGCCACTTGGCCACATGGTGCTATCCCTCTTCCCTGGTGGACAGGATCAAATCCCTCACTAAGCCTGCCCCACAGTGTCAGTTACTCTGAGTTTGCATTGCAGCAAAACTACATCGCTTGATTTTTCACTCTAAACTCAGGAATAATAATTACTCTGAAATCAGCCTGGAGTGAAGACAGAAGTAAACCAAGTTTAGAATACTTCATAAAGAGAACTTGAGGCAAGCAGCTTAGAAGTCTCAATAAGATGCCTAACATCAAGTAGATTAATCCCTCTCCTTCTCCAAGGAAATCCTGTGTGCTGTGCAACTTCTGGAAATGCACTATGTGTAGTATAAGGCAAGAAAAAGACAAATCTGAGGTGACACAATGACTGACTGGTACCATATTCTATTATGGATTACATAGGGTTTACTATGCAAGCATCATCCATCTGCACACATGTACACTCCCTTGTGCCTCTGGTATTAGCAGTAGAAACTCACATGCTCATACATATTTCTAGGACAAAGCACATGGGGCTTAAGAGGAGAATTTGTCTGTAAGCAAATTGGGCAGTGTTTGGATTGCACATTAACAGTGCTGTAGCCCCATCACTAGGTAGGTGGTCCCAGGAAGAAAAATAACACCTCCATTATATTTCCTGTTTCTGAAAGGAGGAACTGATACCCCAGTGCCAACACACCACTGCCCCAAGCTGGCAAATGTCTCTGCATGTGCAGGAGATAGGGCACAGCAGGGAACTGCAGTGCTGGCACTTAGTGGATTGCATGTCAACCTCCTCTCAGTGGGCTCTGCAAGCCCATCAAGGGCACAGATAGAAGAGAGGGAATTTGCCACTTGCTGTGAGAGGAAAATGCAGCTGCATGAATACTTTTTTCCTCTGCAATAGACATAGTGTTGGAAAAAAGTCTCAAGGGAAAAGGGAAAAGGGTAATGGGAACCATTACCTGTCCCATGTAAAGTGTTTGTCCTGTAGTGTAAAACATTTCAGAGAAGAGTAGTTGAAATTATTTGGGCAGGATACTTTTTTCTACATGTGGTCTGTATAAGAGATGAAAGATTAGTCTGTGTTTGTTCTCAGATCAGGACTCCACTATAGCATCAGACTGGCAGATTCCCAATAGAAAGAGATTCCCCATCTTGGAGAACTTGTGATCTGAAAGTCAGACAAGAAGCTCTGAACAGAGACATGGGTACCTCGAACAGTCAGAAACAGTGGGGTGTTTCTGCTTGGTACTCCAGCGGCAGAACTAGTGAAGAAGTGTGGTTTGGGAATAACTTGCTGCTTTTTGATGTAGTTTTGTGGAAATGCATCTCAGCAAAGCATAGAGTTAAGAATGATAAGGGTGAGTGAAGGGAATGAATCAACAAGCTTTGGTGGGATTCAAGGTACGAGTTTCAGTGACGAAAGGGTTACAAACCCCCGGCCAAGTGATGACATGTCTGTTTTGTGGCAGTCTCAAAGCTGGGCTGGATTTATTTCTAGCATTCAGTGTATCCTTGAGCTGGGCATGGTGAGGGAAGGTGGCTCTTGAATAAGAGCCATCACCTTTAACATCAAGTCCTGGACACAAAACCTGTCAATGAAACAGGAAATTAGAGAAAGCATAGCTACCACCCTAGCCCAAAGAAGGCTGCTTGTCTGCATGGCTACAAGCAGGTCATGCAGAGAACTGAACGAGCTGCACGAGCCTCAGCATGGCAGGGCTGCAGCGCTGCAAGTACAGCGAGCTGTGCTTGCTCTCACTTTTCCTGGCCATAAACACCTAAGGTCTGATTCTTCTGGCTCTGCACTCTGCATAGTCATTAACACTGCTTTGAAGAGTTGGGTTAGTGGGTGTAAAATACTACCATTTAGTAAGGCATCATTTTACCACCACTTCACAGCACTGCAAAATGAGAATCTATGCTCTGGAGCAGCAAAAACCTGAGCCCCAAGTGTTTGCCTCATTAGAGAATCCTCTGCTGTGTGAATGGGAAATAACAAGGGCAAATCCATCTGTCCTGAAATTACATAGGCTGCCTGAGTTTGGTCTGAGATTTTAATGGAAAACCAGAGCAATAGAATAAAAAAGTTATTGCATTAATATGAAGTGCTAGTGGATTTGGAGTAGTGACTGAATTTTACTTCCCATTTCCCTGCTTTTATGCAAAACTTCAAGCAACACACTGCTCTACTGCATTTAAAATCATCTGTAGATTCACAGACAAACACGTGTGTAGGTAGGTAGTGTAAATACATATTTGGAGATGACACTCTTCTCAATATGTTTTCCAGGGAAATTGTTTTTCAAAAAAGAAAAAATTTGCCCTTTCATGTGTATTCTCACGTTCTTTGCATGTGTCTTGCCTGTGGGAGGTAAGTACTTAATTTTTTTCTTGCTTTCTTAGTTTAATTTGGGTGCTCTTATTTATTTTTTTTAGGTCTTCTTTGCCATAGGCCCTGAAAACAATAATAAAAAAATACTGTGGCAGTTGCTTCTGTGTGGCTTGCCAAAGGGGTGTTAAGAAATTTTTCTGGTTGTTCTGTATGTGTGAGCTGCAAAGAGGTGATAAATTGCTGAAGGAAATTAAAGCTCGGGGTTGAAGCTCAAGTTTTGTACTCTTCTGATTCAGGCAGTCTGGATTACAAACTGCTGGTTTTGTTAGAAATCAGAAGTTTAGTTGCTTTAAACCCAGGGGTGCTGCAAAGACAGATTAGTAGGTAAAAACATCATGCAGCCTCTGGTGTTCTCTATGCTTGGCGTACTCAGATGCTGGAGAAAGAAACCACAGTACATCAGAGAGGAGCAGCTGAAGTGGTAGTCATAATACTTTGGACAAGCAGTCATTTCTAATCGTGGCAATTCCCAGAGCAGATCTCCGTTCTGCCCTCCCCTTCTTGCCGTGTGGGGGCACCCAGCCCCTGTGCCCATCTCTTCGGATGCTGGCTCCTCCTGTGCCACTGCCTGGCTGGCAGCAAAGAGGTTGCCTATCAGCTCAAAATTTGTTTCCTGGATTCTTTCAGGGCCATTTAGCCACCGCTGCCTCTCAGTGGATGATGCTTTGCTGTGAGTGGGGAAGTTGTGGCTGCCAGTTGAGGCTGCTAGCTGGTCACAGCTCAGCTGTTTTGCTGTGCCTTACAATGTGCCCACCCTTTCAAAATTAAGATCTTTTTCATTTATGCATTCAGCTATGCTGTCATGAGTGCACATGGAGAGGTTTTCTTTCCTTCTCTCCTTCCCCCAAGTTCAGGGTTGTTGAAGCTTTAGCTTTAGCATCATCAGCTGAACACCAGTAATACTGGCTCTTAGCTTTGGGTCCAAACATTTTGCCATGTTCCATTAAGGAAGGGAAGTTTTATGGACTCTGGGTTGCAGATGGGAACACCAAGGCATAGGGCTGTGGCAGACTGCTGCATTATTCAGCAACAGGCAAGGAAGCCTGGCCAGGCTGGATGATGGCTCAGAGCAGTGTGTGGTTACACTGCTAGCCAGGACCTTTGGTCATCACGACCCCATCTTGCCTTAAACGTGCCTCAAACTTGCTTCAGTCCCAAATCTGACATGGTCTGAGAGCTGCCCAGAGCAGTGTGTGGGGTTGTACAGGCTGCTGCTGTCCTGCTCTGCTGCCCTGGCTGGCTCCTCCGCCACAGCAGCGCTAGGTTGAGGCCAGTATCTGCAGCCACAGTTCACACGCCATCCCCTTTCTGCAAGCTGCTTTTCTCCGTCCTCAGTGGCTGTAACATGGGAGCTGGCGAGGTGAGAGTCAGCATCTGCTGCCTGCTTTTGGGGTGAGAGCAGAAAGGCAGGGGTAGTAACACCTACAACACCCAATGTGCCTCAGATGTCTGTTATTCCCAGAGGTCCAGCTTACACATGTTTTCCTGGACCTGCTGCAACTGTGAGGACCCAAGAGGAGAGTGGGATGTGCCTGTTGAGATCAGCTGCAAGTAGTGATGGGCGGGGGCTTCCCAGGCTGATAGACTGGAGCTGCAGTGTTGATATCCCAAGTCTGCCACTTCCTTGTGACACTATCAGTGCTTGAAAGAACTGTACTTTTTGTTCGTTTGTAAGGCTGCAAAAATACATACATGCACAAACACATCTGAGATGAGACTGAAGTGAGGCTGAAGTGAGATATCAATGCTCAGGTTCCCATAGATGTGTCTGAAGTTCAGGCATTGCCTTACCCATGTGCAGCCTGGCATGGTGTATGGCAGCACTGACCACCAATCACTGCTGGGCAAGGGGTCCCAGCCACTTTGGGATGTACTACCTGGCTACAGAGAGGCTGCATGAAAGAGGAAAGGATTGAGTCTGTCCTTTGTCTCTCATATGCCTTGGCTCTGTGAAACACCCCACAGCACTGCTGCCTGCTGAGGAGTGGGCTGAAGGCCCTGCGTAGCAGACTGTCATGTCCAGCAGGTCAGGAATTGCCCATGCTGAATTTAGTCTCCAACACAGAAGAAGGGATCTCCTCCTTTCCTCCAGGAAACAGGAGTTAAAAGTGGAGGATTCTCCCTTTAGCTATTTGCCCCAAACCCCTTTGTTAAAATAAATACTGCCAGTAGACAAAGAAAAGCAATCCATTAAGGCAAGCTTGCAAAGCCCTTCAAATGGCCATGGCAATGGCAAAACATTAAAACTGAAAGTAATGTATAGCAGCATAATAGTAAAGTAACATATTGCCCTCAAATTGCATCCTTTGGCATTCACTTCTGAGCTGTGGGACCCTGCTAAACACCAGCTGCTTGGAGAGAACCTGAGGGGACAGGGCAGGAATTTCTGTGAGCACAGATGGTGGCACACTGCTACATCTGCTATGCTAGCACTGGACACAATCTTGGACAATTTTCAAGGGTCTGGGAAGACATGTCCAGCTGTGGAACATGATAGAAAAAGAAGTGAAGAAAACGCGACAATGTCCAATTGGATGGTGTTGGGTCATTCAGTGAGAGTTGCAAGTACATGTGTGACCAGTCTACTGACAAGCCAGAACTTACATCTTGCCCATAATGTGATTTATCTTACAGGTTCAGGCAGTAAACCAATATTACCAAAATTAAGTTTTTCCTTCACAGAAAGAAGGAAGGGAAGCTTTGTTTTCTCGATAATGTGTCAGGAATATTGCCCTCTGTCCTTGCACAATGCAGTGTAAACTTGCTTATAATTTGTATTGAAGGAGGAAAGTTATCTCTCTGTCTGTGTTTCATTGTAAAATTACACTTAAAATCCTTTCCTGGCATTGATCCTGGCTTTGATATGCATTAGTAAACACCTGTGACACCGACATTAATCCAGAGTGAGCTTATAGTCATTTGTTATGTTAGACACTAAAAAGCAGTCACGAGGCCGTGGTTTGATAGTGTTATCTCAACACCTTGCATAGAGATGCAAGGCTGATTTGGTGACATATCATCCCTGACACATGACACATAGAGACCACGCTTCAATCAACACGCCGTGCCTCTGGGCAGTGTGGTGTTACAGGCTCTGCAGGGGAATGCCGCTGCCTGCGAAACTGCCTCTCCTGCAACTAGTGGTGATGGCAGGGCTGCAGAGACTGGGGAGCAAGAAACTGAGCCTGGTATTTGAAAATCAGATCCAAAATGTAACAAGTCTCATGCATGTTAATGATGTTTCATTATTGCCAGACATGTCTAAGCAAGAACCTGCTTTCCTTATAATTATTTATTCTACAAATAAATTCAGGAGTAATGATCTTAGTAGCTCGATTGGCCCTAGATCTAGACATAAACCCTTCATAATTTGTGTCATTTAATTTAAATTCTGCCCTAAATCATTCTGTTTATTTAATTTCTAGTCATCCTGTTTTACTTGAGCATGGTGTGCCTGCGTGATGCTCCTGAAAATATATGATGGTCATGAGCAATGGGTTGCAAATGCAGTTGCATCACCAGTGGGGAGATGTAGTGACCAATAACACTTTCCAGGTATGAAAAAAATCGAGTATTATCATTTGTTTAGAAGTGTAGTCAGGATGTGTTCTCTTAAACAGTAGCAACCTGGTTTTGCTGTGAGCGGGATCTGGCCTTAGCTGTCCATGGGCAAAGAAACAGCAGGTTTCATCGCTGCCTCACACTCATGTGTGTCTTCCAAGAGGGAGAAGAGGTTGTGGAAAACCTTTCCTGGTGGTAAGTGCAACTGTTTGTGATGTGACAGCTGGCAGAGAATACAGGTGAAAATGCTTCTTTACATAAACCAGACTTCACACCCAAGCTCTGTCTCAATCCTGTGTTTTAGTGATGTGTATGTGCCTGCTCTATGAGGTGAGTGCTGACTTTTGGCTATACTGGTGGTAACGAAGGGTTACAGAAATGCTGAAACTCAAAAATACAAACAGAAATACCAGGCCTCCGGCCCATCCACTGGCCATTTCTAATTGTCAGGTGAATAGATGAGAACTGTTGTGATAAATGTCATGTATCTTTTGAGTTGTTACACAAGGGTGATAAGGAAAAAGGCAAGACACAGAAAGGAGAAAGCTGAGTCTGCCTGTCTCTGCTTGGGAAATAACAAGCCCTTCATTAGAAATAGCTTGTAAAATGTTATCTGGAATTTATAAGATGGCATAGTTAGTCCTGAAAATACTGAGTTACGAAGCATCACTGGTGGACATTATGTTGCTGCCAGGGCTTTGCACACACTGACACTCAGGCTCAGTGGCAGACAGGCAAAAGCACAGGTAAAAGCTGGACAGATGAGGAAGTGCTCCCATGTTCAGTCTGTGCCAGTTGCTGCTGTAAAAATGGCTTTCTGCCCTTGCAGGCAGCTGTAGGCTTCAGATCAGGGTCCCTAATGTTTAACTGCCAAATGAAAACCATATATGTATGTAAATATTGGATTGCTCAGAATACCATTGCCAAGGGGCAGGAATACTAACAAAAGGTGGGATTGATAGCAGTTTAATTTTTCAGGTTGCGGATTGTGGTGGCAAAGGCTTGCATACAATTCCCACCTCTCCTAATGCTTCCATATACAGACATACAACAATAAACCTCCTAAATAGCCTCAGAGGGATTTGCAGGAGCTAGCAAATCCTCAAGAACTTACAGTGCAATATTCAGACAATGGAGTTTGCAGAAACAGCCTTGATCCTGCTAGGAGAGTTAAATTAGGACTTTGGTCCTATCTCATTATTTACTTTCATGAGAAAACTTGCATTTATGATGTAATTTTTCTATCTTCTTGGCTATTCTCACATGGCCATTTTGAGAGAGGCTCTTCTAATGTCTCCTTTAACATCTCTTGCTAACTCAGGGTGGCAAAAATTACCCCATGGCATGTCATTAGCTCTGATCATAGCTTGGTGTGTGCATGCAGTGTTTGATTAGATACAGACACTAGCAAAGGATAGCAATTTTGCAAGCGCTCTGCTACTGTGTACATGATGTGGGAGTTACTGTGGGTTATGCTGAAATTTACGGTGTCATGGGTACTATGTAGGCATTCTTCAAAGCCTTGTGTACTCAGGAAAGTTTCAATGGTTTAACTTAAAACAAGTTTCACACTGGGGAAAACTGTACAAATACTTGGTTTCAGTTTAAACACAATTTATTCTAACATCACCTCCTGAGGGAGAGTTATTTTTTCTTTCTGTTCCAAAATAAGTGGAATGAAATGAAAGGTGTGTGTCTACAGGCAAAGCACTGGATGCCCTGGCACAGGTGTTGGGGCCCTCAATTTACACAGAGACATTGTTTTTCTTGAAAGCCTGTCAGTCAGTGTGCTCAGAGAGGAGAGCCAGACACATCCAGACACATTCTAACATCATAGTGTGAAGGATTTGTCTTTGGGAGCTAGAGCTGAGGGCATTGAGAAAGGAAAAGCCAGGAACAGAGGAATTCTCTTAGCTGCACCTAACTTCTGAGGATGTGCAAAAGCTCTTGGTCAAAGACTCTGACTGTCTATCTCCATCTGGAGCACCTTAAATTAAACCTTCTCCTTTTTGTGTCCAAACTGTTCATGTTCCTTTTGCATAGCTCTCAACCGTGAAGCTTTGGTTCGGCAATACAATATTGCCAGGCTGCTGCTGCTGTGGGAAGAATGAACCACATTAGAAGGATGGACACATTTGTGAAGAAAGCCTCAAGTACTGATGATTTAGTCCCATTTCCAGTATTATCTTTGCTGTATTTTCAGCAATTTCCACTTGAGAAGATAAATTAGTGGAAGTGCAAAACATCACACAGGGAGTTAAGGACTTCCACCCAGTCAGAGGTTTGTCCCTCTAAACTCTGACCTTGTGTTCAAGCCAGTGTCTTTGTAATATATATTTTAAAAAGATATGCAAAGTTAGCATCTTGCATCTTTATTAATATATTGAGAGGGTCATTCTACAACATACACAGTAATTACTTTTCAGTGAGGTCCCAGACACATGAAAGATTTTTGAAAAAGCAACACTCTTCACTGATGCCAAATTTTTAAAAAATTAAAGCTGACTTTTACTTGAAGAGGGAAAAGGCCAGGAAACAGGTATTTTTACTCTGCAAAAGAGAAAATTTTTAGCTTTTGAATGCGCAGAAACACTAAATCAACTATCACAAATGTGTGCTGGTTATGCAGCCAACAACACTTAATTATCAGTTCTACAGGAAAATTAAGTGAGAAAATTACTTGTCTTTTTATATTTATTTTATCTATAAAAGAACCCAAAGACAATGACAATTCTCTCACTACAGCATGTTAGACATAGATGGCTTGTCTGTCTTTTTCTTCTCCCTTGGTTATATAGATTGATAAATCCTTGTCGTGTACAAAATTTAATTTGTGTTACTCTTTTTCAAGGTTGTTGGGGTTTTTTTTGGTGGGGGGTTGTTTTGTTTTTGTTTGTTTGGTTGGTTACTTTTTGGTTTGGTTTGGGTTGCATTTGGGGGGGATTGTTTGCTTGTTTGTTTGGTTTGGTTTTGTTGGGGTTTTTTTCTGCAATGTTGGAGGAAGCTGTTTTTGTGGAGATGAAGCAGGCTCATCTTTTATATGTATTTAGATTAGAAATATTTGAGATATGGAGACAAGAACTCTATTTGGTGTGATACATTGACTTTCTTGGTAGTGTGTGTGCCATTGTTTTTTTGCATTGATATTAATTGCATAAGCATCTTGCTTCTTTCTTCCTCATAAATCATTTGGTTCAGTAAGCAACATCTAGACATGAAGATACTGGTCATATTAACATGGCTTGATGTGTCCTCTGACATCCCAGCCTGATTATTTCTTCTCAGTGTAGGGGCAGATTACAGCAGCCACAGCTGGAGGGAAAAGGAGGGCAGAGCCATAGATGGAACTCCAGCAGTACCAAAAGCCTGTTTTGTGGCCAAACATTTTGCATCGTGGAACCACAGCCCCGTGGAGCATGGAAACAACTGGAGATGCTCAATGTTTTCAGGACTAGATCTAAATTTTATCAGTGATTTGATTTGGACTATGCTAACCCTGGAGCATGCAAGAAGAAATCCACACTTTGAAAATGCCTTAATATGGGATTAGCTTTGTGTTCCAGATTAGGATTTAATTCCTTCATGCCTGGATGTGTAGTAAAACTGGAGTCTGCACAGACACACAGCCTGTGTTTGGTCTGTGTTTGTGGATGTCCTCTCTTCCCAGATGGATGGAGGTCACTTAAAACCCACTGAAAGTTTTTGTGCTAGCAAGACTGCCTTTCTCCCTAAGGAACTCTAGAGGACAGGATTTAGTCTATTTAGTGTTTTAAAAAGTAAATTAGATGGTAATAGAAGAATTGTCTCAGCCTGAAAAGATACTGTAGCTGTTGGGAATGAATGATTCCATGGGTGTTTTTTTTCTCCCAACAGCAAAGTGGACTGAAGGAGCACCTGCTTCCCCTCTGGCTGCTTGTTCCTGCCCCGCAGCAGCTCCTAGTTGTGACTGAGCAGGGCTTTGATCACCCAGGAATCCATCATTCCTAAGGGTAATCTTTACCTTGCTTTTGCTTTGCTCTTTTTAAGCTGAATTTGTTTCTCGGTCCACAAGTGGGTCCTTCATTCCAAAGCCTTTTTTAGAGGCACTGAGCTGATTGGTGGTTTATTGCTGCATTTCATTGGTCTTCACCTGGCAGATTTCTTCCAGCTTGTATCTACTAACCATAAGAAAGCTAATTAGGTATAGATCATGTATAGGTGATATGCAAAGTATGCTGTTGTGTAAATTCCTTTTCACTGGAAAATCATTAAGAAACTTGAAAATTCTGGCCATCTGTATTACTTTCTGTGAGGCAGGTAAGGCATAGCAAGGTAATCTGTAGATTAAAAAGCCAGGGAGTTGACTGACTTTAAAATTTACAGTTACAATTATAGTGTATCAAAGTGAATCTGTGTTAAAAGTGGTCTGTGGTGGAGACCCCTTCCCTTGGCCTGTTGAATGCAAGTGTACCTCAGGATATGAATTCTTCTCAAGATGAGTTAAGGGAAGGTGGAAAAGCAGGAAGACAAATCATTCTCTTAACATTAGGATAAAAAAATAAATCATCAGGAATTAAACTGGTTTGGATTTTGTCTCTGGTGTCCATTTGTCACCATGACCCAATGTAGCTGCTACACATGAATATGGCAAGAAAAATCTTGGCTTGAAAAACCTTACTGCACATGTATGATGGAAGATGAAAGAAAAAAGAAAGGTGATTTTGAGAGGGGACAGTCAACTAGGTCTCTGCAGTCAGCAATTTTCCATCAAGCATATCATCCTAAACCAGCACAAACTGCCTGTTCACCAGTGGGAAGGAGAGAGTGCTCCTGGGAGAGTGTGGCATTTCAAGGCAAGAAGATTATAGACAGTGTCCTTTCAGGAGGGGCTTTGGTTTCTCCTTAAGTTGAATATGTGGTGATCACATATTTTCCTGATCATTTGTCAAAAAATAGGAAAGCAAGAGTCTATCTAGTTGGCTGTTGGCATTGGTACCAGTCCTTGTGCTAGTATGCCCAGCCAATCCCTGTATTTTCTAGGAGGGTACCTGCCACTGGAGCCAAGTAAATCATGTTCTCTTGAGACTCAGATCTAGCAGTATCTAATAAAAGCCTGATGAAGAGAAATTTCTGCAGGGTTATTTTCCCCTGGGAAATTAAGCATTGTATACCACAATGTGCCTGGCATATGGCTGCCTATCCATGGGAGCATTGAACCCAGTCCCTGACTCAGCAAAGTACTTTGAGCAGTGTTCAGTTGTTATAAACAGGACTTAGGCACAGGTCTAAAGCTGGGCATGTGTCAGCTGAATCAAATTCATTTCGCTTGGGCACAGAAAAGGTAAAACACCGATATTTGTATTGTGACACAAAGCTAGTTTTTTCCTTAGGTAAGAGCTGGATCAAAAAATGGTAGTGAGCCTATTTTCCAGATTAATTCAATTTATTTTAGATGTGTGTTACTTTGTCTCTTCACCTTGCAGATACCACTTGCAAATGAGACAAGGTACACAAAAATTGATTTCCAAGAAGAAGTGCACAATCCACATATTGAAATAGGTCTTCTGGCTGTTATCTTTATTATTTGTACTGTATCACCCTGTTCTGACTGCAGGAGACAATAGCCATATACTTTGCAGTGGATGGTTAATGAACGGACGAACAATCAGACGGATTTCTTTTCTTGGCTGATCATTTACAGATCTGTTAATGCTCTAATGTCAAAGTGTTTCTATCCTGGTATGTCTCACTGTCTAGGAAAGAAAGCACTCTTTCTGCCTGCCACCATGTGAGTGTCTAATTCTTCTTTTTAATGCTAATGGTAGGTTGTACCAGAGAACCCTACAACATTTTAACTCCTAAAAATCTAGTCTCCCTGATAGTTTTAGGCTATTTGCTTCTTAATTACTTTTCAAGTTTCTTTGCTCTTGCATTTAAAAAAAAAAGGATCTGAGATGTCGTTTTTTCTAAACAGTGCTACTTTGAAACCAGAGACGTGCTTGTGGGTGTCATTCTGTGCTTTCAGACATCACCACCTTTCTTTTGGAGGTTTGGAAATTGGTATGCAAATACCCAACACCCTTTTGCATCAACCTCATTAGAGCCAATAAACATTTCACTTTAAACATCAATGTTCCCAAATGGGAGGGCTGAAGATCCAGCCTGTTTGTCTCTTTTCAAACAGGTGACTCCTTATTACCTTCTGAAAAACTGGCATACAAAGCAGTCTCTCATCTGTAGCTATTATGGCCTGTGATGCAGTGTAGTTAGGGTTTATTTTCTCTCTTCCTTTGGTGGCCACTTGGCCATCAAATTCACACGCTCTCTCTTAAATATTCATGCAATCACACTAGTGTCTTAATATTTGCACTAATTTCATTTCTCTCTACTTTGCATTCAGCATAGAAAACTCTTCAGACCCTTCACAGTGAATGTAGGGGACAAAGCAGCAGTGGCAACTGGACAGACGCCCCATCCACTGCAGCTGGGTCACCAGCAGGAGCTTTTACAGGGTGTTTGTGTGCAGAGAAATGTGGGCACAGAGGGGCTGAATGGACATGCTGCAAGGAAGAGCAAAGGCATATAGTGCTAGAACTAAAACAGAAAATTGAGGGTTTGTGCTAAGCTTAAAAAGCAGAAATTTCTCTCTGCATCCAAGAAAGAAGCATGGCTTGGTGAGCAGAGCAGGCAGCAGAGTCAGGACAGAGGTGTCATTTCTGTCTTTGTTAGTGGCTGTGGTGAGACTTTATTGATGGCATCATTTCCTATATTTAATATGAGGGTTGTACTTGCTAAAATGGCAAGAACCAGCAGTTCTGCAGGAGATTTGGCTGACAGGCACAGAAAACTACTAGGGATGTCTTCTGTAACTCATTACAGATTGTAACTACAGTTCTTCAAAGTCACTCAGATAAAGAATTAAATGCATGAATTAAAAAAAAAAATAAACAAACTTGTCAAATTTTAAGTTCATTTTTGATATGACAGCTTTAAAAAATATTGGGACCTGCCCCAGTTATTGTTGTTCTTTCAGAATTCCTTTTCTTGCCAAAATAACATATGCAAGAAGTGTAAATAGGAAGAAGAGGGGAGACTGTGCCCCTTCTCCCTCACACTTGGAGCCAATAGCTGAGATTCAAATGCAAATGCTAGTATTCTCTAACTCTCCAGGAACTTTTGAGTCTTGGTGTCTTACACCTATGTGACAACTTAGGCTAAATTAAAAATCAAAGAGATTTCCCCTGGAGTAAGGTACGGCTTGTTATGAGTGAGGATATCATAATTGGAGCTGCCAGGAGGTTTATGAACTCCACTTGCTGAAGGAAGCTTTGGGACTCTGAAGCACCGAAGTCTGTATTTTCTGTCTGGAGTCATCCCTGCTGCTGCTCTCCTTGAGCCAGATGTGTAAAACCAACAAACATGCTGCAGATCCCATTTAAATGCTAATATGTGTCTCTCTTCTGTGTGAACTTGGTGGATCTGGAGGGCTGAGATTGTGCCCCTGCTCTCATCCTGCTGCTGTGGTGGCTCCTAGGTCAAAAGAGAGGCAGGTCCTGGGTGCAGGTGCCCTTTGCAAGGGTGCTGTGCAATCTCCTTGTCACATCTTGTCTGGCTGGAGCTGCCTGATGTTGACAGGTCAAGGTCTCAGCTGTAGCTGTGAGTCTGTGCACTTCAAAGCTTTAATTACCCCCTGCTTTTTCCTCACTGTCCCCTAAGCACGTGCCCACCCATTGTAGCTACAGTGGCAAAGGGGGGCAAAAAAGGCCCTTTGGTAGCTTTCTTTAGCAAATATTGGATGGGACATTCAAAGTCGGTAGCTAGAAACACACAGGGAGTTTAATGGCAGAAGAAATTTTTTCTTTGATCTCTTTATATCTGCTCTTCATCTTTATATTTCCTCAGTAGCTTAAATGACAGACTCTTCTAGAAGAATATATCATAGCTGAGGATCACATTCAGGTTGTTTGCTGTATGTGAAAGTTCAGAATCAATTTTAAACCTTGATTAAGGCATAGAAAATGTACTGTGGGCTTGATTGAGTTATAGAAATCATGTTTGCATGCAACGGACAGAGAGTGAGAGAGGAAAAAAAAGACTGATACTGTTTGAAAGGAGAGTAGCCATGAAAACTTGATGGGAGAAACCTCAGCAAGTTTGTTAACTTCTGTGAAGAAGTAAAAGTTCAGCTTCACTTGGCCAGTGCTGCATTGGTGTTTCTTCATGACAAAGTAAGGTGGTTGAGATGGTTGACATCCTCTGTGCAGACAGAATGTTTTTTCCTGGTTTCACAAAATTTTTAAATGAACCATTTGATAGGGAAATGGTAATTTTAAATATAGAGAAAATTAGGGGTTGTTTGGGTTGGTTTTTTTTTGTTTTGTTTGTTTGTGGGTTTTTTTGTTTTGTTTTGTTTGTTTGGGGGGTTTTTTTGTTTTGTTTTGTTTGGTTGGTTTTTTGGGGGAGGCAATCTACAGAAGGAATAAACCTCCAAAGAACAGAGAGACCTAGGACCACTAGATTAATCTGCAAATAGAGAAATGTGATTCTGTATATATTTCACAGGCAGAATTTTTTAAGTTGTATATGGCTTTCTCCAGTTTGTAGTCAACGGGAAAACTCCGTGTGGAATCAGTTTGTTATTGACTAACACTGCAACAGACGCTTTTGATAGCAAATAACAAGTGTCAAATGCTGGCATTTTGCAGCTGGCATCACTTTCCCCTGATGCAAAGGACACAGAAGAAGACAGTAGACAGAGAATCCAGCCTGTGGACACCAAAAATCCATAACTATAACCATAACACTTCACTGGAGTTGTTTGGCTCTGGTCCATGTTAAAGGCTGACACAGACACATGATTTAGGAGGCTCAAACCTCAGGTAGAAAACTTTTATATAGGGCTGTGTGGGTCACATCACCAGATCAGTCCAAACATCCATCTACCCTCTCCTTAGCAGTGGTACACATGCCACACTTTAAACAAGGAATGCTTCCTGGGCTCCCTGCATCACATAAATGTGCTTGGCAGCACCATCTTGGGTGTGTCCTACCCAGGCGGTTCCAGGCCCCTTCCCATCTCCCCAGCAATTTTTCTCAGTGTATTACCACCATATTTGCAGCTATCACAGTTATCTTTCTGCAAGTAAACAGTGAGGCAGATGAGTTTTTTAGACAATGTGAAGTATTTTACCATAAATATTTTTTCTTCCACTGCCAAATCTTGTGCCTACTTCTTTTCCATTTTCTGTCAAGCTCTCTGCAGTTACAACTGCAGCACCTCCTCCTTGTTACTCATATGGAAATGCCAGTGAGGGAAGGCTCCATGTACAAACACACACATGCATACCCTTCCTTTTCCACATGGTGGCTTCTGTATTAGCAACTGGTTCCAGATTTTTACCTACTACTGCTAAAACAATCGTTGGAATTGGAGGAGTTGTATGTCTGTTTTAAAGAGAGAAAGCAAGTTCTAGAAGTGTGTGCTTTGTGCAGGAGAAATTACTCTCAGTCCATGCTGCAGAATTAATTTTTCAGATCTCACAGGAAAAGGATATTGATTCTGGAGTTATCTTATTCCATGAGAACCTCTTCATTTAAAAGGACACTATGGACTGCTTGTTAATTCACTGGCTAAAACTTAAGTAAGAAGAGGCTACTGTCTTTTTACTGGTTTAATTAACAACGATTACTTGTCGAAAGATAAAGTATTTCCAGTTAAAAGCCATCTCCTTCAACTCCAGATCAGCTGTGAATAGTTCAAATTAGTTTTAAGTCAGGGTCAAAGACCAGAATTTTAGGGGTTTGAAGTTTTTTAAGTGAGCGGATCGACACACATCTGCCGTATCTGCCGGGGAGAATCCACATCTAATTGAAAAGGAGGAGGCTGGCCTTTCCATCTGCATGGAAGTGGATTGTTTGAGGGGTTTAAACAAATGAGTTAATGAGGTGGCACTGAAGCACACATCTGTCCTCTCTGGGAGATCTGAAGTCCAGCACATGGTCCACTTGGCAGCACAACTCAGAGAGGACTGTCTGGTCCGATCAAACCTCCAGTGGGCAGCACCACTGGGGGAGGGGCTCATTAAAAAAAAAAAAAAAAAAAAAAAAAAAAAAGAAAAACCCACCNTCTGATTGGAATTTGTTGTTGTTGCAAACAGAAGCCAGCTCCCAAGGCACTCCTGCATTCGCAGGTCACAGTGAGTGACAAATGCCCAAGGCACTGCACTGCAGCCTGTGCTGGCCGAAGGGCTCTCATCAGGAAAGCCAGCCTCGCTTTTCCTCAGGGCAGCTGAGCTAACACAAGGCTGGGGATGGTTTGAATGGAAGAAGATTGCGAAGCTCTGTGATCACATGCTGCCTAAACTTCTGTAGAAACTAAATCTCAAGGCTGTGTCTGTGACTCTCCTTGCCTCACAGGGCCTTGCCATCAAATGGCAAGGTGACAGGAACCTTGGCTTCCCAAGATACTACACAGCCTTCACACCCTGCTCTGATGTTGATCTCAAGGCTCAGGGTCCACAAATATATGTACCTCCTGAAAGAGATATTTCTGGAAATGTTCCTGCAAGAACTGATCTTGAACCCAAGGCAAAGTTCCTACTGAACTGCATAGCTATGGACCAAGCAGAGCAGGGACAGGGATCATGACTCTTCCACCCTCTGCTTGTGCTGATTCTGGTTTATTGAGAGGTTGCCCTGCTTTTTTGTAAAGATTTATGTCCAGAGCTTTGAAAGTCACAAGGCACCTAGCTTCTATCAACTTAGGACTTGGATAAAATAGTTTTTGGAGTTTGGTCCTGGATGACTTTGTAGATTTCAATGCTCTGTTATCCTGCTGTCCCCTCATTCTCCTTAGTAGCCCTGCTCATGGTGTGTTTGCTGCCTCATGGGTCAGGAAAGATGCACTGCCATGACACAGCCCCCTTGTGATGTCAAGGACAGGGCTTGGAGGACTACAAGCCCCTTTCTCTGTCTTGCAGAGGTGAGAGGGGTGCACAGGTGGGTATTGGTAAACTGGAGTCTTTAATGGCCCATCCACAATTTCAGCTGGCCTCTAAAGTACTCCTTGTTTAAGGGCGCAAAAAAAATCTGCTTCTGTTTCCTTCACCCTGGCAAAGGGATGGTAGTTCACACTCAGCTGTTTGAGTCCAGCAAACACAACCACATGAGACCACAGATTCTGAATTTTTCAATGCAGCATCTTTGTCTTGACTACTGTAAATTGTCTGCACCTATCGTCCTGGGGAAACCCATCCCTCAGTGTGGCTGTGCTTTGTCTGTGTATGTGGCCCCAAGAAGCCAGTCTGGGAGTCAAGCATCTAAGGACCTTACAATAATTTCTAGACATATCTTTTTGCACTCTAAGAACTACAGAAAATGGCACCCCAGAAATTTCCTGGCTTTTTGTCCACCTCTGCTTAGAAAAACACCTACAAGCTTTTGCCTCCTTTCCCCCCATTTATATTGGACAAAGTCACAGACAAATAGCCATGAGCAAAAGGGTCAGGATACAGTTGTGTGGCCACTTCTTCCCCTCACCATAAGCTCAGTCTCTGGTGCAACCTCTGATTTAATTTACTCCCTGAATGCAAACCCTCGGGGTTGTGCCAAGGATGCTGGAGATTCAACGACCCATTTTCTTGTACAGATCTGAGTTTGTGGACAGAGGAGCATTCAACACACTCCTAGGGTAAAAGGAGAGGAACCCTTTTTCCAAGTCTGGTTTCAAATTTGGCTTGACGATTGTCTGATGCTGCTTAGAGAAAGCCGGGCCCTGGGCAGGGAAGCGAATACTCTAACAAGTGGCTTGTTAGTGAGGAATGTCCTGCAGTAAGTACGGAGCAGCCTTGTCACTTCTCAACCAATCCTCCGAGGACAATAAGGAAAGAGGACAAAATGAGTGCAGCCCTCCTGGGCCTCCTCTTAAGAGTTTAAAAGCAAAATATTGATTTTGAGTTACCCTGCTTCAACTCAGCTTCACTCTCCTGATATTTTTATTCCCTTGTAGGTTTCTGACTCCATTCGTTTTTTAAACAAATCACTGGTGAAATTGTGGTGTGTCCATGTAACATTCCTGCACCTAAAAATATGGTCAATTGGCACCTTGAAGGTTTCCAGGCAACTCTAACCATTTGTGACATCTTTAGCTGCATCTCCAGTATGTTCAAAACAGATGAAGTGAATGAATTGATTTTAGCTGCATAAAACCCTTGACAAAAATCTCTTTGTGGCCATCCAGTTAGTCTCTTGATGATTTATATTTTCTTATGCCATGAACTTGATCCTTCCCACCTCTCTCTTTGTTTTTCAGCTACCTCAGCCGTGGGTTCCCTGCTCCTGACTGCACTGCAGTTGCCTTCCCCAGAGCTGGAATAAGAGCCAGTCAAACAATGCTGGACTTACAGCCCACGATGTCATCAGTTCAGACCTGAGCACTCTATATGCCAATGTATCTACCATATGAACAGCACTTAATGGTGGCAACCTCGTTAGGTGCTTTAAATTATTGTCAGATCCAAACTGCCTAATCAAATCAGCAGATTTTTGTAACTTGATTCAAAGTCCCAGCAAAACCAAAATGATTTTTCAACTTGCTGAAGGAGATAGTGGAACACAGCAAAAACATTTTTCTTTGTCTCCAGAAAAAAAACCCAAAACCAAACCAAAACAAACAAACAAAAAAAAAAACCCACCACCACCAACAACAAAAAATTTCCATGTGATGAAACATGCAGTAGGCCAGGAATAAATTAAGTGCAGAATCTCAGCTCCTTTAATCAAATTATTTGATGTTTATGTGTGTGGTCAGAAGGAAATTCCTTTGAAGACGTATGGTCTTTTCACTGTATGCTATTTTGGATCAAGTTACATTGTATTAACAAACATATAGATAAATTGCTGATGGGCTTGATTGTTTTGGGTTCTTAAAGTGCCTCCAACCCTGGGGATTCAGGCTTGTCTAAGTACAATGCAGAGTAACCACCCATGATAAGTAACAATACACAATAATTGCAGTGCTTAACATTTGGTGTCTCAGCTCCCCCTGGCAAAAATGGAAGACTGAATCAGAGACAGGAACTGGATACACTGCTGGAAGAGCTAGATTGCTGATAATAACACACCTTTCAAGAAGTGCAAGATATTACTGATTAAATACAGAAAGACATCTGAATTCAACAAAACCAGCAAACACTTCTTTTGGTAGCAAGACACTGCAGTGATTTGTGAGCAGAACAATGAGGTCTGGCTTTGCCAAACTATTGAGTACATCCAGTAGAATTATGCCCTTACCTGGTGCCTTTGGCTGGCTAAACCAATAATCACCTCCTAGTGCCTCTGACCTGGCTTCTCTGCAACACAAGCCGTAGGATTTCTTAGTCGTCCTGTATAAAGCATAGTCTTTTTGTTTGAGCAAGAGCATTTTCTAAAGGAAAACTTCAGATCTGAAGGAAGAGTGACAAAGTGTCTGGTAAGCTGATCTTATAACATTAAAATAATTTAATTTTTTTACATCAACAAAGCTGCTTCTCTAAAATGTCTTTAATCAGAGATGTTGAGGTGATGCAACTGAGCTGGTCTCTGCCAGCAACAGGAAGATGTCCTGTTTCCTTCCACTCATCCCTTCGCTTCTCCACCTGCCCAGTCTGCTCCTCAGACACCGCTGTGACTCAACTTGGCAGAATGCTAACACAGAGTAAATCATGGTTTTCATGTGAATGGCCACAGGAAATCACATGAAGGATTCTCCATCAGCTGAGTGTATTAAAGGGCCACTCCAAACAGGAGTTCAGTGTGGGAAGGACTCTTTGAGACAAAAGCAGTGCAAGGGAGAAGTGGCACATAAGAGGAATGAGGTCACCATTTGAGAAAGAAATTCATCAACTTCAGCTCTTTTGGGGCTTCATTTTTGGGGAAAAAAAGGCTGCTTGCATAATGTACAGAGACACACTGAAACTTTTATGTTCTACAGGTAGTGATACCACTATGAAAAGGCTACATCCTCTCCCACTGTCCATATTGTCCATATTCCTGTTTCCTGATTGCATGAAAGTAGGCAAGACTTTGGGCACTGCATACTGCAGCTGTGCAGCTGTTGGCTGAAACCCATCATGGGGTGAGAGCTGCTGGAGGCTTTGCCATGCTCACAAAGATACTGTGCTGTTCTCCTCACTGTGGCTGTCCCATGGCATATGGAGACATGTGGACTGTGTGACACTGATGCATGATCACCTGCCCAGCTGAAGGAGCCTTTCCAGATGCACTGGGAGTGAGAGGAACAGCAGCCATCCATAGATGCAGCACCTGATTCATTCTGCATTGAAGAGGTGAGATCAGATTCCCACTGGCCTGATGGCACCAGCTCAGGCTGAGGAGGACCTGGCACCAGTTCCAGTCAGGTAAAAACTTAACCTGAGAGCAAGAAATGACACTACAGCATGCAAGTGGAGTATGTGTGGCTGCTGCAGGTGGGGATGGAGGAAGGGAGAGTTCCTGAAAGCCCATAGGTTTGTCCTGCCATCTGGCCCATCACCCACAGCTTCACCTCTGGCCTGAGTGTTGCACTATTCTGCCCCAGCTTTCTGGCTGCTCTCTGGTGCGTACATGGCTTCACATGGAGCCATTCTGAATTGCACTTATTGGGAGCTGCCACATCAGCCAGCAGCATGCTGAAAAGCATCACCTGAGATGTCTTGGCTTTTGCAGCATAAGCTTGTTTTAAAAAGCTGTGATTGTGTCAGCAAACAGCCATCACTTCCCCCCACCCTGCCGCTGAAACTGTGGTGCACCCCATGCTGACCATCCAGCACTAGCAGCAGCATTTCCTCCAGCTGCTCATGTCCATGTTTCAGGACAGTCCCTGGAAGTCCAGCTCTCCCCTTAGCCTTGTGTGGGTATCCACAGCAGCTGAAGTCTAGGAGAAGCATCTCAGCTTAATACAGCAGAGCTCTTTGGGTTTGGTAACAGGTATTGGAGTCTGGGCCAGGCAGGGTGGAGATGGGGGTGTGTTGGGATTTCCTTTCAAGCTGTGCCAATTGACTTCTAAGGTTTTCCTCCCCTGAGCCAGCCAAAACAAGCTGAGACAAATCTGCTGAACGATTACTACTTCCTGCCCCTTGTGCTGGCACCAGTGAGGAGAGGGATGGGGACAGGGCAGCCAGAGGATGCTTCCTCCCTGTTTGTCTACATGGACAAGACTCTTCACACACCCGCAAGAGTGAAGAGGAAGCTGAAGAGCAATTGTTTCTTTTCATTGGTGGGTTTCTGGCAAAGCATCTGTTTGAGAATTGTGAAGCAGAGTTTCCTCTCTGATTCCTGCCTTGATGTGAGGGAAGGATGAGCTGGGGGAAGCTGCAGGCAAAAGTGGGACAGAGAGAAAGAGGCTGGTGCTGCCTACTGATGCTTTTAGTTTTGAGGACTTCACTCTTAACACCTTTCTGCAGCTACGTGGAGCATGTGCAGGCAAGTCACAAGCTCTCACTCAGGCTGAGCCCATCTGCCAGAGTGAAGGGGACAGGTGAGGTGCTGGCTCTCTCAAAAACAGCATCAGCAGAGCAATGCAGTCTGGCCCTGGTGATGCTCTCCTCTGCCCCAGTTACTGATGCAGTGGGTGTCTTGGGAGGTTTCTTCTTGGGGTTTTTGTTTTCCCATCGGGGCACCCATCTCTTTATACCCACGCCTGCCCTCCTGCTTTGCAGAGGAGATTTGAGTGAAAAAAGAGAGTGGAGCAGCCACCATGGTCCCCCATGGGACTGGGTGCCCCAGAGGCAGGAGGTAATGTTGCTGGCAGTGCCCAGCTATACAGGTGACTGGTGGAAAAAAGTGCAAGATAGGTATAGGAGGTCATGCCTATGGTAAAAATTAGGGCTTAACAAAGTTGCAGGAAAACCTTTATCAGCTAATATGCCCTGCCTAAAAAGACACCAATCTCTCCTTGGGCTATGAAGGCTAAACATGTAAAAAAAAACTTGACAAATTGATTTCAGAGTTGGCTCTAGTTTTCTTAGCTGGGCACTGGACTGGTCAGCAACCCAATCCATTGCTCTTCAAACATGGTAGTTTCTCACAAGCATTTATTCTAAAGAGAAGAATGTTGTTCCAAGCCTCCAATTTAAATATACAGAAGTCCAGATGGGAGAAGTGTTAATTTGAATTTACACATGTGTTATCACAGCCTGTAGGGGTTAAGGAGAAGGTAGGAAAATAAACCTGTACTTTTTTCCTTCTAAATAAATGACACAACCAAGAGTGTGGGGTTTCTTAATGCTGTATTCCAACTGACATCACTACTCTCAAAAACATATTTAACTAAAAGAGAGTGTTTAGTAAGATTTGTCCCTATTTCAGTGTTAAGAAGGACTAATCATTTTGGTAGCCAAGACAGGTAAGGCAGCCAAGGTCAGCCTATGACTATTTCTGCATCTGTCCGCTGGAATGTAAAATAACAGATTTTTAATATTATGCATTTTCAATCCCAGAACATCAGCACTGGTGGCCAAAACCCTCTTATATGGCTTGTGCAACAAGAGGCAGAGTAATAGCAGGAAAGGACAGAGATGTAGGTGCTCAGGTTGTTTAGAATTGCTAGGGGCCTTTGGCCAGGCTGTGCTTTCAGAAGATGTCAAAGGTGAGTTGCTCCCAGTCTGGGCACCCTCTGCTCTGCTTTTGACTCCAGCGGAAGTTCGAAGTGTTGAAACCATCAAAAGCTGGTTGTACCCTGGAGTACTTCTGTGCTGGCTGTGGGAAGCCCAGCTGGATCTGGACCACCACCAGATAAGGCGGCTCCCTGGATGTGATGTGCTGAGAGGCTGATGGGGCAATGCATGGGTACCAGCTGTTGTGAGACGATATTAGGGCCTGTCTCAGCATGCAACCACCCTGGCCATCCCCAGCAGGGACACACAGACTGTGCAGCTCACAGGACAGCAGGACACAGATCCAGAGCATTGCTGGGAAGGTGGGAAGTGGTTTTGAGCCTGAGTGCTGGGACAGACCTGTGCTGGTGCAAGACCACGTGAGTCAGTAATAAAGAAGCCTACACCACAGACTTGCCTACTCTGGAAAATCAGAAGTAGGAAAGGTGAAGCTGGAGTGCTGGGGGTGAGTGCTCCTGGGGCAGCAAGGGACAGAGGTGTTGGGATGGGTCTCTGTGGAGAAACACAGTAGCTAAACTTAGCAGAGGTGTTTCAACCCAAATGAATCTCTGACATGTTCATGTGAGTCACAACCAGGGACAGTTGTTCTCATTGCTGTTGAGAAATATGATGGGAGGAACCTTGTAACTGGGGTTTTTTTTCATGTAATCACTTGTTTATTTTCCTGTGAATGAGAGTAACAGTTCAGCCTGAAAAGCTGATGTAATTGTGAAATTTTTTTTCAGCTGTCACAGTTCAAATGCGCCTGTGTGTATGCTTTAAAGCAGACTGCCTTCACAGCAGTTTGGCTATACCTAATGCTTTTATATAATATTTTTGTTTAACTCAATTTTTGTAGTGGTATTATACTAAGCATTTTTTAGTGCTTCTTTTTACAATCATCATTTCCACCTCTTGTTTTTTATACCTGTTTACAACCTCTATTAAGTCCAAATTTCCAAAAGCAAGGAGCTATGGCAAGTCAAGTATTCAATCAGGATTTAATAGACATCACTGTGACCCTCTTTCCTTCGGAAGCTGTTCACCAGTGCCTTTCAGGGATTCACTACAGGAGAGTTGAGCACATCTCCTAATTCACAGACCTTTAAGTATTTTCTGTGGAAACTGCAACAGGAAACTGCAACTGTGAAACTTTTTTTCTTGAAAAAAATGGTATATGTTACTAAGCTCTTGAAGTTTTACAGAAGATAATATACGGCTGAACATACTTTTCTCAGTCAACTTTTGGGGGGGACTTTAGCTATGTCAGTTGAAAACTATTGATGCTTAGTAAAACAAGCTCTGCATTTGGTTAAAGAGTTTCACATAGACCTGTCGCTAGGTGAATAAAGAGGCTGAGGTGAATTTCATCTGAGCACTCTACAGAGTGTGCATCTTTCCAGAGAAATAAGCAGTCTTTGGCAGACTCATTTGGAAGGAGAGAGTGGATAACGGGAAGCAAATTCAAAGACAAGTTTGGCAAAGCCTTTGCTCAGGTAAGCACAGCTACGGGCGTTTAGAAGGCTGTGATTTCAGTGTGCTTTAGTGGTTATAGAGGCTCATGGGGTCACCTTGCCCCTGTGCTGTGGGTTCTGGCTCCTGCAGCACAGCATATGACCCCTCGCACAACCACATGGGGGTTGGAATACAAGCGTGAATTTTAAGCACTGATTTAGGTTTCTGGCTGACAAGGAGATCCCACCAGTGGTTGAACCAGCCTACCTGACCAGGCCACAGCTGGGAATAGGAGTGATGAAAAGGGCACACCCCAAAGCAAAATGCTGTGGATCTGCAGTAGCCTGAGCTGCTTCATGCTAACCAAGCATAGTAAATCATCGTTCTAGCTCTTAGCCATATCAGATACCACTAGATTACACTTTGGTGAGAGAGGCAGAAAGTGCAACTTGGCGTGATCTGCCACTGCCTATTACTACTCAGAACTGGCAGGTTTTTGACTCTGGGTTTTATGCAAGTGAATATAGAGGAAGGCAGGCAGTGGAGAGCTGTTTCAGAGAGGTGTAATTGCCTCTGTCCTGGGTGTTTGAGATCAAATCTGGGGAGAGAAACCAGTGCTGGCTGCTTTAACTCTCTAGTTGCTGCTCTGCTTGGAGCTGGGAGGCCTGACAGGGTTACTGCCCCAGCCCCTGCCATAAATACAGATGCACTGTGGCCAGACCAGCTGCCAGACTGCCAGAGTCAAGGGTGTGACACTTTCAAAAAAATCTTCATTTATCTCCATATGCCTTAAAATGCTACAGTGGGTCAGGAGTTGCAAGCCCATCACATCATGGTTCAACAAATCTGGGTTTAAGGTTCTTACTACTAAATCAGAAGTGCCATAGATTTCAGATTGTTAGTCAGTAAACTCATGCCTGGGATCTGATTTCTTCAAAATGTGGCAACAGGTTGACTCTGTGCCAGGAGCCTTTACCCTGAGCCAGGTTCTGCCTCCTTGCCTGCAGAGGGCTAAACATCCAATAGGTGCATGGACCAATTTGATAGAAATGGGACCACACACCTGAGCCTAAATTGGGTCAGAGAAGCACCACGGGTGCTTGAGCAGTGCACAGATCCACCCCTGCTGAGCACAGAGCCTGGGCCCTAGGTGCTGAGGCCTGGCCAGCCTGCCACTGCACATCTGCCAGGTTGGGTTCAATGGGATGCCTACAAACCCAACAGAGGAAGTTTCTACGCTACAGTTTTGGTTTTGTTCCTGGAATGCTGCTTGTTGCCTTCATTGTGCTGATGCAGCTGTTGGTAAGATTCCACTGATTACCAAATTAAAAAAATCAAGTTTAAAATCACATTCTTTTGCAAAGAAGTAATTATTAAGTAGAAGAACTACCCTCAAAGCTTGATTTGCAGCCCAGCCTTCCAAATGCTCATACAGGCTGAGGGACTGAGACCTGAGCCATAGGAGTAGGCAAGCAGCCACCAGGGAACTGCAGACTTCATGGTCTGTTTCTGTCAATAAAGCCAACACCTGGTGGAACTGCAACCAGAGTCTTTTCACTGCTGCTTGCATTAGTTATTCTCTACCTGGCACACTGCACTCAGATTGTGGGCCTTTCATGTGATGCAAGATCAGGTTCTTGTACATACTTCATACTCTTCATATGAGCTACATGTACCACTTTGACTCCTTCCCCTCATGGGACAAGATTTCGTTGGCTTGCAGATTGCATTCTCTCTAACAACAGATTTCTTGCATGCAAATCAAGAAGTTGAGGGGAAGATAAGGTGATAAATATGCTAAGCATGGAAAAGCAGTATCGTGTTATGGTTATGTTTGTACACATTTAAAACAGAAAGCAATCAAATATGAAAATCAAAGAATCAACCCCAGCAGTTCTGCATTGCAACAGGGGAACAAAGATGCACTGTTGTAGGATTTAAAGTTTTACTGAAAATAAGTGACTGTGGCTTAAAGTCTTTATTGAAAACAAATGCTTATGTTCTGTAAATTGTTTATGAAAATAAGTAGTTATTTGCCTTATTTCAAGCATTTCTGCCTTATTGCAGATTCCTTCTTTAGGATGCTGAGGAACGCATTGTGAGGTGAGAGGACATAGGGAGGTGGAAATTTCAAAATAAAACTGCAGGAAAGGTTAGAAAACTGTTGTGTTTAGTGATTCTGACAAGTCAGTAAATAACAGCATATTCAAAGTCACAGGGGCTTAACCCTTTTGTCAGCACAGGGTTTCCACATTTCTCAGTGCCCAGCTCTGAATATGTGAACCTACCCCCTTCTTTATTCATCACTGTGCCCCTGGATTACAGTTCAGCTGGAATATTCTCCCAGTTTTGATGGAATTGGTGGTGGTTTGTCTCAGTATGTCCCCCTATAAAAAATGGATAGCCATAACCAGAGGGTCCCCTGCCTTCACTCTGTTTCCTTCTTCACTGAAACATGTGAGCAAGAGGGACCAGGGCTCATCTGCAAAGCAGCATTGGTGTGATGCTCTAAGCATCCCCCTTGGCCACCGTCCTGGGGCAGGGTAAGGGAGAGTCAAGCTTGTAACTGGGGAGAGAGGCAGCAGCCTGCTGAGCCCAGGCAGCTCAGTGCATGAATGCAGGCAGCCAGGGACCTGGGCTGAGGAAAGCTGCTGGGCTGTCAGGAGTTAGGTTAAGGCTGAGGGCTGCTTCTGTTCATCTTGCTGCATGAACTCTTCCACAGAGTCATTGCGGAAATGATTACTTCCACCTTGCTGACGTGCTCTAGCCACGGATGTCACCACTTTTTCTCCCACCTTTTCCTTAGCATGCCTTCTTCTCAGCTTTTCAGAATTTCTGAGGGAAAAGAAAAGGAAGGCTATTAAAAATCACATCTCCAAATGCAGCTTCGATTTTGATCTTTCTTTGGTATCAATGGTTCTCGTCTACAACACCACGTCTCTCACCAAGAAACCAAATTCTTTGTTGTCACATGATTCCTATGTATTTTGTATCTTTTTTAAGAAACAGTTTCTCATTCTTTAAAATGAATTCTTGGAATCATTAAATTGCCAAAATGAAATTAAATAAAATGGAAGCTAAAAGATATAGCAACCTGGCTCACTTTTCCCTGTGACCTCTGAAAAAGAGGTGTGCAAAACAGAGGTTATTGCATTCTCTTTTTGTTTAATGATTTCCTCAACAAATGCCTAATCATTTGTTTCCATGAAGCTTACTCTCCTCTTGCATTTGGTAACCAATTTAATTATTTGCTTGTTTATTATTTCTGGGTGATTCCTAGCACATCAAAACTGATAGCAAAACTAGGCTTTAACTGGAGTTTTGTCTCAATAGGAACTTGAAGGATTTTGGCCACCCTGTGTTGAAAGAGAGCCTGTAGATATTTGTGTGTGTGTGTATGTGTCTGCATGTACATTGTACACACACATTTATGTGTGTGTGTGTATGTACAAAAATATCAGTGAAAATGCATAATTTCTTGGCTCTCATCCTAACCTTTGTGCAACTGGGTGCTGGGATCTGGACATTCGGTGTGCTTAGCAGCACTTTTTAATGAAGAAGTGTTTTCTCCCTTGGAGCTGTCATTCTCTGCCACATCACAGACTCTTTCAGACAGAAAAATAATTGGCCACTTTCTCCGGAATCGGGGAGCCCCAGGGACCGGCGGAGTGCTCAGCGAACCGGGACAGTGGCTCACTGTGGTGCCCACTGGTGTCCCCCCTGCGGGTGCTGGTGCTGCTCCCCACGTGGGTTCCGCCCTCGGAGGCACCACCCACCCCACAGCTCCTCAGTGAGGTCTGGTTGATGGTGAAATGGGACAGACATGACCCAAAACCTCAGGAGGAGAAAGGTGAAACAAAATGGACAATTACTTCCAAAGCTGTTCTGCTACCAGATGGAAACGCAGGCTTGCTTTGCTCTGTTTGTTTCTGAAACCTGGTAATGGCTGCCTGGTGGGATGGTTTTCCACGCTTGCAGCAGGATTTTTTATAATTTTGTTCAAATGTGGATTCCAAAGAGCATTTATTCTACTTAGGGTCTGCCAACATGCACCTTTCATCAAATAGTCCCCAGAGCTGTTAGCATTCAGAGACTGGCAATACGCTACAAATCCATCCCTTAGAACCTCCCACCTACTACACCCCATGCAGAGAAGTGACAAAATAAATGGCCAAGGCTGGATACTAAGAGCACGTGCCTGGCGGGAGCACTCCAGGACCCCAATCCAGCCAAGTGCCTCGAATGCAAACACAACACAGTTTAACCTGCTCGGCAAAGTTCCTCTGGGTCCGGCTCTGCCACTTCCTAATCACTGCTCACTGTCCTGACTGCTCCTGTTACCGCAGCACAGACCGTAACCCACTCTTTTTTCCAAGGGTCGGTGACTGCAGGAGGAGCGGCCCCTGCTCTGCTCAGCTGGTGGCCGCCAACTGCCCCGCGGGTAAAAAACCCCTGCTCTCGTAGCTTCCTGGGCCGAAGGAAAAGGGTGTCCTTTGCTTTGTTTTGATACCTCACAGGCCGACTGCTTATCTCTGACTCACTCTCACGTGTCATTTAGGAGAAAAGGCTGGGAAGAGATCTGGAGGAGCAGCAGAGGCAAGCATTCCTCTCAGGAACCAAGGACATCCATCCTGCAGGCAGCAGGAACTCAGCCTTAGGAAGACATCTGCAGGATAGAAGGGTGCAGCCCCTATCGCCATCCCGAGGCTCTGTATTTTACCTGCCCCGTTCTTCCATAGCTGTCAAACCCTGCGCCTTATGCTATATATGGGAGAAATTGGAAGGTAGGATTTTAGCCTGAGTAGGGCTGAATAATGTGTAAACTAGGCAGTAATGTTGCTGTGATAACATTATGTTTACCAAGGCCTCACCACCCTGTGGACATCAGGGTCTGACTGTTCACACCAAGTTCCTTGCTACTTTCTAATGAGTCATACTTAAAGGCGCTGTATTTTAATTTAGATACGTTTCCCTATTTGTTACACCATTTTCTACCCCTCAATCCATAGCCGTAGGCAGCAGGACAGCCGGTAACTGCTTGAGATGTTAATAGTGGGAAAAGGAAAAATAGTAAAAATAAAACAAACAAACCCCATAAAAACAGACAAACAAAAAGCCATATGGAAAGAATATGGATTTATGATATGGTTTAACAGTCTTCCGTGGTGCTGCTCATTTGTCTGTTCTCATCTGCAAAATTCAAATTCTTTAAGCTAAAATTTTCCCCCACCGATGTGCTAGGAATCAACACAGTCATCAGTGCTAGAAAACACAGTGCTCATACTTCACACTGAACTTATTTGGAGAGAAGTGGTGCAGGGATCACTCACTTCACATTGTCCTTGTGTCACCGAAAAGCAAATTGTGCTGGTTTTGTTCCAAGGGGTCTGGCGTTTTTTGGGTGGCCTCGGGAGTGAAGATGTAGGTCACATCTTTTTTATTTCTTCATGGTGGAAGAGAATTCCTTCTACTGTGTATATTCTAAATCTCTGCCTCTAAACAAACAAAACCGAGGAGGGCAATTCTGCAGAACTGGTACTGGAATTCTCCTGCCCGCAGTGAGGAGGTATCTCACTACCGTGTCCACAGCCGTTTCCTCTTCCTCCTTAGCTAATGTTTTTCTGATGGAAGTTGTTTTCGTGGGGTTTTTTTTCCTTTGTTTNTTTTTTTTTTTTTTTTTTTTTTTTTTTTTTTTTTTTTTTTTTTTTACTTTCGGGCCATTTAAGCAGAGCGGGGAGCCAACCCCGCCCCGCGACCCCCCGGGCTCCGCGCATCAGCGGGCGCAGGCTCCGCAGGTGTGGGCACCTTTGAAACTGCCGCTCCTGCCAACGGGATTCCCAGCCGAAATTCACGTGGCAAAGAAAGTGCCCATTTGCTTCAATTATTTTCTAACGACTCCGCTCGTTTGTGCCTTTGGTCTTGCCGATACCCAGATGGGTAATTTTGGAGCTATTTGCGTGCATGCCCTTGTTTTGAAGGCGCAGAGGTCTGTGAGCTCAGGTACTTACAAACGCTTAGTGGGAATTAACAACTGAAAGGGGAGCCCTAAGCACCCCGACCCAGGATGACTGCGGCACCCGGATTTCAAAGCGGCAAGTGTTAATCCGGCCAGATCGCCCGCCGGATCTCGCGCTGGCGATGGGGATGGGGATGCCATGCTCGCCTGCCTCCTGGGACTCACTCACGGGGCCTCAGCGGGTTCTGCCGGGATTCCCCGGGGCAGCAGCGGGGGGCGAGGTGTGCCCTGTCGTTCCGCAGGTCGGAAGATTTGGCAACGATGTTTCCAAAATAGTGAAAAGAGCGGGGACAGAGGCGGAGGCCAACATGTCCCCTCCTCCCCCTCCACCACCACCCCCCAGCCTGAAACTGCCTGGGACCAGCGTTTGAGGAGTTGGCCTTGGGCAGAGCTCCCGGCCGGGATCACACCCCGCCACCCACGGCCCGCCTCGTCCCGCTCCGTCCCGCCCCGTCCGGGCGGCTGCTGCCGGCCCCCGCACCGGGGAGCGCCCGGGGACAGCGGTGCGGGGCTGCAGCTCCCCCGCAGGCCCCACCACGGACCCCAGCCCGCTTGCAGGGGCGCCTTCCAGGTACGGCGCCCCTGCGGTCCCTCGTTCCCTGGGCTCCTCTCCCGCCCCAGTCACACCGAGAAAAGGCGAAGACCGGCCGGGAGGGAAGATGCTCGCTCCATCCCGCCCCCGTAGCAGTGGGATGCTGGTGGGAACCGCGGCGGGCAGCTAGCAAGCCCGAGCCCTCCCTGGGAGGGGAACCCTACAGCTATCTTCTCACCTTCCCAGAGAGTACATATGTCGTCCTCGTTCTGCTTTCTGCTTATTTTTACAGCGGACTTGCCTGTCACCGCAGTTATTTAATATGTGGTTCCCTGCTAGGCCTTGCTATTTGATTGCTGTCACAAATAATACCAGGTGAAGTTCGTCATTGTTTCTGCAATTACACTGTAGCCCACTGCTATTCGCTTTTTCAGCCCCTAGAGCTAATTTTTTTTACCACTGTATACCTCATACCAAATGCACAGAGAGCAAACAAAATCCCAAACCTTCCAAAACTCATATTTCTCAGCTATTATGTTATCAGCAGGAAATATTTCATAGCTCTGACATCATAAGCCCCGAGCAGCATGAAGTTCATCAGGGCCTTCACATGATGAAATTGTACTTTTTAAAGCGAGAAAACAAAAAAAGCAGAACATCTTTCTACTGGATTTGAACTGCTAATTTTAATTACTGCGATGCTGAATCCAGGCTTTTTTAATAGTAATTTCTCATACAAAGCCGGAGAAGCAAGACAAAATTATCTCTTTAAAACTGTCTGTAACAGATCTGTAATTACAGATAGGATCAAACTGCCCAGATCTGTGGCTGTCACACCTATGGCATGGTTCTTGTTATGTTCTCACATCTCTGTTGTGTAGACTGTCAGGATGGTTATGGGCACAAATCTATACATGTTTGGGCAATGTTGTTTTAAAACCAGGGTAAAGGTGCTAGGTATCCCTTACTGAAGGGTGAAAAAGCAAGCATTTAAGAAGAGCTGTTTGGAGAACTCTATGTATAAATAATCATAGAATAGTTTAGCTTGGAAAAGACCTCTAAGATCATGTAGTCCAGCCGCCAACCCAGCACTGCCAAGTCCATCACTTCACTGTGTTCCCAAGTGTCACATCTAAACCCCTCCAGGGGTGGTGACTCAACCACTTCCCTGGGCAGCCCGTTTCAATTCTTCACAACCCTTCCAGTGAAGAAATTATTCTTAATATCCAAACTAAAGATCCTCTGGTACAACTTGAAACCATTTCCTCTCATCCTATGGCTTGTTACCTGAGAGAAGATCCTGACCCCCACCTCGATACAACCTCGTTTCAGGCAGTTGTAGAGAGCAGTATGGTCCCGACTGAGTCTCCTTTTCTCCAAGTTAACAACCCCAGCTTAACTCCTCTGCTCTGCATAAATTTTGCTCCAGACCCCTCACCAGCCTTGTTGTCCTTCTCTGGACTGCCTCCAGCCCCTCAAAGTACTTTTTGCAGTGAGGGCGCAAAACTGAACACAGGACTCAAGATGTGCCCTCACCAGTGCTGAGCACAAGGGGATAATCACTGTCCTGGGCCTGCTGTCCGTGTTATTTCTGACACAAGCCAGCATGCCACTGGCTCCCTGGGAACACTGCTGGCTCCTCTTCAGCCAGGAGTTGACCAGCACCCCCAGGTCCTTTTCTGCTCAGCCACTTGCCATCTTTCCAACCATTCTTCTCCAAGCCTGCAGTGCTCAATGGGATTGCTGTAACCAAGTGCAGGAGTCAGCACCTCACCTTGTTGAACCTCACACAGTTTGCCTTGGACCATTGCTCCTGCCTGTCCAGATCCCTCTGCAGAGCCTTTCTCCCCTCCAGCACATCAACACTCCTGACCAACTGGGTGTCATCCATGAACTGGCTGAGGGTGCCCTCCACCCCTTCATTCAGACCATCAATATAGATATTAAAGAGGCCTGGCCCCAACACTGATCCCTGCTGAACATCACTTGTGACCAGCCACCAACTGTAAGTCAATTCACCACCACTCTCTGGGCCTGGCCATCCAGATGGTTTTTCACCCAGCAGAATGTGCACCTGCCCAAGCCATGAGCTTTAATATGTTAAAAATATGAAATATTAATAGTGGCTATGGCTTGTGTTTGTGATCCTAATTTCAGTCTCTTTCTTTCACTAAGATTTTACAATTCCATTTGGAGCAAGGAAAGTCACCTGGACACTAATGACAATTTAATACTTTTCCCATTTTCCTTGCTATAGATTTCCCAAATATTTGTCAAAATGACAAAAGTATTCTCTTTAGAAAGCGTAACACTTTCTCAAACACACTTTCTTTTTCCTTCTTTAGCCAATAGGGTATCATAGGCCAAGTGGCAAAATTAGCCACTACCAGAAATTCACTTCAAGCATTGAATATGTTTACCCTTGTCTGTCCATACAGTGCCATATTTTACCAATTAGAATCAGACTTTAAATACTTTTTACTAACCATTAAATTTCCTTTTAATTTAAAATTACAGCTAAAGATTTTAAGGTGTTATTTTTCTTTGAAGGAGAAGAAAGGAAGTGACCAATGAAGTTGCTTTGAACACCATTTTATTTTCAAATACTGAGTTGCTTCTTCCAGGTCCTGAGTCATTGACTCCTGTCTGTTCTTTCTGTTTTGCATACCTTGGCAGGAAAGGGCTATTCTTTACTTTCTCATTTTTATAAATTAGCCCTGCCCTTATTATGGGGTTTGTGCCTACACATGGCCATTTAAAAAAAAATATGTATGTCTGTATGCTGCCTTTTTAAAGAAAGTGTCAGCTAAATTGTATCATTACCAAAAGGTAAAATTGCTGTTAATGTGACACCTTTTCTGGACAATATTAAAGATAATAGTTCTTTACTTTTGTAGGGTTATTGATTTCCACTATTTAAATTCCATACATATATGTTTCAACAAGAGTTGACTCTACTTTTTAACCCTTTTGGATTCAAGTTTTTCCAGCCTCACAGTAGATTTTAAGCTACACTTGTTTCTTTGGGACAGTGTACGTCTGCACACTGAAAATCCCACTAGACATAAACTAAAAATGGATGAATGGTTTCTTGCAGCTATAGCAGTTCTTGTTCTCGTCAGAAAATAGAGAGCATTTTCAGTTAATTCAGCCTCCTAACAGTCCCATGGAAGAGACGGCTGCTGACTGCATGTGACAGATGAAAGTCCCTGGGCACTGAAAGGGTGTAGTTGGCTTCTTCATAAAAACAGCCCCTGAAGTTCAGCAACAAGCTGAAGTGCCAAGCCTTGCACAGCCATATTAATACCTCCTTGGTTTTTCTGAGTGCTGTAAGGACTCTATGGCCGTGATAAGAAAAGTATCAAGAATTTCAAAGGGAAGCACTAATATTTGACTGGCCACATCTGAAAAATCCCAGCTTTAGTGATTTTAAAAATGCTGTTGAAACACGGTGAAAGAGTGGAAGTTAAAAGTGTCTTCCTTCATTTGTCCAGTATGATACTCTGGGTGTAAGTTGAAGGGGGAAAAAACCAAACAAATATACCCAATAGAATGAATTACTGGAAAAAATAGAAAGAATATCTGCAAAATCTCTGCACAACCTGGACATAAAGATGAAAGAATTAAAGCCCTTTGGGAACCAGATGCTAGGAAATTGAAGAGGATGTCCAGAAACTTACAGATAGTGTTTAAGCAAAATCAAACAAAGAAAAAAATTCCCTCACTGAGACTATACACATGTAGCATTCAGAAAATACCTGTCAATCCTGCCATGGTGACAGCAGAACTTCAGGAAAAGAATACAGCAATGGAATAGTGTGACAGGCTATTCTAATAATCAGCGTTTTTAAGGTGTACATATAGACCCACTGGAGTGTGTGTATGTATCCAGATCTGTCTTTATAAGGATAAGGGCCATATATGGCTATAAATGGTGATATGTGGATTTCCATATGTACATACACACATATGCAAGTGTGCAACAGCCTGATAGATTTTATTGTTCCCAATTTCTCCTCTTAGGCCCTGCTGAGTAGGGTGCTTCAGTTGTACACTTTCAGTTGCATGAGTTCAAGCCATTTGTTGAAGCGGGAGCTGTTTTCCAATACTCTGACAAAAGAGAAAGGTCTCAATCCCAGCCCAAAAACCAAAATATTAAATATTTCAGTCCACTGTGCCTCTGCTATAACTTGGGCTGCAGAAAAAAGCTCTTCTGGAACAGCTTTTTTAGAGCCAGAGATGCTCCTTATTTGAATAAACCCCATGAATATATTTGAATAAACCCCAACAAAACAAGATAATCTGTAACCCTTCAAAGACCTATATTTTCTTTCAAAAACTTTTTTTTTTTTTTTTTTTTTTTTTTTTTTTTTTTTTTTGTTTTTTTGTTTTTTTTTTTTTGTGGTTTAGAGGTTATTTTGGTAGATTTACAAACTTAACATGCTCCTTTCTGCTTCACCAGACTCTGGTGTTTCTGCGGTGTTATCTTTAAGATAACATCTAAAGGGCTGCGGGACCCATTCAGAAGTCCCCGGTCTCACAGGACTGAAACATCCCTCAACTTTCTGGGGCGATGCTCCCGGCCAGAGCCCGTAGGGCTCCGGGACAGGGAGTAAAGGACGTAGACAGCTTGTAGGGGGCGGAGGGGTTAGGGGGGGCAGTGCCCTGGTCGCCCCCTTGATTCCCAGGGACGGTAGATTGGCAGGGGATAGGAATGACAAATACTGAGTACCAAAAGTTTGGTAGGTGACTGTGGTAACTTTAATTTGCGGGATGCGGGAAGGGGCGAATTGCAGCTCTTCCCTCAGTGAACAGAGTGGATGAAGAAGCCCCCGAGTTACCGGGGTTCCCTTCCGCAGCTCCTCTCAAGGTCCCCGGGCAGTCTGGTTCGGCGGGACTCCCGGGAGGGGGCAACCCCGACCCCGGCCTCCCCCACCACGGCCGCCAGAGCCGCGAGCCCGGCGGAAGCCGCGGAGTACGAGGCAGAGATCGAAGCCAGGTTGCTGTCCTCCCGAGTTTAGCTGAAATTAACCCCAAGTCTGAGAAAGATTCACCAATAATTCGTTCGTTAGGGAGACCTTCACCACGGACTTATTTCGAACCAAAACTGAAGGGTCTCCCCTTCCCGGGACAGCCACAGTTTTTATTCCCTCCTCTCGGGTGCAATCCTCAGGAAACGTAAGCAACATCGAAAGCTTGTCTACCTTGCCCAGAGAAAGCTAGATTACCTGAGTTTTGGGGGAAAAAACCCGCAATAGCCTTGAAATACTCGGCACCCGAAGGAATGTTTGAAATAATGTGACCCTTTCAGTCTATAAGACCGTAAACTTAATTCCCTTTAGACCTACATTGTACTTCTGCAAAACCTCCTTCCGTCCCTGCCGTAGCCCGGGAGAGGCAGAACCCGAGGGAGCGGGTTATCCGGAGCGCAGCCCGGGCTGGGGCTGGCCCCGCCGAGAGCCGCACCGGGGCTCTCCGGCAGCGGGAAGAGGCCCGGCGGCTCGGCCTCGGCAAGACGCTCCTCGGCTTGTTTTGCTTTCAAAGCAGAGCAGCTCGGCAGAGCTCTGCTCCACTCCGCACCTCGCGGCTCCAGCGACCGGTCCGCTTCGTGCCGGAGCCTCGGATTTCTCCGACACATTTTTGCTGTCCTCTTTGGTCGAACGAGATCCACGCAAAAATCGAGGAAAACATTGTCCCGGAGAGAACGTGTGTTTAGGGCTGGGGCTAGGATTTCATTGCTGGCCGTGAGCAGCCTGGCCCAGGCTCCCCGCCCGTGTGGCCGCAGCCGGCGGTGGGCACAGCAGGGGCGGCTTCCCCCGTCTCTCGGCTCCCACCACGGGTGGGGGTTGAGTCCTCCCCGACCTCTGAGACCCCGGTGCCTGTGCTCGTCCCCGGCCCCGGCGGCCACCACCGGGCTTGCCCCTCCGCCCGCACCTGCCAGCACCCGGGTTGCTCAGGATGCGCATCCCGGCCGGGCTCCGGCAGCGCCTCGGCCATGGCTGTCGGCGGCCGCGGTCAGCTGCTCGCCGTTTATCTCAGTTGCCCCCGTGTCGGGCCAGGAGTGGGGGACCAGTGGGCCGAGGTGGCGAGGCGGGCGGCAGAGCTGGACTGCTCCAGCCCGGTCGCATCCTTCAGTCAGGCAACGAAATCCTGGCCGCTCAGCGGGTTTGGTTTAAAATTCAGCCGTGAGGTGGAAGTAGGTGTTTGCAGCGCTCCCTGCGAGACGGCCGGTGGTGGACAGAGGGCGAGGGGCTGCGGATTTGTAGCTGGAAATCATTCAGACCAGCTCTGGTCGCTCCACAAAATCACACGGGCATCTACCCCTTTCCAAGGGCTGTTCCCTTCCCTTTTGGGGCTAAAGGCTCAGGGATCTGCACTGAGAGAAAGAGCCAAACAGATCTGGCACCTGCCTCAATTAAAAATCTGCCTTCCCGGTGGGAGATGCTGAAGGGAAACGCGGGTTGAGAAACCGGCTGCCGAGCTCCTGAAACCTGGAATTGCGAACCGAACCCGCTGCTTCCCCACAGAGACGTCCCTGATAAGGTGAAACGTGTTAACCCCACGATAAGGGTGCTGCTCAGGGAGCGAGAGGGAGGAAGGAGGCTGTTGGGCTCAGCAGAGACACAAACCGAATTGTTCGAACGGCGAAGCGGGCTGCGGGGAGGTTGCGGGGGGCCAGTGTCACCAGCCCCGTCTCTGCGGCCCGGTTGATTGCCGCCGTCCCTACCTGACGATGCCGATTTTCCCACCCAAATCTTTCCATTTCCTCCCCGTCTCTCGCTCAGCGCTGGGGACTCTTCCTTACACACCCGAGAGGTGAGGCGATAGGAAGATGCCACCTCAGCAAAAGGTCTTTTTTTTTTTTTTTAAGAGGGGAAGCCGAGCCCTCCACCGTGGCTACCGTGGGATGATGCGGGAGCTCCCCTCAGTCCGAGCGAAGTGGGGGCACGCAGCGGTCCAGAGCCCCTTGGGTAATCGGCTGCGGGAAGAGGGGCCATGGAAGGGGACGGGGCGCACACCGAAGTCACAGGTGACTTGTTCCAATTAGTAGCTGTCTAATTAAATTAGTGTCACGCAGCCCAGCCAATGGGCCGGCGGGGGTGGAGGGCGACGATGAGGCAGCCCGGCGCAAGCCCCTCCCCGGCGGCCCGAGGAGCCCGGCTCGCCGGTATAAATCACCTCGGCGGAGCGCAGCCCTGTGCGGCTACAGGTCGGGGTTGAGAGCGGATTGAGTGGAGCTTGAGTGCACCGCCCATCGAGGATGCAGCTGGGTGAGCCGCTGCTGACGGCGGCGGGGGCACTGCCGGGCTCCCCATTCTACCCGCTGGAGGGCGGCGGGCGCGGAGGAGCCGCCGGAGCGGGAGCCGGGACGGGCGCTGCTGGCGGCTCTCGCGGGCCGCCCGGTCCGGGATCGCCGCCGCGCCTCGACCTGGACAAGATGCCCAAGAAGTTTGGGGCGGCCCCCGCCATCCTAGGCGAGGCGGAGGCTGTTGAGCCTTCCTTCGCCGCCCCCAAGCCGGACGGCCGCAAGGCCACCCCATGCGGGGACGAGGAGCTGCCCCCGGCCGCAGCCCGCTACTCCATGGACAGCCTGAGCCCCGAGCGCTACTACCTGCAGTCCCCCGGGCCGCAAGCCGCCGAGCTGGGGGGGCCCTGCGCCCTGTTCCCGTACCCGCCGGCAGCCCAGCACGGCAGTGTCTACCAGCCGCCCGGCGGGCCGCGCTACCCCTACGGCTCCGTGCTGTCCCCGGGGGGCTTCGCCGGCTCCGTCTGCCCTCCCGGCGGCCGGGCGCAGTTCGGAGGCGGCGGCGGGTACCAGTACGGGCAGGCGACGGGCGGCGGACCCCTCTACGGCCCCTACCCGCCGGCCTCGGGCTCCTGCGGCGGGCTCGGGGCGCTGGGGGTGCCGGCAGCCGGCCCGGGGATGCGGGCACAGGTCTTCCTCTGCAACCGGCCGCTCTGGCTCAAGTTCCACCGGCACCAGACGGAGATGATCATCACCAAGCAGGGCCGGTAAGCGGGCTCGGGGGATGGTGGAAAAGGAGGGAAGTGGTGTGGTGGTCGGGGATGGGGGGGGAGGGTGGCATCCCCCGGGGACGCTCCGTGTCGGGCGGCGCTTGCCCCGCTCCCCCAGGTACGAGGTGTGCTCTCTCTCCGTCGGTTGGTGCCCCGAGAAGCGACTCCCCAATTTAACCACACATAGTGGCCGGGAGATTAGGCGGGGGTCGGCCGGGGCTCGTCCCTTGCTTCCCGAGTCTCTTAGGGCCTGGGACGGGCGGGGCACCCCACGGCCGCCTACAGCATCCGTTGGAGCCCGCGCCCCCTTGCCCGACCCGCCTCACCATGCCTTGTGGTTTTCTTCCTTTCCCCAGGAGAATGTTTCCCTTCCTGAGCTTCAACATCACCGGCCTCAACCCCACGGCCCACTACAACGTCTTCGTGGAGGTGGTGTTGGCGGACCCCAATCACTGGCGTTTCCAGGGGGGCAAGTGGGTGACCTGCGGCAAAGCCGACAACAACATGCAAGGTGGGTGCAGGTTCTGGGGGTCTCCTCTCCCCCTTTCCCCATGGGTCTGTTTCTCGGAAAAGGTTCCCATTTCCCCCACCCCCACCTCCACCTCCCTCTCTTCAGGGTCTTCCCCACACCCGGCATCCTTCTGAGGGACGAGCTGTGCATTTAAGGTCGTCTTGCGACTTTTTTTGCTCCACGGTGCGAGAGCTGTGTGGGAGAGTGGCCATCGGGGAACCGAGGGGCTGCGCGGGCGGCGGAACAAAGCCCCGTGCCCGGCCGGCGTCTCACTGGCTTATCTTCCTCAGGCAACAAGGTCTACGTTCACCCCGAGTCGCCCAACACCGGGGCTCACTGGATGAGGCAGGAGATTTCTTTCGGGAAGTTGAAGCTAACGAACAATAAAGGTGCTAACAACAACAACGCGCAGGTACGGAGGGGGAGGGAGGCTTAAGGGGCTTTTGGTGGCTCAGTGGTGGAGCTCTGGGGTTTTGGGGCTTTTACAGCATTTCGTCGAGCTGCTACATCACTGTGCTTGTCACTCGTTCCCTTCTTGAACTGGGTCATAGAGCTTGTTTTCTTCGTTTCTCCGTATGAATATTTATAAATGTTAGAATCTGAAGTGTGGATTTGTTTTGTTTTAGCCAATATATTGATCCGTGGAGTTGCTCAAAAAGTGGGAGGGTGGGTAGCTGGTGGCTCTTAGTGAAACAGAGCTGCAAGCTGTGAATCATCTCCTGATAACAGTTAAAAGTGCTCCATTTCTAAACCAAGAGATGACATTTTCTTCCCGTAAATTGTAATGCTGTGAAATAGATTTTTTAAAATGTTAGATGCAGTTTGTCTAATGTTATATCTTTCATTGCTTTTAGATGATAGTACTTCAGTCCCTACACAAGTACCAACCCCGACTTCACATTGTGGAAGTGACTGAAGATGGTGTTGAAGATCTGAATGATTCCTCAAAGACTCAAACGTTCATCTTCCCTGAAACGCAGTTCATAGCAGTTACAGCATATCAAAACACTGATGTAAGCATGGATGTATAAAATCGCAATTACGAATAAAATTGCCTTGTGGGTTCAGCATCTCATCTTAATATATTCTGCTTTCACTTTTAGATTACACAGCTCAAAATTGACCATAATCCTTTTGCGAAAGGCTTCAGAGACAACTATGACTCGTAAGTACACCTCTGTCTTCTTTTGCAGCTGTCTCTGGTTAGGAAGCATGATTCTGGCCCAAAATGTCTGTTGGGGGGGTATTTCTTTAGACACGAATTCAGTTATTCAGCAGCAGTACTACTTCTACTGCCAGTTTTGCTGCTGTTAAGATGTTTGAATAGTGTATTGTCTAGATGATCTGTCTTTCTGCAGGCCTTCTGAATTTTGGTAGGAAATTTGTGCTGGAAGAATACAGCTGGCCTGCAGATTTGGCAGCAGTGTATTGGGTATGTCCACAGAACAGGCAGCTTCTTTATATTTTCCACAGAAGGTTTGCCTAATAATCACTTTTCTAGCTTCACCTGTACTAATACTTTTAGCAGAAAGTTTACACTGGTCTAAGTAAAAAGCCTACTAAGTCAGATTAAAACAAATAGCCATCCAATTAAATGTAATTATGATTCTAATTAAGAAATATCTAGTTTCTTCGTGTTTGTGGGTTTTTTTGTGTTGTGTTACTGTCATGATGGAATTGTAAAGAAAAACACTCAGTATTTCTCTTTTATGTTGTAGCATGTACACAGCTTCTGAAAATGACAGATTAACTCCATCTCCCACGGATTCCCCTAGATCCCACCAGATCGTCCCTGGCGCCCGATACAGTGTGCAGCCATTCTTCCAAGAACAGTTTGTCAACAACCTGCCCCCAGCCAGGTTCTACAACGGTGAGAGAACTGTCCCCCAGACAAATGGCCTGCTGTCCCCGCAGCAGAATGAGGAGGTGGCCAGCCCTCCTCAGCGCTGGTTTGTGACGCCCGTACAGCAGCCCAGCGCCAACAAGCTGGACATGAACTCCTATGAGACGGAGTATTCTCATAGCACCTTGCTCCCTTATGGCATTAAATCCCTCCCCCTTCAGACATCCCACGCTCTGGGATACTACCCCGACCCGACATTTCCCTCCGTGGCAGGCTGGGGGAGCAGGGGCTCTTACCAGCGGAAAATGACGACGGGACTAACTTGGACCTCAAGAACAAGTCCTCCGGGATTCACTGAAGACCAGCTTTCCAAGGACAAGGTGAAAGAAGAAATTGGCTCGTCCTGGATAGAGACTCCACCCTCCATAAAGTCTCTAGATTCAAATGATTCTGGGGTCTACACAGGTGCTTGTAAGAGAAGACGGCTTTCCCCTAGCACTTCCAGCAATGAAAATTCCCCGACAATGAAATGTGAGGACATTAATGCTGAGGACTATAGCAAAGACACTTCAAAAGGCATGGGCTACTATGCGTTCTATACTAGTTCTTAAAGCATTTTTTTAAATTCCAATTGGCTAATTTTATTTTTTTCAGGGTGGCCTTGGGTTTTTTTTGCATTACAATTGCCAAAAAGACTCTTGCCTTCCACCTTGAATTGTTGTGTGCAATTCTAAAGAAGGTGCCAAAGCTTTTTGACTGTTGCAGGTAACAAAGTAGGGAAAGAGCAAACCATGGGAGAATTCTTCCCCTTGTTTAGAAGGAGCCATATGCCGAAGCTGTAAGGAGGGCTCTAGTGTCTAAATATGTGGCATATTTATTTGAGACACTAAAGTGTACAGTTTGGATTGGCTCAGTGGCCTGATCAAATCTCTGCACTTCTGAGCAAGGAAAGAGGGGTTAGGATCCCAAATTTAATTTTCTTCCCTGCTTGACAAATGGGAAAAGGGTTGCAGGGAGCTGCACAAATGCTATGTTCTGCTTTAGACTCAGCTGGTTTTTTTAACCCATCTACAACACAGTTGGCTGAGTTGGATATCGCTCAGCTACAACTTTTTTTTTTTTTTTTTTTTTTTCTTTTTTGGCAGAAAATGCCAAAATAAGGCCTGCTTGCCAGGCAGGATTTTGACTTGAACGTTTTGTTGCCAACAATGGGATTACAGTGACCAAATCTGGCTTTTTCTTAGCTTAGAACTTGCATTAAAAAAAACCCCTGCCTCCATCCCAAAAGCCTAACCTTTATCGAGGTGGCCAAAAACAAAGTGTACAGTTGTTTTTTTTTGTCTAGGTACACTATAGAATATTGTGGAATAATGTATAAATAGTTGACCTATAGCTGTTCAGTTGGAAGGACATCCGGTGGTGTTTTCAAGTTCAGAAGGCATTTTTTTTGTTAATCACACTTAGCATTTGAAGCGCATTGCAAAAGGAGATTTCTATTTACGTGTACGAAAAGTAACTTTTTCAGCTGCCCTGTATGAAACTGGAAGTGATGTAACTACTCATTCTTGCCTATACTTTTAGCCGTTTTAAACTGATCAGCCCCAGAGCACTGGCCCACAAACTTTTTCCCGTACCAACAAACTTGTTTATGTTTTTGTTTTTTCCATGTACATAGTAATAGTTTTTAATAAATGTGGTGGTGCCAGGGATAAGAGGGGATGGCTCTGCCTCATCTTTGCCTCTGCTGGGTGTCCCAAAAGGGGAGGAGGGACCACACTCCTATGGGTTGAGTTGTCTCTAAATCTAACCATCCCTTGCAATGCTGACACTTTATGGGATGCATTCTCTGAGTAGGTTTTTGGTGGTTTTTTTTTTGTTTGTTTGTTTGTTAATTCCTTAGCTGTTGCTTTGCCACGGTTCTCCTGTGCATCTTCTGTACAAGCCAGGAGCTCTGACTTTTCCAAAATATGACTGTCTCCTGCCCCCCACCTCTGCGACAGGGGCGGTGCGAGCTCGGCCCGGGCAGGGAATTGTGAACCCATCCCGCCTCCCCCGCAGCCCCGCGGTTCCCTCCGCCCGCCACCCCCTTCTCATCCCCTCCGCTTCCCGGAACACGGCAAGAAATTCCCCTGCCCGCTTATCTGGGGGGGAAGCTCCTTCTGGCAGAGCGATTGAATCCCGGCTCCCGCGGCAGCGGGACCTTTCCCGAGGATATGCAGGCAGTAATGGGATTAAGCTGTTAACGATTCCCGGCTGCAAACAAAATAAACCCGGAGCTCAGGCCGGGGCTGTCCCCGGTGGAGGTGACGCTATCGGGGGGCACCGGCAGGGGCTCCCCTCCTCCGGAGAGGGGCGCGGCGGGTGTCCGAGGAGATTTCGATCCGTGCTTTGCCTCTCAGGGCAACGCTCCGGCCCCGCGCGCTGGCAAGGGAAACAAGTCGGTATCCTGTCAGCTCTTCCTCTGCCCAAGGACCCGATCTGGAACGGACTGGGGGGACTTGCAGCAATTTTTAAGAGACTAGGGACCAAGCATATTATTCCTTTATTTTTAGATTTTTTTTTTTTTTTCTCCTCCCGGAAAAGCCCCTGAGGAAGACTGTCCCCCAGCCCGAGCCCAGGTGTGCGGCGGCATGCCGGCCGTCCCCACCCTCCCTGCAAACACCGATTACACAGCACGATTCCTCGGCTCTGTGTTATTAAAAGCTGTATATTTTTGCACCGCACGGTGAAAAAAAACCAAAAACTTAATACTTGTGAAAAGTCCTCACGCTGTTTAATAGAAACGTAAGTGCCTGGCTGGCCCCAATTAACACCTTGTGATTATAATGCATTCCTAAAATGGGGTGTCAGACGCCAAATTGTGAAAAAAGATATCTAATTAATCTTCATAGGATGACACTGATAAACAACTCCAGATTTAAATAAAGATCAAGGAACTGAATGCTTTTTATTTGTTTACATTAACAGAAGATAAAGTTAACTACCCTTGCGCTTTGCTTCGTAACGTGATTTACTGACACAAACGGGCTGCGGGCGGAGAGCCCCGCCTGGCCTCGGCGGGATTTTATCGCGGCTTTGGAGGGAGGGGGACACCCCGAGGGTGAGTGCCCCTTCCTCCGCAGCCCCCACGCCCCGGCATGAGGCGGGCGTGTGCCGGGAAAGGCGGCACCACCTCAGCCTGGCAGCGAGCGCGCCCCGTCCCCGCCACTTCCGACGTTCTCGCATGAAAACTGCGAATGAGCTCGAAATGTGAGCTGGACGGAGCGGCGGGTCTAGGGCGAAATAAAGGAATAATAGTTTTTTACACCACTGCGGTGCAGTGCGAGCCCTGCCTGACCAAGAGGGAAAACTTCGTTCTAGGTCGGGGAGAATCCGAACCTCCGGGGCTGCCGGCCGGGCAAAGGCTCTGCCCGACTCGGGGGCTCCGCTCCTTCCCCCCGCCGGCTCCGTGAAGCCGGGATACGCACCCTGGGGCCGTTCCCCGCGCCTTAACTCTTCCCTGGGATATTCCTTCACTCAAACCCGGGGAGTGGTTCGGTGCTCCGGGTGCGTAGCCCTGATTTTTAAATAGCATGAGCGTCCGGCGAGGCCATAGAGGCAGAGGAGACGGGTTCTTCCGATGGATTGGGGCCATTCCTAGCCGAAAACTCTGGGTTTTGGGGTTGTTTTCGTTAAAGCAGACCTAGCAGGTCTGCAGCGACCCTCTGGTACTTTTTTTTTTTTTTCCCAACGAAACTTCATCCCTCGCTGCTCGACCCAAACCTTACAGCCTCTGCTTCACACCCGGGGGGGAGGGAAACGAAACGACCCCGAAACTCTTCCTTCCGACGGCACCACCCTGACCCTCTCTGGAGAAAGGGCTCCTTCCTCCGCGGAGTGGCCACCTCAGCGCTCCGGGGAGGAAGGAGCATATATTTTTCGGTATGTTTTCTCTTCGAGTAATGCGATGGAGTTTTACTTTCGGTCTGAATTTCCGCTCCCACCTTCCTCAACGCCGCCTTTTTAACACCTGCTCACTTGTTCCCACCTCCTCCTCTCTGAGGGGAGCGCGGCGTTAATGGAGGGGGCTTTCCCGGGAAAGGTTATTTTTACAGCCCCCCTCAGCCGCTGCAGCCCTCCCCTCAGGGTCTCCTCTGAGGCCGCGGCAGCAGAAGTGGGAATAGGCCCCCGCTGGCTCCTGCGGTACCCTTATCCTTCAGAAACTCCCTTTCCCGACGAGAATACCGTCCAGGCGTGCCGGGGGAGTCGGCGGTGGACAACTCTGGGGTCTCGGCTCTGGGTAGAAAGTGGAGGCGGGGGGAATGAGGCGAGGGAGATGAGACCGCCCGGCACTTCCCTCATGCCGTCCACCCCACTGTGACTTGCATCTTCATCATTAGTAGTAGTAGTATTAGTAGTATTGTTTTTATTACTGCCCTACATTTTTTTTTGTACGTACAAGCCTAATTCCCCAGCCCCCTGAGCTCTGTAGCCCACTCCCCCATTTTCCCAGATCTCCATGGCCATGTTCATAATAATATGAGGATGGCTAATATAAATATTAATCTAATCTTTATTGGAAGGATTTTAGTCCTTTCTGGGTACCACAAATATGTAATCCAGGGGAGGATGACTTTAGCTTTAAAGTGTGGAGTGCAAAATATGATTTGAATAAAAAGATAGGGTGGTAACTAATATTTCCTTTAGGGAGTACTATACTCTGAGCTGTCACAACCGATTGTGTAAATAGAGGAGACTGAGGGATGTGATCCTAATCATATTGATGAAACATTCATCTGAAAGACCGAGCGCAACCAGAAGGGACTCACCAGGAATACAATTAAATCCTAATCTGTGGAGCAGGAATCCTCTGCAGGCTTTCCTCTAACCTGCCACCCTGTCCCCCATTTTCATATCAGAGTCGGATAAAATGCAGGAGAGGAAGAGGAAATATAGGAGAGAGGCACTGCTTGTGATCTGCTTGCCCTTAGGATTGCATAAACACAGGGAGTGCTGAGTGGGAAAGGGGATAAATCTGCAGTTCTGATCCTGGTGATTAAAAATAAAGGGCTAATTTTAGTCACTGCCTGCAGAGGGTTTCCACCTGTGAGTGGTGTTAATCAGGTGCAGGAAGTCTCTGTTTCTGGAGGAAGAGTCCCTCTTCCACCCAGGCTTTGACTGTTAGCTCAGTTCCAGACTGCAGGGCAAAATTGACTTTTCTGTCTGTTGTGTGCTGTTTAATTTCCATCTGCAGCAGAGAACTATTTTCTTGGTGATGTTTATTAGCAAAGGGGTTAATTTCCAACCTGTTTTGACCAGTACCCCTCAAAAGATTATCTGAGAAGATGGATGGGACAGGACTTCAGATGATGTGGTTCCTGTAACAGCACTAAACCCAGGCTGGCTTCTCTTCATCCATCTTGCTTTTGGGGGAAGGCATTGAGCAGGTGAGTTTTCCTAGCATGTGCCACTTTTTGGCTTATACCAAAAAAATTAATTCAAGCCAGGAGTACCTCATATAATAATGTCATATAATGATGTTTAAACCTTGAAAAGCAGCCTGTATTCTTCATCCCCTCACTGTCTAAAGTCAGACTTCTTTGAGTGTCTAAGACCCAAATCTGATCAGGTGTTTTTAGAGCTTTTACAAAGTCACTTGTCTTTTATCATCAAGCTCAGGCAAAAAGCAAAGTGATTTCCTTCTTCCTGGAGTGTTCTCCACAGAAAAAAAGCCCCCCCCCCAAAAAAAAAAAGGATCAGTTTTTTTTCCATGGGGCATGATGGCTGTAGAGAAGGAAAAGATGTGTGGCGTGAGACTTCCATTAACAAATCTGTATTAGGAGCTCCCTGTAAGTCCATATTCTCTTCTGCTGAAGTATGAGCTCTGCAGTTTTACCAGTTTATAGAAGGACTCTTGTGGATGAAGTAGGCACTACTAAAGTGTGTATAGCATAAAGTAGTATAATTTTAGCAGGTTTGAGAATGACACTTCACATTAGGGTTCCTCTGTACTGTGATTTTATATGGCAGTACAAAGTAGGAGGGCAAAGCAATCTGTTCTGTTATGATCCCTGTTTTTCTTAGAGCAGGGTTAGGTTTCTGTGGTGTGGCTGTTGAACTTCATGGAGTAATTATAATTCCATTTGTCCACAAAGCAATGTAGTTTTTGTAAATTGCTTGGCATAGTTGAAATTTCCTCTCTGGAAGAAAACAACATTTGTTAGGAAATTATTTGGTAATATATCAGAGTGTGGGTTTTTTAGTGATAAGTTCTTGATAACAGAAATTCTATTGCGTTCCTCTCCTCACTTCCCATGCCAAGTAGAGATATTATAACATGATATTCCTGCCCTAATGAAGGCATGATTTGAGCAAAGAAACCTGTTAAATTGACATTGCAGAAGACATGTCAATGCAAAGATGGCTTCTCAGAAGCTATTCACCATAGCATGTAAATTTTATCCCTTCTCTTACTCCAGTTAGGACAGACAAAGCCTTACCTGTGTAGCCTTCTGTCTTCTGATACCTCAATTAGCTTATTTTCCATTAACTTTGTGTTGTATATTGCAAGATTATGGCTAACCAGCTCTTCTGTTACTTCTTTCAATGAAGGCAGGATTCAGCTCTGCTGCCTTTGCATTGCAGCTCTTTTGCAGCATTATTTGAGAGGAACTGTCAGGTAAATTTCTTATTTTAGTGGGAAATGTCTTTGATCCAGAAGAAAAAATTTGGCAAAATCTGTGACATTTGAGTGGACTTACTTTTACTCAGAGGAAAAATTAAGTTCCTTAAGTTTGTGCCAGTAATGGCCCTGAAAAACAGCTAAATCTGCATTGTAAAGCCATTTCAAATATGCAACATATTTCTCTACTGCGTGTGCTTTAATTATCTGTGCATAACAAAACTCTGGAAATGCCTGCTGTCAGAATAGGGTGGAGAACAACGGGGTTATTTTTCAGTCACATCCATTCTCTACTTCAGTTCACTGTGCAGCAGCAGAAATGCTCGTGCTGGCACTGAGCAGAAAGAAGAGATAGAGCAGAATGTAAGAATGAGAAACTTCCATATTCTTGCCAGGGGTGCTTACACTTTCAGCAGTGTAAGCAGCAGTACTTGAGATTCTTTTTTTCCTTCCATACCACCCCTCACCGTACAATAACAACACAAAACCGTGAATGTCTGGATGGTGACCTGGCCAGTTTAGGTACTGATCTTCAAAAGCATTTAGGCAGGCTGGTACAAACACTCTTATCTGGAAAATGGTGAGAGGACTTTTGGATAGGGTGGAGATGCCACAGTGGTACAATCACAGCATTTAGGTAGCTGTGGGCATGTGGAGAACTGAAGGTTTACAGCACCTCTCTTACCCCAAAACAGGTGTCCACTTCTTGCTTCGTGGTCTCTTGGCAGTGGCTAGGTCTTTCTAGCAATTTCCTTATTCCAGCTATGGGAAAAGGAAGTAATTCCCATAGGTAGGTGTCAGCAAACATGGACTCCCAGTTTTGCTGTACCACAAAAGGCTTAATCATTGCACAGTATAATGGAACATGTAAAATAGCCAGAACGTGGTTTCTGCTCCCAAAAACTGTGGTTATCATGTGGGTTCAGTTCTTGTTTCTGACATTTCCATTGACTGAGAAACTTTAGAGGAGGTGCCATTCATTCCCCTGGAAAAATGGCCTGAAATATTAGGAGTTTCAGGGCAGTGTCTCTTGGAACTGTAGGAAGGATGCTCTGGCAGGCTGCTTTTCATTTCACATTTGAATCTAGTACAATACACAAGAAATGAACAAGCGAAAAACAGTGTCGTATTTCACCACAGACTTAAAAAAATAAATCCTACAACCATTGATAGGATTGTTCTGAGCTGCGGGTCAATGACTGATTTCTGCTAGAGTGGATTGTGGGTGTTTTTGGTAAGGGATTGAGATGTCTCCCTCTGCTCTGACTTGTACTTAGTCTTTGTAGGGAAGCATGAAGGATACAACATGAGACACAGTGCCTTTTTAATGTTTTCTCAACCTACCCTGGGCCTGGAGATTTAAAAAAAAAGCCTACTCTAGAACTGGAGATTTTAATAAAACCAAAACCATAGATCCATTTTCTTGTTGGTGAGGTGTTCTCCAAACCAGAAGTTACAGGGAGAGCAAAAGCAGCAGGAAACCAGGCAAATTGTGTTCCTCCACCCTAGTCACAACCATCACGCTTGATCTGCATCGTTCTCCACGCTGGTATTTCATATTGTTCTGCCAAGAGGTGCTAATGGCTGCCCGTATTGTCTAAAAATCGCTGACATACAGGGTGAAAAACACTCTATAGAAAAATTTAAAGATTGACCATAACCACACCTAGAAAAAATCCTGATGGACAATAAGTAGGTTAACTCTCTTTGGTCCTTCAATGTCCTCTATCATTATAGCCACAGAGGTTAATAGGTCAAAGCTCTCGAGTATGGCATTAAAACAAAAAGCTCTCTTATGGTACGTCTTTACCGAAGAGGAAGAGCGAAACTGTGGGAGGGGGATTGAGCTCATTCACGGTTCCACTTACTGTGCGAAAGAGATATGAACCTCTCTGTAGTCTTTCCTTTTTGGGCTTGGCTTGCAGGTCCACTTCTTACATTCCAGCAGCTGTGGGGCTCATCCAGCTTCTCCATGAGCCGGTTCATTTTGCAGACTTGGCAGAAAACACGTCCAGGAGAAAAGGACAGTTGCATTCTGTCAGGTTCTCAAGTTGAATCAGCTCAGCTGAGGCCTAACAAGAGCAGTGCAGAGGAGAGAGCAGGATTTGGTTTTGGTGTAACCTTACATTGACTTATTTTGTGAAATTGCAGATTTATCATTTAAAAAGACAAAATTCTCTCCTTCAGATTAAATGATGTTTTCCCAGGCTGTTGGGATAAATGTTTCATGCCTTTCTGCTCGTTTTGAGTATCCAGAAAGGCCAAAGTCCCTGGGAAGGAATTGCAAAGTCACTCACTGTGTCATGGCTGTAGGAAATGTGGGGATCAGATAGGAAGAGGTGACAGGGAACACAAACAATGCAGATACTGCTTGAGTGTCTGACTTTTCTTGTGCAGGCTGGTGACCCTGCAATATCACCCAAATTTAAATGCAATTAATGACATCCCTCTTGGGATAAGTTTCCTGGGGCTAATTGGTAACAAGGAGATACACATTGAGTTAACAACTTTTGCATCAGGCTCTGGAAGTGGAAAGTGTTTCCTTTATCTTTGTGAGGAAGCGACAATTGGAGAAATCTAAAATCCAGTGTATGAGTAGCAGGCTGTACTGATTTGAAAAACCAGAAGTTCATTATTAGGGACTGGCTGATTAAGACATGGTCCATATTGTGCTGCATAGGCAGCATGAAGTTTGCTGCCATCTCACAGGACACTTGGAAATTCCAGAGAGAAAAATAGATGAGGGCAGAACTGTGTGGTGGCCACTGTCTGGGCACAGCTAGTTTAAGTGGCTTACACAAATATTTGTTTCATTTCAAAAAGATGATGCATGCATTCAGAAACATGGGGCTGTAATTCTTCAGTCTTAAAAAAACCAAAAAGCTGTAAAGATCCCTGGTTCTTGACTTCATCTTGCAGATCTCTTGATTCAGGAATGGTATACACACCTCATTCTTGTGTCTGAACTCAGGAATATGGTGCTCTGTTCAACCCTGCTGTCCTTCCATCACATTTGTTTGACTTTCTGCATCCAGGAATGGGCTGTCTCATGCTTTGAGGTTGTCCTTGAAGACCAGCCAGCTCTCACAGGCTTTCCTTTCCCTTCCTCAGCAGTCTTCCATGAGATCCTTAAGAACATCCCTGAACTAAGCTGAATTGTACTCTCCTGAAGTGCCAGTTTGTAACTATATTATTCGTCTTTCTCACTTCTCAGAGTTTTAATCACAATCTTCAGGCTGCCCTTTACATACAGTTGTAAGAAGTCCACAAGATTCATCAGTCATGTGCACAAAGAAATCACTATCAGCACAGACCAGAGATGTGGATTGTCTCTGCCCAGATGCATTACCCTATCTGCAGATATCAGGGTGGTTCTCATCCTGAGTACTACTGGGCACCAGAACTCTGGAGTACCAGCTCATGGAATATCCTTTAGCTTTCAAAGAAAGGCTTCTCCTACTTCCCCTCTTGATCAGGAGGTCTGTAGCAGGCCCCTAGTACAAAGTCATCAGTGTTGGACTGTTCTCTGATCCTTACCCATGTCTGGCCTGATTAGACACTTGCTCAAAGCAAAGCAGTGTGTCTTGCAGCCAGCCCTTTGCATGGACACTGAGTTATCCATGTTCCTCACCTTCTTAGCATGTTTTTTCTCAAGAGCCTGTATTCATCCTTAGCAAAAATCCAGCCATGTGAGCTATCCCACTGTGACTCTGTAATGCCTGAGAGATGCCACCAAGCAATCTCCTTTTTACACATGTTTTCAGACTATAGGTACTTTCTTTGGGTTTCTCTGCAATGTTTTTGCCACAGTCTCTGGGATTTCAGATCTTTAGGGTTGAGTGCTGCTTTTTGGAGCTGCCTTTTTTCTCACTCCTTCTGTCTCTCCCTGAGTGCCCACCTCTCTTTCAGCAGCACCTTGTTCCTGTCTCTTTCATTAAGTAACTGGGAGCACTAAATGCCTTTTGGTTTCTCATTGCACTAGTTTGTCTGCAGTGTAGGAGCTGGATGCTCCAGCAGCCTCCAGCTTGTTACTGCTCTGAGCCTTCAGGGAGGCCTGCCTGAGGTGTCAAGGCTTAGCACTGCACCACCCCGAGTTCCCATGCTGGGGAGCTCCCTTTCTGGAGGCAGTGGTAGATGGAATAAGTCCTCACAGGTCTTGGCAGCAGGGTCTAGCATGGATCTAGCTCAGGGTGCTAAGGGTGCTCCTGCTGACTGGTGTGGGGACCCAGTTCTGTCTGCTCAGCAGCATCCTGCACAAGGATAGAGCCTGGGTCAGATGGGGTGGTTCAGTAGCAGAAAAAGGGAGGCCTGACTCTGGTGGGTGTACAAGGGAAAGAGGAAACTTGGAGGCCTGGATGAGCACTGAAGGGCACGCCAGGCCAGGCATGCACTATTGAGCATTGGGAGCAGAGAGGAGGGAGGCACAGAATAAAGATCTGGGCTGGCTGAGGGAGGTCAGTTGCAGAGCCAGGGTGAAGATGTGATAACTACCAAACAAAGCTCGCTGAAAGAATGGAGCTGCGTCCAAAGAAGGGCAACAAAGCTGGTGAAGGGCCTGGAGCACAAGTCTTACAAGGAGCAGTTGAGGGAGGTGGGGCTATTTAGCCTCGAGAAAAGGAAGCTCAGGGAGACCTTATTGTTCTCTATAACTGCCTGAAAGGAGATTGTAGCCAGGTGGGGGTTCAATCTCTTGTCCCACATAATGGGCAACAGGACAAGAGGAAGTTGCTGCTTCAAGTGGCACCAGATGAAGTTTATATTGTATACTAAGGAAAATATCTTTGCTGAATGGTCAGGCATCGCAGCGAAAGTGGTGGAATCACTGTCCTTGGTGTTCAGCAAATGTGAAGGAAGGCATGACGCTTGGGGATGTTATTTAGTGGTGGACATGACAGTCCATGGTCAATGCTTGGACTTCATGATCTTAGAGGCTTTTTCCAATTGCCCTCTAGGATCCTTATGTACCTTTCAAGATTTGTCTGAAGAGTTTCTATCAAGCAAAATTATTTCATAGAAACTTAGCGATTTATGTCATGTGATTCTGTCACCTTTTTAAATCTGATGTTAAATGCCCTGCAATCAGACTTATCATTTTATGGAATTATATCTATAAACACGGTATTTCTATTGTAAAGGAGAAGTGTTGGTAATTGCCAGGAAGTCATGCTAAACCCTCAGTCACAGAATTGTCACTGTCACCAGGTGTGTTTGATGAGGTATGAATTTTGAATGCTACTATAATTATTAATAAGCAAAATGCACCTTCAGTTTCTATTTTGCAACTGCATGGATAACTCAGAGAATGTCATAAATTATTACAGCCTCACCATCAGTTGTATTATGATAAAGTATCAGAAAATTGGTATCAAGAAAATAACTTCTTGAACCAATGCTTTAAATTGCTGAAAATAATCAAAATTCTAATATGAGGTGCCAATCTGTCAGGTGAATAAATATATTTATTGTATTACCTGTACTGAAAATACCATTGGAGCTTCTATGCAGTAGCCTGCTGCAGCAGCTGCTCCAAAATCCCATGTAATATAATGAATAAGGCAGGAGTTCTGCTTTCTTTTGAACTGAAACATTCTGCTGTACAATAACATTTCTTATGGAATTAGACAGACTGAATTTAAGCAGATGATTTTCACTCAGAATTTTTTGCAGAAGTGTCTGAAATACTTCAGATCAAATAACTTTGAATGTTTTGTACCACTAAATTTTTTGAGGCAGTCTCATTTTATGACCTCAGCCTATAACTGTAAAGCACATTTAGTTTCCTGCCTTCTGACAGCACTCATGAGCAAATAGTATCTGGGGTTCACTGCTGTTTATTAAGAGCAGCATTATATGAGAGCAAAACTTCCACTGAAATGGATTAATAGGAGCTGGCTCACTGGTTCCTGTGCCTGCTTTCTATGTAATAGTCTGACACTTTTGACCACTTCCATTTCAAATGAGCAATTCCCTGTTTGTTTCTTGTACAGTCCTGACAGTCTGTTGCTTTTTGTTTTCTGTGGGTCAAACAAAATCATTGAGCTGCTGAACTCTGAAAGTGGTTCAAGCTTCTCTTTGAGCTGTTTCTGAGTAAGTCAGGTATCTTCCTGCCTGAGCTCCTGGTGAAAAGTTGGACATAAATCCCGAAGGAAGAATGTGGGTCTGCAGAGGGTGTAGGGTGCTGGGCATTGAAAAAACAGAACTGACTGCAGCAAAAATCAAGTGGTCAGCACTTCCCAGAGACAGGATCTTGAGCTGTAGCTTTTAAATGCCAAATTGGACCTTCTTGCTTTTTTCCACAAAATGAAGTCCAGTTCTGTGGCATGGGGCCCAGCACAGTCATAGCAGAAAGAAGTGGGAAGGAGTTGTGTATGGATTCTTTTTGTTAATGCAGGGTCTTAGTCCCTATTACATCCCATTTATGCATGTCTGCTCTGAAGCTGATTTCCTTCCAGCACTTGAGCTGGGCACTTCCAGACCCATCAGGAGCTGCTCCATCTGTGCATGGTGTTTCTCTCTGCTGAAGAGGTTCTAACTGGCTTCATTTTGAGTTCTACTCTGTAACGCATTGTTAACAATCTCCAAATGGTGTAGCTGTTCCTAAATTGTGCAAATTACCCTGTCAACTAAAACAGGACAGCCCTACAAGCAAGACCTCCCTAGTGTGGAGGAAGGCTCCAGGTGTCAGCCTTGAGTGATATCCCGACTTCCATAAACATAATATTCTCCATTTCCAGCTTCAGTGCAGCAGCTCATACAAGATTTACAGACCTGTTTTCTGGGCTTGCAACTCTCCAGCATGTCTGATTGCAAATGTAACACTTGTCACACCAAACAGGGTATGTTTTTATGGTCGTGGAGCATCTAGCATGCTCCTAAACATGCAAAGAGTATGCACATACGTAATGATCTAGCACACAGTCCTTCACATGCAGCCTGGAAAAGGCAAAGGACTGTGGTTAGGAGAAAGATGAAGTAGGGATACAAGTAGGAAAACTTTTCCTGTAGAAGTAGGAATGTTTCTGGAATTGCTGGCTGGAATCAGAGCCTTTCCAAAGGTTGGGTGCCTTCAGATTAGTTAAGAGAGACAGGGTCACAAAGGCCTAGATATGTCAGTCTGCACATTGATAAGTAGTGCTTACCAGTATAGGAAGTATCTCACTGAATGCTACTTATTTGTTCATCACTATTGAAGCTAATATGAGTAGAACACACTGAATTTGGCCCTAGGACAGTAACACAAAATTGCAGCTCTTTAAAATGGATCTGAACAGAGAGGTATGGTCCAGCACTGCATTGGCTCTGAGAATTGTTGGTTTGAGGGGATTTGGGATTTTTGTTCTGGCAGGTTTTCTTTAGGTGTGGGGGATGGTTGGTGGAAGAACATGGTTGTTTTTCCTACAAGTCTAATAAGAAAAGAATTAGCCTAGAAAAGGGGAAAAATAATCTGTTCCTTTAGATATTATGTAAGGTGCTGCTTTATTCCTCCTAGAGATAGAGCTTTCATGTGTTATATTGCATAGAAGCCCCCCAAAAAGATGTATATCTTTTGCCTGGGGTGAGTAACTCCTGAGATTTCTGAAGTCAGGCTAGTACATTAACACCTTAGATTTAGGTAGTGCACGGCTACAAGCAAATGTCTGGATGATAGAAGCAAATCAGACACTGCCTTTGTATGTCACAAGGGATTATTCTGTTTTAGTGCTATGCCCTTTGGCTTTACAAATGCACCTGTAGTGCTCCCGTGGTTAGTGCAGAGGATCTTGGTAGAATTAATTTACTATAGTTGTTTTGTCTTTGTAAATAGCAAATGTTAGAACTGGCTATACACAAACAGCTTTTCATATCTGATATGTATTGTTTGCAGCTGTTCCTAGATAGGGAAGGCTTCTGTTCTTTAATGCTAGCACTGAGTGCAGCAAAGTACTTTTCCATTCACAAAAGGTGATTTTTGTATAAGCAGGAGAAATTTATGGCCGTGTCTAGGCACAAGAAAGATGGGAGATAAATTCTAGGAAATCTAGGGGTGGTTTGCCAGATACAGGTTTCAGCTCTGTCTTTGCTGAGAATTTAAAAATTCTCATCTGATTCCATGTCATCTGCTGTGTTATTTTTTATTGGAATCTGTCTGAGAGCTCATGGCTTTTATGTGACACTGTCACCATACAGAAGTAACCATTATCTGACATTTTGGGAACAGAAACACTGGTCTATGAAACGCTGTGGCAAATAATGGGCACTTCGAATCTTCTGAAGATATGGAGGGAGCTAAATGTTTTTAATATCAAGAAGGTTTGTACCAACATCCCCTACTTCCCTTCTATTAGCTACAGAGAGGATTTAAAAAAGAAAATAATTCTGCAATTCTTTTTCAAAGACAGTTTTGTGGTTGGGGTTTTTGGTTGGGTTTAATATGGCATAAAGTTGGTATCATGTGTCCTGTTATTAGGTGAAGTTAGCAGGGCTTGCATTTGTCCAGCTCTGCTTCACAACAATGGCAGAAGACAAAAGTGTAAAAGCAAAGAAGGAACAGGAAAGAGAGATATTATGACTTGTAAGACGAGGTGGCTTTCTAATTATATTGCTAATAAATTCAGCATATGAATTTATTAGCTCTTCTGAGACCTGGAAAATTTTAATTTATATCAGTTGCTGAGGTATTAGGTTTTTAGCTGCCTTTTTAATCTGAGTCTGGTAGGAGAAGACAGCAAAAAGAAGCCTTACCTAAGACAGACTGGTGAGCTGTGGGTTTTTTCAGTAATGTAGGGTTGGAAAAAGTGGGGCAGAGAAAGAAAAGGAGATACAAGAAAGGTGTCAAGAGCAGGAAAATTCTTGGAAGTTTTGTGCTTTGAATGTGTTAGTGTTTAGATGAAGATGTAGCAGCTGAAGGCCTAATGTGTTTTGCTGGGTCATCTCTCAGGATCAGCGTGGTCAGGGGTTCCTGAGTGCCAAGGTGGGGCACAGGAACACAGTGGTTATGTGGCCAAGAGTCTGCCTTGAGCAGCAAATTGTCCCCAGAGCAGCTAATGCAGTGTAAGAGTAAGACAGTACAGATTGATAGCTCTCCTGAGAGCTTCCAGCCACCAGCTTTAAGTATTTCCTCAGTTCTTTCTGGACTATCATGCTTAACACTTACTTGATGTGGTTTTGTCTTGATTCCCTATAGGAACCCCTTAAATTCTACAGCCCTACATTGCAATAATTTGGTTGCAGGTTTCCCCACTGGAAATCTCAGCCCATGTTGCTGAGATTTATTCTATTCAAAACACTTCTGTTAATCATCAGTGCCAAATGAAAAGCACTCTAAAAGCACAAGTGGAATTTACTTATGCTCTTACTCTTTGATTTACCAGAAAATGTCTCCCCTGTTATTGATTTTAGGCATTATTTTAATCTTCAAATTTTTCCCATCCTAAACCTAATTTTTTTTTTCTAAATAACCTACATGTCCACCCAGAGCTTGAGTCAAATCAGAACATAGATACAATTCCATGTGGCAGATTTCTCTTACTTTGTTTCTAGAGTTGCAAACCTCAGGTACTTTGAGGTGCTGAGATAGGACATGAGTGTTTCACCTTTTTGCTATTTTTTTATTCATTATTATAAATGTAGCTGAAGATATTCAATGGGGAGCACATAGTTAGATAACTCTGACAAGTATCTTGTGTTAGTGGTAGGCTGATATTTTGGGGTATTTTGTGCTTATTTCTTGTATCTGAATTAGTGGAAACTCTGAATACCATAATCCTGAAGACAGAACGCTTATTTGGAAGGCCTAAGAATTTACAAATGTACAGACACATTAGTTAATTTTTAGTACCTTTCACCTCAGTCTGCCATGAGCTCTTTTTAGGTTGTCCTATGAATGAATAGGTAGGTTTCCGTTTGCCAGTATAATCTAAATATTCACATTATTACAAGCACAGAAGATTGCTTTCTTCAATAGCACAAACTGGGATCTAAAATTATTTTTTAAAGAAGCTTTTGATACTTTCCCTGGCTTCAAAGCCCTGGGGATGCAGGTAAAACCATAACCGTAAACTTTTATTCAAATTTGGGGCTGGGATAAACTCTGCGGGGTGCATTTTACCCCAGCGCGATATCTGCCTGTGAAAGGTGTAGCCGTGAGCCATGCGGGGAAAGGAGACGGGGGGCTCTTAGCTCAGGGAAGAGTCACTGAAAGCCTGGCTCTTGCTCGGGTGAGCGGGTGGCTGGGCTGGGGCCCTGCGGTGTGTGGCTACAGTGCCCTCTTGTGCGAGCGAGCGCTGGTGAGCAGCGGCTGATTCCAGAGGCCTCTCCACAGCCCCCGGCTGCCAGAGAAGGAGGGACACTGAACACAAAATCCTCTTCTTGCTGCTGTCTTTTGCAGCTGGGTTTCGACCAGCAATTTATTCGGCTATGTGGTACAACGTAGGTATAAGGACAGCCCCTGGGCTTTTGCAGCTTAAAATGTGCTTTGTATTCTGCTAGTATTTTGGCATTAATTGGAAAATGAACGTTTACTATTTCTGTTGTAGTGATGCCCACAGGACCTGTTATGGAAAGGAGCTCCTAGGTATGCTAGATGCTGTCTCCACATTTGTAGGCTGCGCCTTTGGAGTGCCATGGAACTTCAACTTTATAGCAAAAAACAAGAGACCAAACCCGGGTTCCTTCTTTCTCTGCCTTGAACTTGTCAGCTGCACTTCATCTGCCTCTGAAATTAGGGAGACTGAGTTAACATGTCTTGATTGGAAAAAAGAAGAAAACTTCAAGGGAAGAAAGGGCACAGTGATCAGAACTAAGGGAGCAGGACAGACCCAGGAGGGTTTTGACACGTTTTCATTTGAAAATGGCAAAGCAAATATCTGCTGTGACTGCAGTGTTTCAAGATTACAAGGCAAGAAAAATACCTGCCTATGCAAATAAGTTCAACTGTGGCATAGAAAATGTAGGGATGTGTTCCACTCATCTAATCAAATGCCTTTTGATCATTCTAAAAATATAGCTACCCTTTTGGTGGTATAATTCATGACAAAACTGTAGGGAGTGTAAGTGACAGTCAAGGAAGAAATTATCATTGTACTACCAAGACCTGAACTATGTAAGCAAGAATGTTAACATTAAAAAATGAAAAATTCAAACCTTGTTCCTCAATAGAGGCCATTGGACTGTACAAATCTAGGGAAAAAAAGGACTTGGCACAGATTGAAATGCAAATAGAACTGAGTTGCACAGAAAGCAACATGGCTGGAAATGCCATGTCTTCCCACTTACTGAAGCAGACAATTCTTGTAGATTAAGGCCCTGTCACAGAAAGGAAGTGAATGCACCATAAAACCAGTTAATTCACTGCTTTACTTTGGTTTAATAAAGATAGGCTTTGTTTACTACTCAAATACAAGACATTAACTTAGTTAATAATTCTCTTAAATATCACAAAATTACCTTCAGCCTGAGGTCCTGTTACTTAGATGCCAGTGCTGCTCAGCAACATGAAAATGTAAGAATGTATTTGTTATGTTCCATAACCAATATGGATTGTATTTTTCCACCTTAAGGACCCCGACTATATAGACACAAGACACTGGCAAAGCCTCTGCCTGCTGAGGGTTGTCCAGGCCTTCAGAACATTATTTGTACAGTGTGAAGGTGTAAAGGGTGGCTTGAGCTCTGATTTTCCTGGGATACTGCTTAGACTGAAACACCGTCCTACAGAGTGCATAACCAGGAGATTTAACTCTGCAGTAAATACGTACCTTTTTTTTTTTGACAGGTGAATAAGGTGTTTTGATGTATTTCTAGCTGCAGTCTTTTCTTCCAAGAATGTGGCTGTAAGCTTACTTATAAGGGTTTGTAAGTATGTATATATGTATGTGTGTATATATATATATAAAAGGGTTTTCCAGAAGTTTCAGCATGTCTGAGGTATTTGGCACTTGGCAGGTCAGCTTTAATAATGCTGAGAAATTTTCAGATTTCAAAGCAGGATCCATCAGAGCCTACAAGGACATATGGATTCCTGGGTGAAATCGGAGAACCATTAAGTGCAGCAGCCTTTGTGTTTCACAGACACCAAGTGATCAGCCAGGTTGTCCATTTTGTTCTTCAGGATGGATGCTGGCTACAGCTGGAACAGGAAGCAGCACAGCAGAATCCCAGAGCTCCTGTGCTAGTTTTATTCTATTAAAAACTTTTATTCCATTAATAGTTTCTTTGGGCAGTGGGCCTGGGTTGGACAAGCTGCAATACTGGAGAATTTAAGAGGGAGGCACAAGTTCTCTCCCAGTCAAGGGTGAGTGGCTGCTGCAAGAAATAGAGCTTTTCTTTTGCAATAAGTGAATGGTACCTACAAGCCACTTATTTAAAATATTCTACACCTGCAGCTTTGCAGGGAGGAAAGACAGGTCACTCTCATTCATTCGGACTGGATGGTCTCCTGCAAGGAGACTGAGTTTTAACAAGGTTATTCTATTTAAATGGAAAATGTTGTGTTTGTATCAGGCCAAAGGGACTTAAGGGTGTATTTAATATGCAATGATCTTTGTGTATGTGAATACTGAATATACACTTGAGCTGTTGAAATAGGCTCTTGGCATTTTTTTAAGGCAAAAAATAATTGGTAATATACAGGAATGGGAGAAGACAGCAATGATAGGTTTGATTTTCACAGTTTGTAGAGAGTGACGATATTAGAGGAAGATTTAATGTTCCCAGAGGTGAGATGCATGTGTACCATTTAGTGGTGAGTTTCAGGAGGAAAGGAGGACATACTGTTATCCTGTCAGTGCTTCCTGTTCACTCTGCCAGCATTTGTCTTCCTATGTAGACTTAGGTTTATGCAGGATTAGTAATGTTCTCTTGGTAGATGAGCTGTTGTTCTACAGCACTGAATAAAGTGGATTACTTAGAGTTTGAAAAATCAGTTAAATTTCATTCCAAGAAATATAACATATAATGTGAAGAAGTGCTGTTTGTGTACAAAAAAAAAAAAAAAAAAAAAAAAAAAAAANAAAAAAAAAAAGAAAAAGAAAAAGTATCCTTTTCAAAATATATTGGGATTCTCTTTGGTACTTATCACTTTCTTGTACGTCCGGCAGAGGGCAGGTTTGTGCCACAAAACTTGTTTGCTCAGGCATGTTCAATCCTCTTCAAAAAAAAAAAGAAAAAAAAAGTCTTATTCNTTTTTTTTTTTTTTTTAAGAACAGAATGAAAAAGCTAGATGGAATCCTACTGGTAGCCTTGCTAAAAATCTTGTCCCCAAACACATTCCTCTTCTTTTCTAAAACTGTTGTGAAATTGCCAGTGGTTCATTTCCCTCAGTGCAGTTCTTCCTTGTTTCTATCACAGTAGCAATATTTAAGATATTTTCAGTATTGGCTTAGTGTGAGGAGAACCATGCAATGCACTTACTGTTGCACAGACACGACAAGATGGTGTTCTGTTACAGTTCTACAGCATAAAATACTGTTGTACCGGCAAAACACAAATACCATTAAGGCCTGGAGGCTAAAAATGGTAAAAAAAATTATATAATCCTGGCATGCAAAACACCGAGGAAAAAAAAATCAAGTGGTTACATCACGGCAACAAGCCCCAGCAGGGTTAACCACATGCCCATGTTTGTGTAATTCTTCTCAATGCCATTTTGGTTTCAAAGTGACATGTTGTGGCAGTGCCAGAACAGGGTGTTCTGAAACAAAGGGGGTGAATAGTTTTCTAATTCATGTGTCATCCCTAGGAATCTTGTTCTTTTGGCTGCAACTACTTCACTTTGTGCTGCTTGTGTGTGAATCAACAGGACAGTTTGAACTCATCAGAGGATGCACCAGCTTCTGCTTCCTTAGTGTCTCATTGCTGCTTTTTTTGTCTTTCATGTGATTTTTGAGCCTTGAATTTTACCTTTTCTTTCCATTGTCACTTTGCATGCTGTGTCCCTAAGTGACGTTGTCATGAAAATACATGTATTTTGCAGGCATTTGTACCCATTAGACAGTGTTGCTGTTGACTTTCCTATCTGCTATACAAATTCACAATTAAATACTCTTAAACTTTTTTCTTTTTACTATGCTTTTCATCCACTGTCCTAGATTTGTGTCATTTTGAAGAGTATGGACTAACACAATAAGTACTGTTGTCATCATAATCTAATGTTTTGACAATCACAGCACAAGTGTAGCCTGCTGCCAGCAAGCTGTGCACTGATGAGTTAGAAGCTTTTTTTTGGTCAGTTATATCCAGGATAATGCCATGTCCCCACCTTCAAGCTGGTTTTGTAGCTTCATGTTGTCTGTTTCTTAGGGGATGGAAGCATTTTCCTCTGCGTTTGGAAAGTGTCTCTTACCCCCTCCAATATTAACATTATTATCTGGATGATTCAGTAGTATCTAAAGAAAGAGGGAATTTCAACAAGTCAGAAAGCACAGCCTTCAGTTAACTGGTGAAATGTTAGTAAGGACTCTTAACCTCCAGTGTGTAACTGGTGTGGCCAATATTGAACCCAGGTTTCCAGAGGTGGAAAACTGGCCCTAGGGACAGATACCTCTTCTACCTCCCAACACATCCCTGATAGTTACTAGGGCAGAATAATGTTTCATGACCTTTGGGTTGTACCATTACCATAACATAATCTAGCTGTGTGAGCTTTACAAATGTCATTGTGGAAATAAAAATATTGCCTGCTGTGATCCATACCCTCAGACCCAAAGGAAAAGAAATATCTTAATAAATGTAGTGATATTTGCACTATAGGGCACAGTGCAAGGGTCACAAACCATTATTCTGCACTAGTAATAATGTCACTATTTTATTCTTGCCCAGTGGTTACTGTATGACATTTGTGCTAGCAGGGAAATTCCCGTGAATATCAGTAACTTAAAATACATTGCCTCGAGGGCCTATTGTTCTCCCATTGAAGTCAATGAAGTCAATTTGCCATTTGCTTACCGGTATCTGGGCACAGGACTGACCCAGCATTCCTCATGATTAAAATTGGAATAGTTTTAAAGTGGGTTTGGCTTTTTGTTTTCTTTCTCCATTAAAAAATTCATTGGACCCCCAATGGAACATATTTCTTAAAAGGTTGTAACAGATAATTTTATCATATCCAAGGGAATTGCCATTACTCTATATGTAGAAGACAGATTATATGGTGAGTATTTTATAGAAAAAGTTAAAGTCCTAATACCCCTTGGTATTTGTGTGATGATAGAAAAAGAGGTGTTACCCGATATTTCTTCACTACATTCTTATCTGATAGGTAAATGATTGTTTCATCTATTTCTTAAACAAAGAAATATATTAATTCAAACTTTTCTGTGTGATGTGGCTGCAATGATATAACCGAACCTACAGAGTTCTTAATAATATGGCCTGAATTTTGCAGGTGTGGAAGTTGCTGCTTTTGTCTGACAGATTCTGGTTTTATTGCTGGTAGAACTGGCAGCTCTGGAGCTGATTTTTTTTTTTTTTTTTTTTTTTTAAGCTAAAGAATGTCAGCCTTGGTCCATCCCTATGAGATTATGAATTATGACTGAGCTCTTAAAGAAAGCGATGGACAGTTTGTATGCAACTGTGATCCATGTTGGCATTGCCTCTTGTCTAGAAGTACTCCTTAGCAATCAATATGTTTAATGTACCTCTGGTAATAAGTCTGAAGAGAGCTCCACTCCTCCTGTGTGAAGAAGAAGCCTATCTGACAGAAAGAAACTATTTGAGAACTCAGTCGGTGGTAGGATCATTTAATTAATTGCTTTGGATAACAGGGTGCCTGCCTGTAGTCTGGCTCCACCATGGACGAGGCGATAAATGTTTCCTTCCCCCGCCTCAGTAGGTGTCTGTACCAGAGAAAAATACAACACCAGTTCTGAGGGAAGTGCATAGGCTGCTATTTTTCAAGAGCCTGTGGGGACTAAAATTGTCCCCAGCTGCGAGGGAGAGAGAGAGTTCATGTTTACAATCTGAGGAAGCAGGCAGCATTGTATCATCCAGGGTGCTGATTGCTGCTCAAACATGCTGCAGCCAGGCTTGTGACAGAGGAAGGTTTTGGGTGCAGGGGGTTCTGAGGGTGGAAGAGGGGATCTTGTACATCAGGTGCATCCTTATAGTAAGACTTCGTTGAACATAGAAACACAGTAAGTGGGATCTAGTGGCCAAAGAGCTGTCAGCTCTTTGTGATCCACTAAGCTCAGCTGTCACGCCAGCCTGTGGCTCTGCCTTGAACATGAAGTTTAACCCTGGCTCCAGACAAAGATGAAATGGGAACCACTCATGGGAGCCACGTCTAGTGCATGAGACAGAGCAAATCCTAGTCACTGAACAGCACAGCCTCATCCTGTCCTCCTTTTCCTGCTCCTTTTCCAGGCCAGGAGAGCAAACAGATTTGCATAATCTGTAGGCAGCTGAGTACAATTTTTCCTGTGGGTGGTAGTATTTAGAAAGTGTCCCGCCTTGCCGCTTTCAGATTGCTATCATCCTCCCCGATGGGATTAGGAGCCTGACTTCACAGGCATTGCCTGATCCAGCTGGCTTTCATGGGGATGAGGTGGGTAGTGGTGAGAAAACAGGATGGGTGATGACTCTGTAGCTGTGCTGGTAAACTTGGCTTGGGGGAGGGGAGCGAGGGGAAGACATGGGGACAGAGTAAAAAGTTATGATTCTCACCCATAGAAGGAATTCCTTTAACATTTGAAGGAAATTATCAGAGGGCAGACACCAGTCATGCTTTTCTGACTCATTGTCCTGTTCTCAGACAGCAGCCCCGCTCCAGTCTCTTCCTGCCTGTAGCACTGCTTTCCTGATTTATTTCTGTAAAAAGTTATCACAAGATTTTTCCTCTTTAAAAACATAATTAAAGAACTAATATTGTAATACATGAAGTTTTGCAGTGTGCTGAAATCACTGAGAAAATTTACTTCCCTTTTTAAAAATTTAAAAGCAGCAACATACATGTGATCTACAACCTGGATGATCTGAGATGCTCTCATGAGTTCTTCACTTCTCTAAGTAGAGTTTGCCCTTTTCTCCCAGATGATCTTAACACAGGATGCCTTCAGAGGGACATAAAGTACAGTTTGATCTTACAATGAATAGTTAAGGGACTTGGTCTTCTCCCTAGCTTTGGAAGCAGGAAGATCTGCAGAAGTGAAATGTTTTCAATGTCAGTGACATCCACAAACAGGAAGAGTGATCTGTGAGGTACAAACCTGTGTGTGCTTTCTTCTAAGTCTGCTTCCCAATTTTGTTACTGATATGCTATTTGTGAGTACTGAGGGGCAGGAAACTGCCCCTTTCCAAGCCTCTTTTATACAGTAGGGCCCAGAGGTGAAAGGCTGGTATAACTTTGCAGTACCCTCATGAAAATTGCTGTGAAGACTGATTTTGCCACAGGTATTTTTGAAAGCTTGACTTCGCACGTCTTTAGCAGCAGCCACAAACACTTTCACTTCTGGATCCAGGGTTTCAAGGATCAGCTTAGTCAGCAATAGAAACTCAGTCATCTCATTTGATAACCTTTAATTAGACATGCATATATAAATGCATAGATTATCTAATGCCTCCTACTGCAAATTTCTCACTGAAATTAATGAGGTTATTCAAAGAGTAAACTATGAGTAATAATGAATAATATTAGTACTCAGCGTGACTAATAGTGGTAAGAGAGAAAATCTTAATGACTTAGACAAGGAGGGTCTGCTGGGAGCCAGCATAACTATTTGCACAAACAATTCCTTTTCAAAGTGGTGAAGCTTGGAGCTTACTTGCAGCCAATCATTAAACTACAGATCCCATTTTATCACAGGCGTCTTGATCCCTGTCTCAGTGCCCTTCTCAAGGCTTAGCTTACATGTGTGGCAGAAAATGAGTCATGCCCAGGCAGTTGGTCTTCTGATCCCTTTTCTGTTTAGTGGAGTCTGTGTCTTTGCAGCAACTTTTATGGAGAGATCATGTTTCAAAAAGCCTTTGACAAAGCTCCTCACAGGGTCTTATTTTTCATTTAACTGGGAGAGAGAGCATGAGATGAGGAACTGGCTAAGAAGTAAGAAAAAAGCAGAATGAGATCATATTTTGTTACAATTAACGGTTCCTGGTGCAGTGCCTGGGAGAGTCTATCTGAGGTTAAGCCATATTGTAAAATGTTAGTGTCTACGAAGGATCCAGAAGGGTGGGAAAAATGATGCAAAACTAACAGAGAAAAGCAACATTCATGGAAGTTTTTAGAAGAATGAAACATGAGATTGTTTTCCGTGATATTGGGTGCTAGATGGTCAGCTCTGAATGGATGTCAGTGAACTTTTGAAGTCATTAAGACACACTGGTGTGTATATATTACTGTAGAGCCATGTACAGTAAAATAAAGTCTGCTCTCATTCTATTCCTCCTTGCTGTAATTGCAAGTTTTTGGGGAAAGACATGTGGTGTAAATTAGTTTGGGATGGGAAATGAGGAAATTAATATTCTTCCTCAAGTACAAAGCAATCATAACTTCTTCAGAAGGAATACTGAAAGGGTGAATTGTTTTTACCAGTGTTAAAATTCAAGTTCCTTTCTAGTTCTTATTTCTAGTTCTTTCCACTACTTCCCTATCTATGGTGCCTCTGCTTTTCTCATGATATATTTTTCAATATTTTCATGCCACTAATACAAAAATCTGTGAATTGTTAACAATTGAAAGAGATCCTTGGTCAGGCTGGATTTAGGAAAATAAGGCCAAGAGGTTTGGAAAAAAGGCAAAGCTGTATAATTCCAGGATTTGTCCTAATCTATGATTTTGATGCTGCTATGGCACCTAATTTTAACAAGTTCCATGACCAGAATAATAAGTTAAACCAAATAGATGTATCAGATAATAAGCATTGAAAAACAGGTCATTCCAGGCTGTCTTAATTGAAAATATATTCTCTGGGACTTATGATCCAGGTCTGGACCAGAGCAATATTTAATAGTTTAATCTATTGAATTTCTCCTGTTGTTTGAGGAAAAATGTAAGTCAAGGTATGAAAGAATTAGTTCCAACAGAGAATCTCTTTCAGATACTGTTTATGTATCTGATCAAAGCTCAGATGAGAGTAATCTCTGTATTAGGGCCACATAGAGTCAGCCTTCTTCAGCAGTAGTTTTGCTATATGATTAAATCACCAAAGACATACTTGAAATCACTTAATCCATTTTAATTCTTCTTTTATATCATACCCAACTCCAAGTTTTCTGATGCTGTAGGCTAATGAAAAATAACACCTGTGCTGCCTATCCTAAAGGAGAATATTACTGTCAATGTCCTTGAAAAGCTATATGACAAGAAGCATCTAAGGGATGTAATTTTAAAATAATTCTTGCTTGTGGTCCTCTCATTACAACATTGGCCTAAAGATGATCAGGCTCAATCTGTTTAAATGCAGTTGTCAGCTGCCTGCTGGTCTTATTACTGCAATATTGCCCCTGTTGCCTATTGGAAGGTAAGAGTTTTAAGGTGATGTGAGTCATGGGGTTCAGTTAGCTACCACGGCATGCCTTTTCCATGAATTTGAGGAAAACAACTACTCCTTTTCTGTTTGATGGATTAGATGAATAGACTTCTTCTTTACAGAAGAAGACTCAGCAGGTTGCTTGTTGCATGAGGCAATGAAGGTCAGGCAGAGGGGCATTACAAAACCGATGAATGATTTTGATTGATGGAACTTTTATTCCTAGGCATACAAGAATGGAAATCTCTTTTATAAGAGCTAACAGAAGGCATGCCAGAATAACAAGAATGTTCTTGTTGATTTATCTGCAGCTGGTATTGGGTCTGTGGTAGCGATTAAGTAAATAACATCAGTTCTATCAAATGTTTGCAAAATTAAGCAAAATCAACAGCACATCAAAACTGAATTCAAATCTCTGAGATATAAGCTTTAGATAGACTTTGCATTTTCATGTAGCACAGAGATTCACCATGAACACTCCCTGATCTCACCACTGCTGTGGCGAATGCAGGATGCTTTCAAGAGCGCAGTTTACTTGTGGCAAGTTGCAGTTTGCTGTTTCTTCTGGAATCTTCTCTGAGTTTTAAAACAAAACCTTAAAGTGATAAAAGCCTGTGTGTGTGGTTTTAACTTACCATCTACTTGTCACTCAGCAGCAAACTATGTTATCTTTTAAAGAGTGCGTAAAGTCTTGAATAAATTACACGGGGAGTTGTTTGGGTTTTATCTTGTTTTGTTTACCTTGTCTTATCTTGATAAACTATTGAAATGGATTCAGAAATTTTCATTGCAGAAGAATAATACACAATGACCTTTTATATGTGACAGACATCCTCCCCCCTTGCAAATGAGATGATTTTGTGTGGTATAGCATTGTTGATATCTCTTAGGTTAATTCTTTGTCATATCCTCTAAATAAAGCAGAAGAGAACATTACTGCAAATGGAAGAAATTCTTGATACCTTTGGAATTACTCATCCACTGTGTTGGAAACTGTGAAGAAATCTTGCTTATTGTGTATCCTTCTTTGTCTGTTATTTTGAAAGAAAAAAGCTGCCACCAGCCAGCCAGAATCACCACTTAGGTCTTCAATAAACAGCTGCTAGGACTTTGACTTAGAAATGAGACAGACAAAAAGTGGAAAAGATTCACTCCAAATGGATAAGAAGGAAAGAGAGCTTTTAGAAGGTAGAATTTCTGGTTTTCCTTCTGTCATGGGTTTGTTCGAAACCGGGCGGAAACACCATTTAATGTAGCGGTTTCACATTCACCTGCTCGCCTGCTCACACCAGGCGAGAGTGCAGTGTAGTGGTTTCGTGAGAATAAGGATTAAGAGAAATGCAAAACAGGCCTAAACTTCAAAGGTAAAAATAGTTTATTAACAAAAGACAACAAAATCAAAATCAACCCCCAGGTGGTTTCTTCTTCCTCCCCCAGCCCCCCCACCCAAGATGGTTTCTTTCTCCCACTTCATTTATCTTCCTTTACCACTATCTTTCTCATCAACAACACAGAGAAACAAACATAGAAAATCCCTGGTCAATTTACCACTCTTGAAATAGGCTTTCATCAGTCCAATTGGAAGAAGAGTCTCTCTTGTCTCAC
>VZTR01022642.1:38318-79129 GCA_013400775.1 Chaetops frenatus | reverse complement strand
GCAAAAGCAACCTCAGAGCAACAGCAGCACAGCCCGAGGCGGGGTGGGAAACCGGCAGGGTCCCGGCAGCAGCCCCGGCACGGCCCCCATGCCCTGGGGCCCGGAGCGGCCGGCCAGGGCCATGTGGCGTTACCTTCCCCGCGGACGGAAGTCGAAGAGGCCTTCTGAACTTCCCGCTCCTAAAAATGTAAGCTTCGCAAAGACGCCTCTAATGTTCAAGTGGCCACACGAAGTGCCCATCTTAAAATTAGCCAATCCGTGGGCTCCTCACCTCTGCTGGAAACTGTGCCCCGGCGGAAGTAGAAAAACAAAGAACCCCTCCCAGGAAGGAGAAAAAAAGTTGTTGTCCTTTAAACCACAACACCTTCCTTGCAAATATATTACTAAAAGTTGCCTTGCATTTCAGGAGAGAAATGCAGCTAGTGACGTAGTCATGGGTGAACTATTGTGTCAAGGTAGCTTGCTAGGGCCTGGACGTTTGTTTCAGATCAGCTCTCATGTTAATGCTGATTCTAACACCAGTGAGGATTTGCTGTTGACTTAATTGTGAACAGACAATGTTCTGTCTCCTTAATGGTTTATGAAGATGTATAGCTAAGATCTTCCATTTGCTCTTTAGGGAATGTGCTCTTCATACAAGACTGCCCATCTGATCCTGAGCAGTTCAGCTACATTTTTTTCTATTTTGTCAACAGAGTTCAATGAATGTTTTTGAGATATAGTATTCTGTAATTCCAGTAGTCCACACAAGTATGGACTAAGTGAGTCTAATAACTGGATAAATGCATTTTTAGGGAAACGTCCATGTTTACTGACAACCGTGCTCTCATGATTCTAGTGGTTGCACAATATTAACTATTGTACAGCTTTCTTGCTCTGACTGTCATCACATTCTTCAAACTAGAAAGAAAACCAAATCATTGCAAATAGGTTTGAACACTTGGCAGTGAAGAAGCTGGAACATGAAAAATAACTCAAGGGAAGACTATTGAAGTGTTTGTTGACTGCCATTTGTTTGCTGACAATGGATAGATTGGTTCAGGCAAGTACATCATCCAGGATTAAAGCTAGAAAAGACCTGGAAACTAACCCATTTTAATTTCAGACTCAAATATGTTTATTGTTTGTCCATTTTCTTTTTCCTTTTTGTTCTCTTTTTTGCTTGCTGTCCGTCTCTCTGTGTGTTTTCAACAGTTTATGAGTTCTTGCTTGAGACAGGATAGGAAGTACCAAAAGAATCTAGCAAGACAAATTATTTCAAACATGAATGAATCCCCTCAACCAGTTAGCCCCCTTGGCATGGAGCTGGGGGTGGCCTTGTGTACTTGAGAGAGAGAGACCATGTCAGGGTACCTACTTAACCCTCACTTCAAGTGAGAGAACAGTTTTCAAAATATGGCTCGTAAGCTTAGACTTCGGGATTTCTTGGAAACAGAAATTGATGGAGAAGGAGTAGGCTCAGGATTCAGGAATTCAGATGTGTTAAATCTTCGAGAATGGGCTTTAAACTAATTGCTTACTAAATTACTTACTTTGGCAATGGGAATGGCCTAAGTACCTCCTGTTTTCAGGCATTTTCCTGTGTTTGTTCTTTTTTCCACCCTCCCCACGTGCCCCTGGAAGTTGTGCTGCTACAGCAATGTGTGGGGTGGAGTCGTGGGTATGATCAGAAGGCTGATCTGTCTGAAGAATAAGCTGGCTGCAGATGGTTGTGTGGTAACCTGGGTCAGTCCCTGGTGTGGTTCCCAGTGCAATTGGCCAGCGCTGGTAAGGGGCAGTGAAAGGTCAGGTGGGAGCAGAAGGGGGCCATGCAGAACAAATGCAAACTGCTGCTCCCCAATTCCTGTCTTCTGATGCCCCCAAGGCCGTGGCTCCAAGGTAGGTGGTTGGCAGAGGGGTGTGCTGCTGGGGGGCTTTGCAGCAGCTGCCTGTGTCCAGTGTCAGGAAATGTCAGTGTCTGTTTGCTAGACAGTGAGGGACACCATGGGTGTCCTGTCTCCTCAGCTCTGATTTCACCACCTTGGGAGCACCTCGAACTTCCAGCTGCTTGGCAAGGCCAAAGGTATTACCTGAGAGTTTGCTCTTCTGGTGTTCTTCCCTTCGACCATTTGGAGCAGGAAAGGCAACATTTGCCTTCTGAATTGGCGTGTGCTGAGGTAAATACATGCAGTATTGCTGGTAATGATCTGCAGCAGAGACAGGCTGTTCTTCAGATGGTTGCTGTGGTCTTTTAAAGGTAAAATCTTTCTGGACATTGTGACTAAGAGAAATGCAAACAGTCATTAACTGGCTTGACAGAAATACCTGTCTGGACTCCTCAGAATCCCTCCATCCTTTATATTTTAATTATAAATAGAACTTTGAATTTCCAGAACACTTTCTTCATAAAGATTAGTCTATTTTTTCATATTTTGCAGGGGTTTTTTCCTCCCATAACTTAAAAAAGGAAAACCTATATTTTCTGTTTTAATTTGTCTTCCCTTCTTCCTCAACTTCACTTTCTGCATTTTATGAAAAGAGATAGTTTAAATAGGGAATTTTAAGAACATGGATCTATTTTCCATGTATGGAACTTTGTTATTTTGGGAAACTAAGGAGATTGGATTTATCAATGCCATTCCATGCTACTGCAGGCAATTGTATATGTAAGTTAATTGCGAACAGTAAAAAAATGTAAGTCCACATCTCATTTTGTGGAGATGTCTATCAATCTAGATATGCTATGCATTAAATATGCATAAGTATTGAACAACTATTTCCATAGTGGTAAACAGCTGACTGAAATTTGACTTTTCAGAGTGAAATATGTTTATTTGAGATCCTTTACCTAATGCTCTTTGCTTACAGCAAAATTGACAAGATATGAAAATAACCCCAAACCTCTGAAAACACACAACTTTGACTGATAATATGAGGAAAGATCAAATATCAAGTAATGCCTGAGACACACACTTTTAGGCACATTAGCTTTCAGGCAGCAGTGTTGATCTTCTTGGAGGGAGCATTGTTTTAGAAGACTGGCAGCCAAGTGACAGTCATCAGTCTGCTTTCTCCTTTTAGCTTTTGCCAGTGGAAACATGCTATTCAGAATCATTATCTGCATTGCAAATATATTTGTAGTAATTATGCCTCTGCAGGCTAGATGAGCCATTACATTTTTATTGTGGCATAAAAATGGTTTTGCAATCTCTGTACCAAAATAATTAGCAAAAGTAAAGGAGGAGATCATGGGGCTGAAATTTTTTATTTTGCTCAAGTAACATGGATTTGCCATAGCAAGTTGGAGAAGGTTGATGCTTCATTCTGACTTCATCGATACTGTGGGTGCAGGAACAGCCATGAATGCTGTGCAACTGACTAATGGATTTACTTGGGTGATTAATGCCTATTATCTACTTTACTTCAGAGTTTGATACTTGTTAAACTGATTTTAATACCTAGAAATATGCTGAAATCAACTCAATTTCTTGCAAAATTACTTCTTGTGAATAGGGTGCTGCTTAATGCAAGCTAGAACATGCAGTTGGTGATACCATTAGGGAATAGGCCTGCAGAGAAGACAAAACCAACTTTGAAAGCTATCGTATGTTTAAGACACAGCATGAGTTTGGAGCTAGCAGCTCCCAGATGTAGTGATGCTCTTTTTTTCCAACACCTAGCATCCTCTGGACAGACACTGCCCCAATTAATTTCAGTGCAGGCTCATGGGGCACGCACAGAGTTACCAAACCCCTGTCAGATGCATAATTCCTATTAAAGCTAATGGGAATGAGATGCCTATGCACTAGTGTGCATATGGCCCGATGCTATCCTGTGATCCTATTTGTGATGTGATGGTGTAGGGGTTTTGCAATGCCAAATACATGTTATATTAAGTGTTATTGTAGACCAATGTTAACATGGTTGTCTGTTATTGTGAACCTTTGGAAAGGCTGTACTCATTTCCTTATCTCATCTGCCATTTTTCTTTTCCCAACCACGATGTGTGTAATTTGCACAACCTCTGTTCTCCAAGGAAGCCACGCTCAGAAGCCACACTCCTCTTTTTATTCACCCTCTCCTCAACTCCATATGGCAATGTTTTTCTCTTTCTCTAGAGAAGTCCTAGAATACAGTTTCTGTATTTTCAGCAAGAGAAAGGGAGTTGCATTTGCCAGAGGGATCATTCACCAAGAGATTTGAGGAGCGTCAGCACTATCTTTGCCTTGTGACCCTGTGCCAGGGACATTTGCCAGCTTCTTTCTCCTCTCAAGGGTCTTGAGATTAGTGGTAGAGAAAGAAAGATACCTGGCTGGCATCCTATAAGACACACCCTACTTTTTTTGGGGGCTAACTGACTCAAGGTACTGTTAATGTGACTGTCTTCCACTCTTAATCTCAAGATTAAGAAACTCAGATTCTTCAAAGTCCTTCTAGATTATACCGTGTATCAGTTATCTCAGAGCCAAGGTTTTCAGACCAGTAAAAGGTGTATTTGGCAGAAAGGCTGCACTGTTTCCTTGTTATACATTAGTCGTTGAGGCACAGATTGCCTTTCTCTGTCTTGCTATGGAAATTGATTGCTGAGCTGTGAATTGAATTGAATCAGAGTCCCAGTCTCTGCAAGAGTATCCTTCCCAATTTCTGGCAACAGGGCAGTTTTCATAGAAGTGTGACTTTGCTGCAGGTGTCTTCTGGCTGTTCTTTCAGGTTTGGCATGGTGGCTTAAACAGGTTAATTTAAAAGGAAGGTGAGTGTAAGCACTGCTGGGAAGAGCCAAGTGTTGTGGGCAGGCTGTCCAGACAGTGCTGTGCAATCCCTTTTTGCCCTTGGGGCTACAGACTTGGATTTCACTCCTTTTCCCATGCCTCTTTAGCCCCAGTAGTTTTCCAGTATGTGCTTGGTAACATGGAAGACTACAATGAATGTTTTTCCTCACAGCAGAGAAAGGCAAAACTGCAGGCTAGGCTGCTCTGCTCTGGAGCCAGTGAAATGAATGATCTGAATGTAATGGCAGATCCTTGTCAGGGGAAGGGGAAGCCCTGTGTAGGGAGGAATGCATATGGCAAAATGCCCTTGATGGCAGGGCCTCATATGTGCACGAAATCAATGGTGTGTGCACTCATGTGCTTAAAAATTCTCTGTATGAACATGGTGACCTTCAGTCTTGTGGTCTTTGCTAGGAGTCTGAGAGCCAAGTACAGTTCAAGCAACCTGAGGAATATGTCTCTGCAAATTCTGGCATGCCTTGGCCTTTTTTCTTGTGCCAAGCTGAGCCTCCAATCATCTACATGATGCTCCCAGCACAAATTCACTCTTTTAACCTGTAAACACACCTTGTGTATGTGCGTGCACATCCTCACGCTCTAAGGTGAAAGGGAGCCAGAGATGGCAAGCACTTTTGGGGAGGATAAGTAGGTACAAGTTAGATGGATCTCCAGGGCTAGCAGGCCTGTAGTTCAAGCAAGCAAACTGAGTAATCACAGAAGGAGGAATGCTTTAATAATCTGTGAGCAAGCTGTGCAGGAAACTTTCCATAACCTGTGAAACAGAAAGTAAAATCAGGTCACAAAACTTTGTCTTTAGCAGGTCTCAAAATTTGTAACCAAATAACTATTGATATAGTTAAGGCTGTATAGCATAGGCAGTATTCCAGAAAGAGGGGAAATGGGGATAAAAACCTTGGGATGGCCCCCAAACGCTCAGTTTTTACTCTGATGTTAACCTGCCATTGTTGTCAGCAAATTTTTATCTCTCAGTCTTTTTCTCCCCTACCCTTGCAGGGATTATGTTTGGAATAACCCAAGCTGCCTCGTCTATTTTTGATCAGGGGTCTCTTAGTCTGACCCATGTGAATGCAATGATAACGTGAAATCTGCTATTGGCTGTTTAAGGTTCTGGAACATGATGTCAGGTATGTGAGAGCTCCACACCTTTAACCATTAGTTGACTAAGGCATGTACTCAATGATATAAAAGACATTTATTTATGTATTTATTACATATCCACTGCAGTGGATAAGTAACAAATCCTGGGTCAGGCTAAAGCCTAGGATTTCTTGTCCCTCTCTCCACAGTCTACCCTGATTACTTAATGTACTTGCTTTCACTAGTCAGTTGCTCATAACAAGGTCAACTTGAAAGATTGGTTGGCATAGGCATGTTGCTTTTTCTATTTTTTTTAATCTGCATTACTCTCCTCACAAAAATACTGCTTTAGGTGCAGTCATAGCACAAAACTGCTTACTCTAGCTCTCATTTGCTGCTCTCCCAACCATAGTTGTAGCTGCATGAGTTTGTAGCAGCACAGCAAAACAAGCATCCGTGAGTGCCCCTGTGTAGGGAGGGCTCTTGGGGGCAGTCTCTCTCTCACGCCGGCAGCAGGTTCCCAGCGTGCCCTGAACTCAGGTCGTGTCACAGTCTGAAGCCTTCCCCAAACACCGAGCTCGGGGAGTGTTGCACTGATCATCACACCTTAGGGCTGCATTGCTAGCTCTGTGACTTAGCTGCAGCTTGCAGAATCTGCCCGGGCAGTTTGGAATCGGCAGAGTGCTGTCCCTTCCTGAGCTCATGCAGGCCTAAAAGCAATGAAGTTCTGTCACAAAAGTTTGTCTGCTGCTCGCTGTGATAATTGCTGCCCCTTGAGTAGCAAAGGAAGTGTAACAGGGCTGGGCACAAATAAATTTTTTAAAAGCCCGCTTCGAATTGGACAATTTCCTTAGAAAACCCTTATCTTTTGGCTTTAGGAGTTCTATAGAATGGGCTATACAATGAAACGCTTCCTAAAGACTTCCACAAAGGGGGAATTAGCCAAGTGCTATTCATAGAACAGCTATGTCTGTACTGAAAAGGTAGCAAGCCTCCATTCTGCAGGGCGATCCCCCACAATAGCCAGGAGTTACTAAGCCTTTCAAAGGCAATAATGCTTTCAGGCTTTGTGAGCCTCCAATCCCCACAAACGACCCTATAGTTTGCTTGGGTACTTAGTAGAAAGTGTTTCAAATAGCCCATTTTCCTGAGCTGCCAGTGTGCTAACAGTTTCCCTGACAACTTGGCTGTAGTAATTTCTCCTGTTTTTTTTCTACGCCGATTTCTCAAGAACTGGTAATTTCAGTTAATTCCCTCTTGGGAATATGGGAGCGGGATATTATGTTTGTTTTCCTGTGATGAATTCTGCATGAATGGTTTTACCCTGCATGCAGGATGCAGGGAAGGGAAATTTAAAAAAAACCTTATCAAACAAAAGAAGAAGGGAAATAAAAGGGAAGAAATGGTGAATTAAATAGCCTTTCAAAAGATGGAGAAGAAAGAGAAGAATATCATTCTTCCTTGCTATGAATAACTTAGATTTCCTTTTATTTACCGTATTTACAATTGTGTGAATTATAATAGAAACAGTTTTTGAATTATTTGTTGAGCTTTGCAATCTGGTAGCAGGAAAAATATTAGTGTCTGTAGCCTATACATCAAGAATCTATAGTGTAGGTCACATTTTAGAAGGGTTGTTATGAAGTGAATTCTTCATTTTTAACACAATGGGTCAGTTTTTCTTGACTACAGGAGATCTATGCGGACAAGTCTGATAGCAACTCTAAAAAGAGAAGGTTAACTTTGGAAGGTGTTTATCTCAGCTTAATACCATTCGGTGTTAGAGTATATGGAACTTGTACCCTACTAATTCTAGCTGAAGACTACTGGTTGTAGCCCAAAGGCTCTGTTAAAACTATTAATTCTCCAGGGTGTGAGGAAGCATGTAATGCACTGCTGGAAATTGAATCTGTGTGTAGGTGTTGTGTGGTGAAATTCTCCTCACAGAGTATCCCTGCCATGCCTTTCCATTTGGAGTGTGTTCCTAGGTCAGCCTTTCTTGTTCAGAATGTACCAAGATAATTTTTCATCAGTTCTGTCAGCTATTGAGCATTTAAAGACAATACAGATACAAAAACACTGTTAGTGTGGGGCACAAAATAACACTAAGTTATGGCTTCATTGGTCACCAGAGAGTGAAATACTGAGGTTTGGTAAAGCATCCATATTTAATGGACTCTGGTTTTTACTTGGGAGACTTAAGTTCCCCATTAAGATCACAGCTTTCAAAACCATTTAATAATCAATATTGCTAAATCAGACATTGCTCAGAGTCCAAGATGAAAGCTTCTGCAAAGCAACGGTTGTTGCAAAATCCCATTCACTCCCGGGTTCCCAAGAAAGGTCCTACTGCACTTCCTTAATTCTTGGCTTCAAGGGAGGCCTTCAGCCTCTCACTGGGGCATTTAGCATCAAGGATTTAGGGTTTCAGCTGAACAGTGCCCCGTTCACCATCACCTGATCCACCACGCAAACCTTGTCTGCTTCAGGGTTACAGAGAGAGATTACAAGTGTGCGAAAACTAGAGGGTGGGAGGCGACCTGATGTGGGGACTCTCACTCCAGATAAACTAACCTTTCTGCTTGCAAAAGCAAGTATCTCTAGGGTTTTAGCCTGCAGAGGGCGATGCTACACGAGCGGAGACCACAGACCCCGCATGCGGCAGCCCTGCCCCGTAGGTGGGGGCACCAAGCCCAACCCAGCACTCGCAGATGGAGGCGTTCCTGCTTCCTTGCGCGCTGTGACTCTTTTAACATGCTCTGCAAAGCTTTTTTTTCTTCTAGGAGAAGCTGAAAACAGAAAATTCAATAAAAATCAAGTTGTTCTAAGAACACATTGTAAGAAGCAAGAGTTTATTCATTTATCCAAGCATGTAAGTGCTCAGGCAGAATAGGTATCAATGTACACCACTTGCAATGGCCCACAAATATTTTCAGGTCCCTGTTACATCACTTTTAAGAGCTGTTCTGATTACACTGTAATTAATATTATGAAGTAATGATGAATAATGGTAGCAGTGAGACACAATATGTATAGGAACAGTTACTAAGTGTTGTATTGATGCCATTATGATTTTCGGTTTTTCATATATCCCTCTTCATATACACTTTTATACAGCTTTTATGTATCCCTAATGCTTTTAACCCACATACTTGTAATTCCCTAAACCTGATAACTAGCTTAAACCCAAAGTTCTGTTAAACCAAAGACTAAACATTGGAGTTGGGGGCCAAAAGGCCCCATCCACCAAGGTCCCCTCCAGAACACATTCTGTAAATTAGATAGACCCACGCGGGGGGGGGAGAACATTCCTCAACAGGGGGCTTCTCTTGTCCCTCCCATTGGGGAATCTATGATAGATATGTTAATGTGCAAAGCTCTATAATTGTATACACAGACCACTGCGGGGGGGCATTTGGCTGGGGCATTTTGCTGGTGCGTTCTCCAAGGGTGCATCTTTCCTGGATGTGATGCACTCTAAGGATCCTTAATAAATAGCAAGGTAAACCCCTTGTTCCCCTCTAACCATGTTTGGCTTTTGTTCTAAGACCACAGGTTAAGGCATCAGTGTTAGTGCTGTACAATAACATCAGAGCTAGGTTTGGGACAGTCTGCTTCCCTGCACAGGTGTACCCTGGGGTACATAGAAAAATAAATGCTTTAGTTAGTTTATTATGGATTGTTTGTTTGTTTTTATTATATGCAATGTAATTGTAGGTCATTAGACATGGGAAAAGGCAAGTGAGAGAACAGTGGAAAATCACAGAAGACTTAATAGTTCTTGTCTTTATAGTGGGATTGATCTGAAGCAACATAAAAGTGAAGTTGGCATGGATGATGGCTGTTTGCCTCTCAGATGACTGGGAATACAGAGACACAAAAGTATTTAGCATAAACTGTCTGTGGAAGAAGGAGATGCTCCCCATCGTGACAATTCTTGGGAAATCTTGTTTCTCTCTGTGTGTTGAGCAACAGGATTCAAGGTCACAAGAGTGAGCTGGATTTTGGAGCTGGTACAGTCCCAGCCTACACTCCTCTTCTCTATACTAAACAAGATTTCTTGGGAAGGTACACCTACCTTCAGGATTGCTTCAGAGCATTGCCTGTATTAGTTCACTTTTCACCACAAAATTAATTTAACAGTTTGGAAGGCCATCAAACCCCCATGAAAATTGCTGTGTTCACTGAAAACATGACTGATTTAATGGTTGATTAATTAAACTCTCTTTGCTTTGTTTATAGCAAGATTAGATTATTTTTATACTATCAGACTATGGACCCAAGAATCTTTTACTCATAGAGTTCTTTTGCAACCATACTTTGAAATATAAATAATCCTCAGTTGCAAATATGTGTTTGATTTTGGTATATCCTATAGTTCTGCTCTTGGACAGCATCTCACGACCATCTTATCGAAAGGAAAAAGAAAATAAAATTGAAAAAGGTCAGATACTGCCTCAGGCTTTACTTTAAAAACACACTCCTATTGATGTGCCTGAAAAAAGGCTGCACAACCTGACCTTGATATCGTCCACTTTAAATGCCTGTATTGAATATGTGAAGTGATCTTTGTGTGTAATTTTTTTCCTTCTCCCTGTTTTAGAAGCTTTCCTTTTGTTCTTTAGATTGCTTTGGATGCTGACTTAGTACTGTAACATTCTCTGGCAGGAAATGTCTGTATATGGAAATCTTGCAGCTAGACTTCAGTAATTCCCACACAGACTGTCAGTCCTATGCAGTGACTATGTATACTCTGTCCTCATGTTGGCAAGAGAATTCAATTGTGTTCCTACAATGGGATAGGATTTAAAGATTTTAGTTGCTTTTGTTTCTTGTGGAAACGATGGCTTCTGGCCATTCGAATGGAGAGTGACATGACCTCTTACACAGGACTTTTACCCATGTTAGGGAACAGATCAGACTTGATTTCAAACAAAAATTTCAACCTGATACAGAAGAGACTTCAGGGACTGAATTTTTTCCCCTCCCTTCCCTCTCAGCAGCTCAAATTGTAATGTACATTTACAGAAATTAAGGACGTGGTGAACACTGAGTAAAATGTCAGTGCAGCCAGACAGCTTTAATTACTTTCTGACTACCTCCCTGGCAGACAGTGACCACATATCTATGTAAGCCAACCTCTTGATATCATGATAGCACAGTTTCAATAGGGATTATTTCTTCTAGTATTTATGACAAAATTTCAGGCCAATAAGTGGTGAAGGTACTTGGGACAATTGAAATTGGGGTTTAGACCTTTCTAAGAGGGTAATAGCCAAGAGTATTGCATATCCCCAAAAATTTGATTCAGAAGAAAGATGTAAAGTTAAGTTAATCATAATCTTTTTGGCTGTGAAATATAAGAGACCCTCTCTGCAATTAGCTCTGCACTGTATTTGTGAAAGTCCAACCTTATCCTGGCTTCATTATAATTCCAGCCCAATCTGCTCTTATTCTTCATATCCTCTATACTGTGCTTACATTTTTCAGGCCTTCTTGCTAACTGATGTCTTTGGCCATATTAGCCCTGTGGAGTCAATGGAAAGGCTCTTATTAACATCAGTGAAACTGTACTAGACCCTTTCCATTTTTTCCTCTTCTAAATCTTTTCCCTTATGTTATATGTGTGTGAGGAACAATGACGGTTCTCATGCCCAAGTGGTACTTCTGTCTTTTCATCTGATTCCACTTGGAAAATTATTTTGAAGTTTTAGGTTGTTTATTCAGAAAAGCTGCCTACAATTATCTCATCAGCTACAGGTGTATGCAGTGCTTCAAGAAATTTTTTTCTGCTTTGGTTGTGTTTGATGGTTAGGTGTGTTTATTAGTTTCTTGGAATAGTGAAAACATCTATTCTTATGACCAATGTAAAACTTATGATAGTCTGTAAATAACGTATCTGAAAAAAAAAAACCAACTCTGAAATCAGCAGAGCAGAGATTTTCTTTGATTTCTGCTTGACTCCTAAGATAACAGCACTTGGTATGTGGAAGGAGATAATTATGCTAAATTGTGGCGTTACCTAATTAAAACCAAACAAAAACAATCTATCCTGTACTTTGAGTACTTTACCCATATTTTCACCTTTAATCTTTCTTTGTTAGGGGTACTGGTTGCACAGATTCAGTTCTAGATAGGCTTGTCATATTTGCCTTAACAATGCCATCTAGATATAGATTAACTGTTCTACATAGTCTTAAAAGACTATAAATGCATTGAGAAGATAGTTCTCTCTTTCCCAGAATTGTATTGTTTGGACTCTTGGCAACTATGGGTATGAATTGGCTAGAAAACAGCCCCAATATATAGCATATATTAGCAAACAAAACAACTCTCTCAACCTCAATTCTGAATGTTTCTAAAATGGCTTGGTGCAAAATTATCCCATTTCTTGTGGCCATGTGTAAAGCCTATTGCTTGCAGCTGTGGACAGTTTCATTGTCCTCCATTTTAAAATGGTAAAATTAAGGGCAAGTGACCCCCCCTCTGTAGGTTATTAGCAGAACCAGGAGCAGAATTTGGGACTGTCTGCTTTTCCCACTCCAGTGCTTCCATCCTGTGAAACAGATAGAGATATTATTAATAAAAGTTGATGAATATTTATTTTTGAGTGTAATTTGGGAAACTGCATTTGAGTTGGTCATAGAAAGACTACTTAGCAACTGGGAATAATTTAAAATATATTTTTTTCATAAGTTGTTATGGTATTGAGGGCACTAATGGCCATACCCAGCTTCCCCAAGGGATTTCCCTCACCTTGTCCATGGCTCAAGCCCCCATTTCAGCCCTGCCCTGCCCCAGTGATGCTGCTGCAGAGTTAGTCTCCAGCTCCCTGCAGCCCCTCACTGCCTGACCATGGACCTGTACAGTACCTTGAGACAAGTCATGAGAGTTGTTCCATTTCCAGATCTGCTTCAGCATGACAGCTCCTCTCCTCCAGCAGTGGTCAGTACAGGATGCTCTAGGGGAAGGCACAGCATACTTTTAATTAATAGATGTAAGATTCTGATCTTCAAAGGAGCCTCTTCCTTGTTGCAATGCAATCTCTAAATTCTGAGCCTGGGAGCATGTAGTTAGTTGTACTTTCCCTTTGAAAAAATGGTTACCATAACTATGGTTTATAAATGTGTAAACCTTGGTAGAGTCTTGCCTAACTTGTAGCTTCAGTGACACTGTCTGACTGTTGGTTTTGGCTGAAATTTGTGCATTATGTATCTATGTATAACAACTTTTTTATCAGCTCTGAACTTATCATCTTGCAGTTGGCTTCAGCATTTTCTTGGTTCTTTTGCTGTAACAGAAATGTCTACCTATTTCTTTTTTTTTCTTTCTTTCTTTTTTTTTTTTTAAATCAGCCAACATTTTACCTACTTATATCACCTTGTCCAATTCATCTTTCTTTAAAATTAACTCTAACATGGGAGCCAAGATTCTATCTCACTAAGATGTGAGAAAAAAGGCAGATGTGAAAGCCCACATCTAGCAAGGCAGGTTCTCAGTTCCTCTGTGGCAGTGGAATTACTGTCTGAAGTACCTATTTGAAGCCTGGCATTGAGTGGACCATTGAAGGTCTTTAGTTATTATGGTCAGGCACAATACTTAGTTTTCCTGATCTTGTGCCACAGCTGGAAGCCTGTGGGCTCCATCAGTCTGGTTTATTCTGTCATTTGGGATTTCTTGAAACAAAGTGGATGCTTTGCTGCAGCTAAAGTAATTGCCAGCTGTTTATTGAGCTGCAACAACTGTGTCATGCATCTGTCCATATTTCAAAGAAACTGTGTTGGCTTAGACAAGTGACTATATAGACCTTAGCTTGGTGCCCAATCCTTGCTTTTTGTAGTAAGCATGTAAATACCCTATGGTTGACTTCTCTGGCATTTGTTTTAGTGCTTTTAAGAACAATGAGCTTGACTTTTCTCTCCATATATATTTTGGAGTCATGAATGTGCTGTCAAAGGATGTGAGAGGTGCCAAAATGCCAGTCTACTGGGTCCTAGTAAAGGGAACTGGAGGGGATGGATAAGGACAATCCTTTAGGTAGGAACTGGGCCTAGTAAAGTTAAAACTCCTCACTGGTAGTTTCAGGTGTGCTGTTATTACACACAAGCAGTGTGCCTTCTATTGAATTGCTCCTCGTTTCCCCTATTGGTGTATACAAAAGTAAACAGACACAATACACCTTTCAATTCTCGCAGCTGGAACTATTCTTCTGGTATCTTTGAAGGTAACTCACTGTTCTGTTCTTTAGATCTTTGTTTTCCAGTTTCCTTTTTCAGTCCTCTCTGCCTGTTTGCTCCATTAGCTGCACCTTTTTATTTCCATTTCTTGGACTAGTATTTTAAGAGATCAAGATAAACATTTGAGGGGATTTCTATCTGGGCAAGGCAAACCTTTTGTGGCCAGGAAAAACATTTCAGCTGCATGAAACTATTGTGGCTGAAACCATAGAACTAGCAGGTGACATGGCAGTGAAGAAAACATAGATATCCTACACAAATATTAAACACCAGGAAACGTAAATGAGACATCCTTGTTGCAAGGTTGACTCAAATCCTTGCTTGTGTGGCACCTCTGCTCTGCCCTGAGAGCAGTGACTTCTAAACAGCTCCAGGATTTTGGACAGCCTTCAGTGTGCATTCTGGGGTTCCTGTATGTTACCCTAGGCTTTCTTGGCATTGCAGTCCTGGCCGTTTTGTACTTGGTGTCCTATTCAAAGTTAGCTCAGAGGGTGTTTCACACCTGCCAAAGCCCTGGAGCTGTATTCCATTACTTCTGTCTGTCCACTTGCTTAAATAGGACCCTCCATGTCTTTTCTCTGACAAGCACCCACCCATGAGATAGAAGTCCAAACGGCTGAAACACATTCTCTGTTCAAAAGAAGCCTCTGATACAAATGGGCCTGTTGTCATATGACACAAATATGACTCTGATACAAATGGGCCTGTTGTCATATGACAGTATAAACAGTGCACTGACAGGATATCATAAGGATGTGTACACCTCTGTTCAAATAAGGACTTTTTTTAGGTTTTTTTTATTATGAAAGGAGAATGATCAAATTTTAACCCACTTTTTAGTTCAGAATAATCCTGATTAATGAGTATTTACTGATCATCCCTTCTGTCCTGGTTTGAAGGACAGATGTCTGCTAAGGAAGGCAGGGGACCTCCCTTGGAATGAAAAAAAAATGTAAACCCTTTCCCTCTGAATTATCGTAATTCTGAAATTAAGGGGCTCACAGGCAAAGATATGGGGAACGGAATAACAGTTCTTTACTAGTATTTATAATAAAACAAAGAAACAACAGCTACTATGGCACTAACAACAAACAGAAGTAGGAACCCAGCGAGAGCCTGCTGGCTCGCAGGCACTTCTGAGGCAGTGACAGTCACAGCTGGTGGGGGGTTCTGGTGGCGCAAGGTCGGGGAGCTCGTGGCGGTGGTGTGGTGGATCCTCCCCCCCACACAGCCGGGCCGGGGAGGGATGGAATAAAAAAAAAGAAGTTTTACTTTCACAAACCCCCTTGAGCAGTGGATCTCGGTGTCCTGGCCAGGCTCTCGGAAAGGAAGGCAGCAGGCTGGGACGGCATGGTGTCTTTCTTTCTTTCTTTTTTTTTTTTTAAACTCCAAGGTAACCCCACCCTGCTGGAAGAAAAAAAACGTCTCCCAGCTTCACAATACCTGCTTCCCTCAGCTCAATCACTTCTTTTGTTCCTCTTAAGTACCCGGCCATTATGGTCCCTTAGCAACTGATGGGGGAAAAAATTCCACAGGTGAAGAGAAACAAAAGGGAGGAACACCCAAACCCCAACACCTTCTCAAAAATATATTTTCAGATAACTTTAATATAAAATACAAACAGTGAGGACTTTCTAATATTTTTATTTAGGTAAAAAACAAAAGGAAACTAAATTTGAAGGAATCAGGGGTTATTACTGACAAAATCATGGGTGAAAATAATTCACCATGTCTGTGCTGACTAAAATCTCTGATTTTGTTCAGGTGCAGAAAGCAGAAGGAAATGATAACCAGATGGCCTAACAACAGCCTCTGCACACAGTTTGTGTCTCTCTGGAGGAGGTGCTACTCAGTTTACTGTGCCATTAAAGTTCAGAACTGTTCCCCATTGTGGCCACACTTTAGGACAGCAAAGCTGTGTTTCAGCTTGTACAGCTTATTCTGGTCCACCTCAGCAAAACCAGCTCTAGATGCAAAACTGAACTTCCACTGGCATCTGAACAACATCTGTCTGTGCCAGGAGGGGTTCATTGTAATTGTACACACAATGTCTTGGTTCCTCCCTCCTCTGCTGCATCACTGCCTCGCAGCCAGTTCTGCATCGGTGCCCTGCGCCTTTCACAGGAGGAGATGGGGCACTGCTGCCGTCATCTCAGCCCTGCTCTTGTGTCCTGCTGCCTTGCAGAGCAGAGTGGGTAGTGAACCTGGATTAAAGCTCTTGGGCTCCAGCTTTGTGCTCTGCTGTGCTTCCCCTTTAGAGAAACCTGTGTGGTAGATGAGTACTGCGAGCTACCACTTCCTGTTACACGAGGAAGAAGTATCAGCCTAAAAGGGATTGCTGGTATTTTTTTCTCATGCTGAAGTCAAAGGTGGTCTGCTGTAAACCACCTTCCTGGTGGGGCTATTTTGGTTTTAATCCTGCCATGATTACAAGACCTTCAGGTTGACATTACAGGGACTGGTATGTGAACGTGGTTTTTGGAGCAAGAAAACTCAGGATAGAAAAATGTAAGAAATAACACATTATGTCCAAAACAATTTCCTGTCAGATGTTTTCATTAGTGAATTAAGCCTTAGGATTTGAAATACAACCCCAGTTTGCAATCTGAATGCTCTGATTTCTGAATTACTTTCCTCTACCTCACTCTCACTTCCTTTGAAAATGTCAGTTATGGGGTAGGAAGCATAAGAGGTATTGAAAAGGAAACCTTCTAGGTTTCCAGAATGCAGAGAGTAAGATATCTAGGTATCAAGCCTGAAGATTCTGGTTGTATATGACGGATCGCTGATGGAAATTCAGCCAAGGTATTTGGGTGCTTAGAATCACAGAGGATAATCCTAACAGTAAATGATAAAGCCCCTATCTCTTAAGTGTCAATCCTATGCTTCGACTATGGCATCATCCCTTCTCTGTTCCACTAACTAAATCATAAAGCATTACAGGATAGAGAGTACAAGCCTATTTTAAATCCTCCATAGATAATTTATTTTTGTGTTGTGGCTTAAATACCTTTAGGTTCCACTGAATTGCTTTATTTCCTAAGTAAATAAATAAAAAAAGCCTTTAAATCTATTAAGCAAACCAAAGTCAGATCTAAATGATAACAGAGACAGTAAAGAGGAAATGCATTGCAGTATGGAACCTGGCTCTTCAAAGGCTGTGGACATGTGCATTCATTTGGCTGGGAGTTTGGAAAATACCAGTGTGGTGGGGTGAGGGCAGTGTATAAAAGCCTGTGTGACTTTATTCTTGGCTTGTATTTCACTGTCAATGAGAAGACAGTAAGTGATTGTTTCTCTGAACTGAGTGAAAAGGCCACAGGTGCCAAATTTGAGAATGCCTTTTATTGCCATCTTAGATCCAGAAGCACCACGGACACTGTGAAGGTGCTTGGGTAGGTACAGCAGTGCCTCTCCTACATGGGACCTCCAGCCCATCTGCTTGCTTGGAAGATTCCACAGTAGGTGTTTACAGAAAGTTCCAGCCTTTCTGGACTGGGATCTGAGCAGATCTGCTGTTCTGAAACCTCTCTGTAGCACAGGAGACCTCCAGTTGCTTCCTTTTATTTTCTAATGGCCTGTGCTAAATCTATGAGTGTTCATGCACGGACCTTACTACTGTAAGTAATTCCATTCAACTCAATAGGGCTACTCACAGTCAAGCTGAGCATGTGTGTTCAATGTTTGCAAGAGCAGACACTGCAGATGCTGTGGGCTGGCAATTCCATCTCTTAGGCTCCAGTGTCCTGTGTGGAATTATTTCATTTCATATAGACCTGGCTTCATTTTCCACATGTCAGCCCTCAATATATGCACTATTAACACATACCAGAGCTGAATATTTCTTCCTTAGGCATTGTATTAAAAGAAAGCAAATTAAAAGTGAATGCAAATTTAAATTCAGTTTCTGTCCAGCCTGTTGTCCTGTGCAAAACATTGAGAATATTTTAATGCTGAAAACAACTATCATCACTTTTGACAAGGAAGAGGCCTGCCTGATTTATGTTGGATTTTTTTTTCTTTTTTTTTAAAGTGATTTGTAACCTGTAAGTTTCGGGATGTGTAAATACAGTGAAAAGCAGCCCTGCTCGAAAGAAACTTGCAGTCAAGCATCAAGTTGTGACAGTCTGAGAGGAGGCACACAATTGTCTGGATCTGGCCAAAAGGAATTGAATGAAAGCACAACATGGGTAAGGGGAGGCCTTAGGACGTGTCAAATTAGGAGATTAAAGCTTGTGTTTTGCATAAGGTTTAGATATGAAGGAAAACACAATCACAGAAAACAAGGCCAGAGCATTGCTTTCCCAATTGCTTTCAGCTGTCATCTTCAAAAGTGCTGACAGCTCCTTCCAGTTTGACAGTGTTAGCAGATGTAGCAAGTCTCTACCAGCTTTCATATCATAGATACATATATTGACTAGCTGATGTTCTAGAGCAGTGTTCTGTATAACACAGGTTGATATACCTTCCAGTTGGACAATTTCTTATTGATAACTCATCATTCTGAATGTATTTTTCTATATTTTGTGCCTGTCTGAAGATGCTGACATAGCTTGCCTACAAGACTGTTATGTGATAGAGCATGAAAGCCTTAACAAGGCAACAATCCAACGATCCCTCATGTCTCCATTGGATTTTATTCTTGCTCTTTGCCTTAAAGAAAAATAACTTGGACAGAAGTGATTTGCTACTGACAAATCCCTGCTGATCTGTTGTTATCTATGAGGCGCTTACATAGGAGTTGAATGGTTTGTTCTGATGTCTTTCCAAGCACTTAAGTGTTAGACTTAGTGCTCTGTCATTTCTAGGATCCTCCTATCTCTCTATTTTTATAGATAAGCACTGTATTCATCCTCTATCAAAAGCCTCATCCTTCCTCCACAAGTTCGCGATGATAATTGCTAATGGTTCTGAAATAGCTTCAGGCAGTTCCTAAAAATATTTTGGGTCAAACTTCACGAGGTTCAAGTCAAACCCCGAGTCTGTTCTCTTTCCTTCCTTGCTTGAATTATGCCTGCTTTGTTAGTTATATTCTGTCTAATCCCAAATGATTAAAAGTGTCTGCTAAACTGATTAGTGACTATAGTGTCACTGTAAAGAGCTTATGTTGTTGCTGAGTATAGGTAGTAAGTCAACTAGTGAACTAATAGAGAAGCCAATAAATTTTGGGAGATCTTAGAAGCCAGAGCAGAGTACTGGGTAGAAAAGTGACCTGGAAGAATTCAAAGGTTGGTGATGTTGTGAAGGTTTGCCAAGGTTATTTGGACAGTGGGGCTTATCTAGAGCCCTGAAGACTACAGAATGGAAGATTACAGTCTGTAGTGGTGCATGGTTAAATATCAGTGTCTGAATGCAGTGATGTCTTAGAGAGTTTATTTCTTTTTGGAAAAAAAATGAAGGCTCCAATGCAGCTTTGATCCAAGGCTCCATAGAGAAGGCTGGGTCACTTGTGCCTGTAGTGTGCTTGAGATCCTGGGGGCAGTTCACAAGTGACAGACTGGTCCCATCTGTTCTTCACATGATGTAAGAGTTAACTCTGACCAGCTCAGATATTTTGAAAGCTGTTAAGCTCCAGCTATGCTGAAATTTTAATATATTTTTGTTGAAATGTACTGCCTGTCACTCAGAGTGGAAATAGAAAAAGGTAAACATAAAAGGGAATGCTATATGACAGTGTATAAAATTATGTTTGGAACTGCACTTGTTTCATCTTCTATCCTCTGCTTTCCATGGAGAGAAGCATAAAGGTCAGTGCTATACCTCTTCTTATGAATGTTCTCACCTGAGTGGGAGTCATTTAGAGACAAAGTTTTGACAGATCAGGTCTCCAACTCGAGACCACTTGCTCTTGAACACTTTAGTTAGTTACAGAAACTGGTTAGGTATACGAAGCCTCTTTCTTTCTTTTTTTCTCTTTGTTAAGACAGTACTTGAATGTGGTGTTTTTCTCTTCCCTTTTCTCTTTGTTTCTAAAGACTTTTAGTTACAGCTAGATTAAAATGTCTGTATCTAACTCACTAAAAAGAATATTTATCCTGTTTTCTGTTCTTGTGAAGAGGGCTTGGAAAGCTAACGCCCTTCCACAAAAAACATACTCAGACATGACACCCTGGTTTCAGTTAACTTGGATGAATTACACTACTAGCTTTCTAAGTGTTAATTACAGTGCCTGATCTTGTTACCAAGGATGATGAAACTGATTCATCTGCTAAACAAAGAGCTTTGTGGATTTTTTTTTCCACTTGCTTTGTTCCAGCATTGCTTTATACAGTCAGTGTGTAATTTTTTCTGATTTATTTCACTATTAATTGCCAATGCAGGCTGCATTGTAGTGGTGATGTTTAACTTTAGACACCTGAAGTATTCCACACTTAAGTTTTTATGAAAGGATACCGTCACAGGTACTAAGTAATTTGCAAAGCAGGTACACCTTCAGTTTTCCTACTGAAAAGCTAGAAATTACTTTCTGATTGGAGTCACAGAGTTAATGATTGAAGTAATTTTCTTATCTGTGCACATTTCCTGAACACATGTGGTTCTCCATTTTGACTGTGGTAGTTTATCAGTTGTTGGTATGGAGAAAGCTTATAGGGAAACTCTCTAATAAAAGAACTGATAAACACCAGATACTAGAAAAATGGAATAATGTGTTTGTGGAAAGGGAGGGGAAACAATCTTCTGTTTCTTAATTTTGCTACTATTCATATTATCTTGACTATGGCTGTTGCCAGTGAGTGAAAGGGCAGCTGACTAGAGGAGTAGCATATTCTTCTCATGTATTATAGAAAAATCTTATGGTACTCAGTTGTTGTAGTGAGAAGAGCTGCAGAATTAGAATTTAATAAAAGTTCTGTGCACTCACAAATAACTTATTTTCATTTATTTTCATGGCACAGTGAAATAATACAATTCAGTGGTAAATGAAATTGATGCATTTACCAGTGAAGAGACAAAATGTCTATTGGTATATGATATAGTCATAATGAATTTTGAAATCCATGACAACTAAGTAGATTTTTAAAAGATAAAGATCTTCAGGCACACAAGTAAGTTGTCACTATGGCAATCAATGAAATGTGGTGCTGTCTTCCTGCTGGTAACTCCAGCTAACAGTTAAGATCTACAAGACAAGACAGAATGTCAGTCCCTAGTCTAGGAAAGAGCAGTCAGAAGAAAGGTAAAAAAGACATCAAATATAGTCAAGATAACTGCAAAATGGAAAGCAATGAATGATGCCCTGTGTTAACTGTGCACAGTACTTGAGTTGCAGCAAGGGAGGTTTGGACTGGATACAGGCAAGGCCTCATTTAATAGCTGAGGTAATTCTCCTTTCTACAGCCTTTAGGGGGAAAAACTGCACCATCACTGTGTGGAGAATCATATAGGTACTGCTGATTCAGTCTCAGGCCTGGGAGAGAGGCTTCTAGATGAGGTTTCTTCTGGTCCTGTATTCTTTGATTTCCTTTAAAATGGGCCCAAAGCAGAGCCCCTTCAGGCAATGAAAACAACAAGGGCCTGCTGAAAGGCTGCAGCCTGCTGTGTCTCTGAACAAGGATTATATGTCGAGGGAATCTCCAGTTAGGTGGTTAAGACTTGTCTGGTTTTCTTGGGTCTCAGAAATACACATAAAGAGGCTAGGTCATGTATTTGTACATGAGGAAATAGACATCTTACAATAATCTCTTTGAAACCAGGGAAAAACCCAAACCAGCAACCAATAAACAAACAAACAAACAAACAAAATCTTAATTCCTATTTGTCAGATCAGTACATTTTCAGGACTCCTGCTGAAATGTGTTGGGGTACTTTGATCCAACTTCAACGAAAGAGCTAAGAGATTGGGCTAGAATCAGCTAATCTTATGCATGTGAGTGTTATGAGAGGTGATGCCCACATTCTTAGTCAGTAACAGGTTAGAGTCTTCCTCCTCCACTAACAAATCTCTTTCAGGCAAGAAAATTGCCAGTTGAACTTCATGGTGTCTGAACTTGTTTCCTGAGGCCTGAGCTCAAAACTTGAGTGCTTTTGTTTGTGAAATCTGTAAGATGAAGTATCTCATCTCTCTGTGTTTCGCTCCAGCAGACAGAGGTGTGGAACCTGAAAACAACCACGGAAAAAGAAACATACATGCTAGGTAATTGACTGATGCAACATATGTAACCTATGTATGACACATTTCTCACCCTTCAAAACTTTAGATCCAAATGTATTGAAGAACAGTGACATCTACACGACAAAACTGTTAAAGAAATTTTCTGGTGAGCAGTGATAGTCTGTGTGATTTAGAGTATTCTCCAAAATCAGCATTCATGACTTTGTAGAGAAATTGTCTTCTCCCTGTGGTATATCTTGGCAGTTAGACTAATCCATGAAGCTTTCAAATGGATTTTATTTAACATAGAAGGAATAAAAGATTAAAATTACATCAGTAGCAGCTGAGAGACAGTGCTCAGTGTGCAAGATGCTGCCTTGATGAGCTATAGCAAGTCTAATAATTCTTCTCATCTCTCCTACTTTGTAAGTTCTTTAGATGCAGCCATGAGATAGAATGTTTTAGGTTGGAGAAGACCCTTGTGATCACCGAATCCAACCAAAAACTTAACAGCTAAGCCCACTGTGTCCCTTAGCACCACATCTACACATCATCTGAGTAGCTCCAGGGATGGTGACAACCACCTCCCCGGGCAGCCTGCTCCAGTGCTTGGTAACACTTGCAGAAGGTGAAAGATTGTTACAGGCAAAACATTTCCTCCTTAGAGGAAAGATGTCACACTTAGTGTGGTCCCAGACGTTTCCCACCAGTTTACCTGCTGTCCAGTAAGGAGCCACTTCATATGTGAATTAACATGGGCATCCAGCAGTGCCAGCTTTTTGGAAGTGTAAGCACTTCAGTTATTTGCTGCAGGGAGTTGTGGGATGGGGATTGCAGAGAGCAAAGTGAATAAGCCAAATCTGGCATTAGGATTTGGTAAGGGTGTGTTCCCAAGAGGGTAGGTTTTTCCAAATGTGTGTTTAATGACTGGGGTTGAATTACTTGAAGTTTAGATTTGGATCCTCAAAGATACACAGCTGCCCAAATTCCTCACATTGGGAATTATGTACCTGAAAATAGAGAGGGGTAAAATACTACTGACAAGTACTGTTAAGTGATTTTCTGCTCTGCTCTGTTGGCTGATGGGCATGCTGGTGAAAGTTCACTGGGAAGCTGGAATAGGAGTGAATGTGTTTGTTGCATGTGTTTGAATGAGCTGTTCTTGGCATAGCTCTAAGCAGAGCATGTTTGTACCTGCTCTCATTTTAGAGATGTAACTGGACTCAGCACGTTTTTTTTCTTTTTCTTTAGTTTTATTTTCCAGTGGGATGATAAATACATGACACAGTGAAATTATGATAAATCTGCCATGTCTGCTCTGAATGCAGAGATACAGCTTAAGTTATGACCATCTGAGATAGTTCTGTTTATGCCAAAAATGATAGGCTGTGCTACAATTTTAATGCAGAATTGCATCTCTTTTTCCTTCTTAATGCCAAGAAGACACTTTAAGTGGGATGTAACACTGGCAGTACCCATGTGTGTGTGGTAGGGAGGAAGGGGTTTTTTAAGGCTTATCAAATGTGTTTAAAAGGTAAGACCAAATAATCCTTTCTGCAGGATTCTTTCAGTAGGACTGACTGTGAGAAAACTTTTTTGAGTGTGGTTCCAGGTTCTAATTTTGCTTATTTGTGCTTATTTAAATCTAACACATTTGCACTGAAGTCATTAGGGCTGCATGGAATTAAGCGATTGCAGAATTTACATCAAATGCTCCCCAGAGCTGTTTGTGCTGCCCTAAGCAGTTACAATTCATAACAGTAAATGAGCTAATATGTGTGTGGGAGATTCTTTTTGGATAGTGTGAGATACAGAGACTGTCAATCCAATTCTCATGAATGGAATTTTCTACAGCAACACTGAAAAAAAAAAAAAATCACATTTCCTCTTAGTGGAACTCAGAAAACTTAGAGATACAGGACATTCACTTGTATCTTAAAAAAATAATTTCCTTCATTGGTATCTGGGTGATATTCTGTGATCTTTTTATGGTCCTCAATAAAGGCATAAAGCTGACAATCTTTCAAGTCATTTCTGTCAGACAAAATAGGCCTAATGTTAGGAGTCCCTGTTACTGCAAAACTAGCCTTTTCTGTTTCTGGTCCAAGGAGCAGAAACAATGTTTTATTTGGATTGTCCTATCTCTAGGGAAATAATAACTTGCGCATACAGCCTTTGAACTAGCTAGGGATTTGATGCATCGTTTTGGTAAACTAACAGTATTCCACGCAAAGAATTAGATTAACTCTGCCTGACATTAAATGTGATGTGTTCGATCAGAGAGTTTTCCTTAGGCAACAGCAAAACACAAAGCTAAAGGAAATCAAAACAAGAATCGAAACATTTTATGAAAAGCCATTAGTCTCTTTTCTGCATTGCAACCTCTCCCCCTTTCTCTGGTTAATAGATTTTATTCATTTTTTATTGTGAATCTTTAGTCACCTTCAGTGGAAGAGAGCATCACCACATTGCCAAATACATATTTCTAGGAAAAAAGATATTTCTTTCAGTCCAAGTCTGCTCTATTTCTCCTTCATTAGAATAGGGTAATGTGTATCTAATACTAGTTCTTTGAGGGCGTTGAGCTTATAAAGACTGTTGTACTTACTTGCACTTATGAGATCCAAAACACATACTTAACATATCTAACATGTATAGTGTGTGAAGTTTCCACATAAATCATACATTGCATTAAAAACAATGAGCTGACATTTAACCATGAGATATGATGCACATCCATGTACAAACATATTTACTGGCCAAGTTAGAAAATAGTTAAACTTTTCTGACTATGCATAGGAAAAGAAATTATGTATAGGTGCTTTCATGGGCATAGAAGCAAACAGAAAGATGTCCACGGTCAGTCAGATTAATTTTTCACAAACAATATCCTTTGCAAGAAGAGCAGAAAGATAAAACACAGTTGAAGCTTTGATAAGGAGTTATTAAATGACTTCTGTTTCTGCGAAGCTGTTCCAATAAGATAACACAAGAAGCAAACATTATCGGCACAGTAGTCAATGGGTTGGTTTCAACCTAGCAGCAGTGGTTTGTGTGACACAGGCTCAGGCTGCCAGCATGAAGCCATGGCCTTTGGTACAATATAGAACACTGAATGCAGATCAAAGAGAGAAGCTATAGTGCTTAGGCTAATTCCATACAGATGAAATCAGGCCAACTGTTCAATTTCTTTATGCCTGTCACTAGTCTTGGCCAACGTGACTAAAGCCAGGTCTGACACTAAAAACTAGAGTGGATAATGGCCTTTGGCTGCTTGGCTGTTACGTTTGTGCTCAGGGTCTTTGTGATATGCCATCATTATGAGCGGCTACAGACACCAAATGCACAGGCACTGTGAGCAGCATCCTACCAGCTTCTAAAGTCCCATTCTGTAGGACCTTTGCTGAGCTCCATGTCCATGGAAAACCTAATCTTCTAGTTTGCAAGGTGTCTGAATGTCATCCAGTGAGTGTCTTGTCAAAATTCCTGGACAGACAAACATATTTGGGTGTGGACACTGGTAGAGCTGTGTTAGCACATGCCTGACAGCTGTACCCAGGGACCTGGCCACACACGAGGCCTCTGCTTGCCACAGCCACGAGGCAAAAGGTGTTAGTTTAAACTGCTCACTCTGGTGCAGTGGGGATGCATGTAGTTGCATAACACAGAGGGCCAACGGGCTGTCACATGCTGCTTGCCAGAGCCAGGACCATCAGGACCACTTTCAGTGCTCTCCTAGCCTCCTGGTGTGCTCCTCAGGGGAAATTCCCAGTCCTTTCCTTCAGTCTGCTTGCTAAGGACATACCCCTGGAATAAGTTGGTCTTAAAAAGTCAAATTTTCTATTCTCTAGCTACCTGCATGCATCTCATACATTGAAAAGGAGGAGGAATATCGATTACAGATTTCCTGAGTGAGAAAAATGTGTGCCAGAGTAATTTGAACTGTCTCCTCTTGCTCTTACTGTGTCTTTTTCACACTGTAGGTTTAACTTGACTTAGGACAGAGCTATTCCTGCTGTAAATGAAGTCCATATCCCCCTCCTCAATGTATATATGCCATCAGGGATAATCCTTCAAACCCATTTTCTGTGGGCACTGCCAACAGTTCCTCTTCTGAGTCTTAGGAGGTATGAGTGACAAGTGACAGTATGAGTGAAATCACTGGAGTGGCATCATTGCCAGGTTTATTAAGAACCTGTCTATTCTGGAGGAGAGCAGCCTGGATTTTACCTTTTCCTCTCTTCTCAGCAAGGCTCTTGGTGTACCTTTACCTGATGTGTTTCTAGCAGAGCCCACTTTTGCCTTCCAGGCTTCAGCAACCATATAAATGTGTCCTGCAGTGGGATCCAAGATGCAGTACAAACCTGCAGGCCTAAGGAACCCAAGAATCCTTTCCCAGGCAGCAGTACAATTTTGAGATGGAGTTTCTGTGTGGCAAGGTGGGCTAGGAAATGAGCTTTTCAGAAAAGAGTGATGATGTCTGGGTTCTTGTGTGGAGCAGTGCCAAAAAGCAACTGCAGTTTATACTACCTGAAGAACAAAGACCCCGTGGGATAATTGCTGGAGGACTGTCCTTATCAGGACCAGTCATATAGAACCTGTCCTAGCAATCTACTGGCAAAATATGTCCAAAAAGTACTTTCTACTGTCTTATGTTAGTAACACAGTCTAGACTTTGTTACCAGTAATCACGTTTGGGCCTATTAATAAAGGTACTTTGAGGTGTCCGAGATTTATAGTATGCAGCTTGCTTGAGGACCATAGGAAGGACAGAAGGAATGGCCTTTGATTTGTCCCTATCTTCTTGCCCAAAACAAATATGCTGGCAGAGCTGAGTGACATTTTCATCTTGTAAGCTTGGTGTTTGTAGAGGAATCTCTGCATTTGAAACAGCATGGGAAGCAGTGAGGCATCCTGTGCCAGCAGTGTGCAGGTGACATTCAGGGCTCTTTCACCAAAGCCAAACAACTTTGCTACAGCTGGCCCTCAAATGGGCGCAGGGTTAACACATGTCTGAGGACAGAGTGGAAGAGCTGCTGTCTGTGGGGTTTGGTCAGTGTGAGAGTTTAAGCACTATCCTTCCTCTCTTTCATAATAAGTCCTGCTGGCTTGGGTCTCTCTGCCGCTCCTGAAGGCAGCTGCAACTGAAGAGGGCATCACAGAACCTTATTTCTCTCTGCTGAGCCTCACAAGTGCAGGCACATGAGGTACATAATGGATAGTTTATTTAGTAATGTGCAGCCCAAGTAACACAAAAGCTCCTTACCTCACAAGTCTTTTTTAAAAATTTAATTTATTTTCTTTTCCTATGTATCAGTGATAGTAATAGGACTGGCAACAGCTACCAGCACAGGAAGTACTGGTACTGATACAAACATCACAAGTTCTGTGAACAACTGCTCTATTGGATCTACGACATGGAACTTTTATTTCCTTGTGTCTCCAGCTGAAATTTTTGTTCTGTATTTGAACAGTATATAGCACAGACATAGCCAGTAGTTCAAAGACTGTCACATAAACAAGTCTCACAAATAGGCAGGGTAAGTAAACAAGGGGGATATTTTTGATCTCTGTTTATAACAAGTTGTGACTGCATGTCAGCATTTTCACTGATGTTAAGTGCAGGGGATTGGAAGTGGAAGAATAAGATAGCTCAGGGGATGCTTACGAAGAGCTTCATCTAACTGAGAATCTGCAAGAGGAAAGCACAGTGCTCCAGTTAGAAAATCTAATGGGGGAGATAGAAGAGTCTGATGTGATGGGGAAGCTGGAGATGTGAATAAATGTGCAGTATTGCAGCAATGGTAGCAGAACTGCTGGGGGCTGCCGTGGTCCTCTCTCCTTTGAGGGTCGAGCCAGACAAAAATGAATCCTTTTATTTAGAATTGGTTTTCAGCTGGCTCACTTCACCAAACAATTGCAGAAGCAGCAGTGCTAGCACAGGAGAGGTAAATGGTAGGCATGCAGAGGAGGAGAGCAGGACTGCAGCAGCCCAGGTTCAGATTAAACCACATAGCTATGGGATCACACACCAGCCTTCTGACTCTGAGTCAGAAATAATAGGTACCAGGGAAGCAGTCTCACAAGGTAGGAGTTGATATTTCTTCACTGCCATGAGCTCTGCAAAGAGCTAATGTAGTCTTACTCTCAGGGACTAGATTTGAACAGAGCATTTCAGTGGTAGAAATAGAAGGTGGGATATACCCCCTTGCATGGAACAATGTGCAAAGCTCAAAACTTGGTAGTAGCAACAAGCTCTAGAATTGTATCTGGTCTCTGGCCTAGACATCTTGAGAGAACAGTGATATACTTGCGTTATTTGGGGTGTAGCCTCTCACAGGAGAAAATTCTTTCTTCTGTATCCAGAGAGAATATCAGGTAGCCAAAAATATCTGATTACTGTTTCTCCTGCTCTGAGGCATAATGGAATTTATCATCTCTGTTGCAAAGCTGTCCTATTTTAATAGAACCATTTTTCCCCACTCTGGGTCTTCTCCAAAAAGACTAGTGTCAAAAGTATTTCATGTTAACTAGAAACTAAGAAGAAGGAATGCCAGATATGCTCTTGAAAGCTAATTATTCTGTCTGTGGAAGAAATTGTTTTCTAAATAACGTAAGTCCTTGCAGTCTCCTAGTGCCAGAGTTCTTTGGGGAATTATTCTAAACTCTAGTCCTCAACAAAGTAAGCTTTTCTGCAGCCAAGTATTAGAGTTAAACTCCAAGCTTTATTTTTATCTACAGTTTTCTTGGCAAATTGTGAAGCTTATGTTTGGCATTTTATTTCCCTCTACAATCTTCTATCTTTGGTTTGTGTTACACTTTGCAGAGCTTAGGGTTTATACTGGCCTTTGGGTGGGTGATGTAAATTCTAATAGGTTTTTATATAATGTAATTTAGAAGCTTAAACAAAGAAAGCCATATTCTGTACTGGAAGATTTGTGCAGAGCTTGGCTGAACTTGTGCTAATGTTGAATTAACAACTATTTTCAGTAGTGTTTTGTTTTTCTTTCAAATGAAATTCTAATGGAGAAGAAGATGGAGAGCAAATTTCTTACTGAAGTGCAATACAACAGTAACACTTAAATGTCTCGGGTGATCTGAGAATAGAGACCAAAGTTGGGGCCCTAACATTGTCATTATTATGTGTATTTTCTTTGAGAAACCAAATCCTAGAAACTTTGTTTTTACAGAAAATTTTGGTGTGCTAACTTTCTGGGATGTATTTCTCTGTAGCTATCATAGTAATTTTTTATTAAAGAGAAAAGAAGAGTAAGCATGTATAATGATTGCAAGACTGTATGTTCTTATTGTACCTTGCAATTGGGGATCAAAAAGCATGTTACAATTATTGGTTGTACTAAGTCAGAACTGAATGTGTAAACATGATTTCTGTATCTGCTGGTGTAAATGAATGTTTTACTCACAGCTTAAGCAGGTCTGATTATAAACAACACTGCCAAAATCACTCCAAACCACACCACAGAGCTGAAGATAAAATAGTTGTCTCTGTATGTTTTCACTTGTGACAGAACAATATAAATAAAAGCTTAAGACAAATGCTGATGGGAAGATAAGGTGGAAAGCCAAACCACAGTGCCTGTTTCCTTCAAACTACAGCAGGCTGGTGGTGGCAGCTTTAAACTAGGAAGCCTCAAGTGGGTTTGTTGAACAGACTTCTAGTACTGGTTTAGATCCAGAAACTGGGAAGGAATAAAATAAGAATCATCTCTTGGCTATAAATGGCAGCTTCCATAAAAGGCAAAGGAGAGTCATAAAATGTCAGCAACTATCTGGGGATGCTTCTCTGTGGACACTTTCTCACCAGAGGGATCAGCCCCAGCAGTTGCTAACGTGCCAGCGTGGTTCTCGGTTCAGAACAGCTTCATGCCCTGGTCAGCTTCTCTCCCTCCATCTCTCCCTGCACTCCTCTGAGATGATATACTGCTATTGCTTAGGCTGTACAGGGACTGCTCGACACAGGTGCAGTCAAGCCAGGGTAGCCAAGATGATTTACATGAACTGTAAATCTTCAGTAAGGAAGAGTCTTGGTCAGAGTATGTCTTGTTCAGGAAAGAATGAAACATTTCTTTTTCTACCCCTTCCATATCCAGGTCAAAATCTTTTTCTGTTAGATACAGTTAGTATAGGTCTTTATAATCAAATATTGTTGGAGTATTAGAACTACAAATATGGAAGAAAAAATAATTTCTTAGCTGAAATAAAACAGATAGGCTTCATGATAGCTATGTGCTGTAATTCAAATCTTGAAAGTGGATATGTGTTAATTTTAAGTGCAAACGTGCCTTTAGATCACTCACAGGCATCATCAAAGTTGGCATCCTATGAATCAGTTTAGTCTAGGTTGTTTTGTATAATACTGCTGTTGTCCTATGATACTTTGTACTTGTGGCAGCATTCTTTCTTTGGTGTCGTAGGAACTTCCATTGTCCTGGAGATGGTGATAACATTTGTTTGCAAAAATCCTCTTATATACACTGATAAAATCCTTAAATCAAGATAGTGAATATTATATTTTTATTTGTCAGTGATTTTTTTTTTTTTGGTTTTGTTTTTTGTAAGAAGAAAGAATCTGAAAATCTGCCTCAAAATTTGAGATGAATAGAAGTTCTGTGCAACTCTTTCCAAAGCACTAGTGAATCTTTTGATGTGACTCAGAGCCACTGCTTTCAGTTAATATTCCTACCATGGAATTAATACTCATGTCGCTTTCAAGAAACACAGTCATAGATTTGGACAGGACTCTGAGCTACCCCATGGGCTGATGTTGCTGCCCATTGCAGGGGTGAGGAGAAGATGACCTTTAAAGGTTCCCTGCAATCCAAAATTTTTCTATGATTCTGTGATACCACACTTGAAGAAATAACACAGGGATACTTGTTTTGCTTTTACTTTAGACTGAGAATACTTTAGCAACAGTCACCAAGGAAGAGTTTTGTAACTGGGAGCTAACTTGAAATGAGAGTTATGAGTTAGGTTCAAGATTTAATCCTATTTTCTTGGGTTTTTTTTTCCAGGTTTGGCTATTTAAAATCTAAATTTCTACAAACACATTAAGTAAAGAACCTAGACTTTCTCAAATTTTGGAGTATCTGCTGTAACCCATTTGGTACATGGTGACAATCTAGTCATTAATAAATCTGGTTACAGATATAAAGCATTTAATATTAAGTAGCCCAGGCTAAAAGATGCAAATAATTGTGTCTTGTAAATATCTTTTCCCAAGATTGACTTCCATATTCTGTTTTGACAAGTTTTCTCTTTCCTTGTTGTTTATTTACAGTTAATTCATTTAGATATTGCTTCCTCCTTAATATACTTCATGCATGATCTAATATCTGATTTTACTAATGTCCTTTGGATAAATTTCTGAGCGAATATTGAGTATGAAACTTTCTGCTATGCTTGGTGACCTGTATGATCACAAAAGAAAAGATTTTCTTTTCAAGAAATTTGACTTTTCTATTATCAGATAGGAATTTGAGATTGTCCAACAATGTTGCACCTTTAAAACAGGCCATACTAAAGAAGTAGCATTGTGAAGAGTGTAAAGAGCACTTTGCAGCACAAAGAAAGCAGTGCCTATCCCATCTATTTGTACGTCTGTACAGAAAACCCTTTTTGCAATATGAAATACACCAGACATGAACTCATAGTACAAAGGAATTTTGAAGGCACCTGAGTGGAAACTGAATGTGTCAGTAGAGTCAGATGATTTTTGAAGACAAGAAGACAGGACAAAATTTTAATGTTGCAAATTCAAATGAAGAAAATCCAAAAAGCTCTTTTCTGTCTAAATTTTGGTATCAATAGACTCCAACTTGCTTTCTCACCTTATCCCCCAATAATACCAATCAGTCAAGAAAAGTCAATTTTGAGATAAAATAATTGCATTTTACTAAAACTGGGAATCCATAAGCCCTGACTATTGGCATTTTAATCCTTTGCTAGACAAATACAAGTGCATTAGCAAACTTTTTCTGAACTTCTATGGCTTTTTTGTCCAGATTGGCCTGAAACTTCATTGGCAAATCGTTTTGCAATCGCTGTGGAATTAAGGTGAAGTCCATATTTCAGATCTGAAACTCTAAACTGCAACTTCTCCATAATTGGAAATTCAGTCACTAGATGTCTGTCAGGGCCACAGCTACTTGTATCTTGCCAAAAACAACTTGGTGGTTCGCAATCACAAGGGAAAACTAAGCTTCCCAGCTGGCTGATGGGGTGTAATCTGACTCCTGCTCAGTTACCAGAGTGCTGCAGGAACACGTGCTCCATTTGTTGACAGAACGATTGTCCCGGGTAGCATTTACTTACAATTCAGTACTTTCATAAATATTCTAAGAAATTATGTGGTACAGCACAGAGAGTGCAGGTAGCAGTTTCCATTTGCACTGTGATGGCCTAGGGCCATCACTTCTAAGCTCACTGCCAGCTCACTCAGCAAATCCTCTAGACAGGAGTACAGGCTATTTAGGATTTGAGACAGGTCATGCTGTACTTTGCTTTCCTTAGCTGGCCATTCTCATTTTTGGCTGCTTTCTTCTTGCTCTAAACTTCACAGCTTCTTTGCCCAAAATTGTCCAGTGGGTGGGAGTGGTGCCATGGCGATTCCCAGGCTGGGAGTAGAGTTAGTCACTAGAATTGAAAGCACATGTGTGGAAGAGTCCTGGACGACAAGAAGGAAAGTGCACTTCGATAATGGCTCAGGAAAATTTTCAACTCTGATCTGTTTGTTTCCTAGGCTTTTTTGTGGACATCTTACCTCTTAATACAATCTGGTGAATACCTCTTCAATATGAAAAAGATACAAGGATAGATTAGATTACAAGGACCTGGAAAGTATTATTTTGTTGCACGTTATCTATTGGTGATGAATTGTTTTTGCTAAGAAGAATATTCTGAGGGACAGTAATCTCTGAATTTATGTTGTAATGACTTTCTCTCCTGAATAATGCACCTACATTTGCCATTGATAATTCTTCCTTTCAGTTGACACTCTTTAATGTAATATGTTGTAATTGTAATTGTTCTCTGGAAGTCTCAGATAGGAGATCTGAACTTCCTAGAAGTCACATTTACACAAGGGATTTGGACAACAGTTCCCTCATGGGAGGTTATAATCTCCATAATTCCTAATCTGATTTGCATTAGGGAGTAGATACAGCTCATTAGCAGCAGTGTCATCTTCATTACCACATAACTAAATGTGGGACGTGCATTTGCCTTGTAAATAAATGTTCCATATATCCATGCCCTCTAAGAGTGCCAGAAAACCAGAGATAGTGAGGATGATGATCTATGCAGTCTTTCTCTTGAAGTGAGGGGGTAAGCAAAGCAGGCCACCCACTTCCTCCCCCAAAATATCACAAAGCTGTGCCTAGTGGGACATGTAACCTCATTTGCATCAGTTGTGTCCTTCATCCACAAACACATTTTTCATTATACAGACCATGCTCTGTTAGGAACAATATTCAAATCTGTTCTCTCCCTGCAAGGCCAGGAGTGAAAGAATTACCTTCCTGTTTTATTTGTATCTTCTTGCTTAATTCCCCTTTTAAAATAAAGGTTTCCTATCTCTTGTGGAGCAAATAAAAATATGTAGGGTTATGCTTTAATGTAAGAGAAAAAAGGCAATGTTTAGTAAGTTTGATAATATTCAGTGAAACACTGAAGTTGCAATTTGTCATTAAATAATATTGTAGTTCGATTTATTATAACTGTTTATTTAAACAATACTATGACTTTTTTATGCATGTTTTCTGTCTGTAAGTATCTTACTTCTCAAGAGCTGAAAATTCTTAAATATGGAAGAAAAGTATCTGAAGTTAGGCATGCTTTTTTGGCTATGCTCTTGGCCAGAAAACAAAGACCACAACAACAAATTGAAAACTTTAATGTCGTAAAGATACTTCATTTGCAATGGCAGTGATTGCAGAAATACATTGTCTATTTTTATTTTTGGGGTTTTTTTAATCCCAACTGATTATTAGAAAAAAAGGAAAATTAGGCTAATGCAGATGATGTTACAACTGTTTATGAAGGTATAGTCACCAGATCCAGGGTGAAGGCCTTGCAGTAAGTCATTTTGAAACAGAAATGCCAACTCTGAAGGCATTTTATATGTAGATAATTGGCATGTGGTGTATTGGGCGTTTTGGAACTGAGTCCAGAGGGTGTCCAAACTAATTTAGAGCTTGGCTTTTCATCACAATGGGTATGATTAAACTCCCTGGGGTGATGGAAGAGAAATTGTGTGGGAAGAATATAATCATCTGGAGAGCCTTATGGGAAAAGACATTTAGTGTCCCATATTGCACAATTTACCTCAGCTACCTGGAACCCTGGATATATGAATATCTTTGGTGTTTATTTACTATATTCTTCCTGTGCGTGTGAAAAATTTTTACTGAAGTTAACTAATCTTTAATATTCTTCCCTGGCTGAGGAACCAGTTAGAGGTTAAACTCACGACTTTGGGCTAAGTAGGGCTATAATAAAGGGTACTGATTGTTTTGGTGATGTGAAGACCTGCTTGGGTGAGGTTAAATTATTGCACTGAGAAGCTGGTATAGAAAACAAGGAACAAGTGCAGCTGTGAAATGTGTGAGACCACATGATTGGAAAGAACTTCTTGGAATCTTTCCTTGGAAGAGTCTTCTCCTACGGCAGGCATTTACATGCTAAAGTCCTTAATTACTACTTCAAGGTCTATCTTAAAATAAGTAGTTTCTAGCTTTCTCAAGGTTGCCCTAAACCTGCCCTAAAAGTGTTCCCTACATTTCATTCTTCTGATGCCCAGCCTAAATTGTGCCAACATTGTCTTTTATGTAAAACAACTGTTCCTTTCTTTGTCCTGGGGAAAATAGTAAATATCATGGCTACCATAGGGCTGAATCATATGAACATGGAATGTCTCCTTCTCCTAAGCTGGCCATGGGGATGCTAAGTTAGCACTGTGATCCAGTGAGCATTAAACACATGGTCAAGTCTGAGGATGGATTTCGTTACTTTTCTGTACAAGGGATACATTTGAGATATTGCACACAAGCTGGATGGGGTAAGAAATACAAATTGGTGTTAAAAATCAGCTGCATATAGGTGTGACTTATATGGAAATTAAACTGAAAATGTCTCTGAAGTCTGCTACTGCTACTGTTGATGGTCAGATTTCTTATTTGTGTTAGTGTAGTTGGAAAAGGTAGGTATGATGTATGATTAAGGATGGTACTAAGGAGGGATAAATAGCAATAGATGGACACAGTCAAGACATTTGGTGGTTTAGAGACCTTTCATACTATCTGACCATACCTTCTAGAATGGTCAGGTTCTATACACTGAAGTTAGTAAATATTTTCCCACTGTCAGAGGTCTGTACCAGAAAATTGTTAAGCAGCAGATTTTTCTTTTTTTTTTAAAGACAAAGTGAAACAGATTTCTCTAGACTAAAACTTGTTTTTGAACTATGTAACAGCTCCAATATACATCTGGTTTAAAATGTGTATTCTTTCTTTTTGTGTGGAAGAAAAGAATAAACAATAGGACAATTGATCTTTTAAAAGGAGAATTGAGGAGAGAAAATGAAGTGGAAGTGATTTTATTCATTAAGTAGCCTGTCTTGACTTGCTATATACCTTTCAAATCTCCTTTACTCATCTGAACCTGTACTCGTTCAAGCTAGTGACTGTAATGATGGTGACATCATAATTTTGTTTATACTGAAATCTCTTTTGAGCACAATTACAAAAGAGATAGTTTTAGGAGATTGATTACTCCTCAACTTTGGAATTTAGTAATTTTGGTATACCTCAAACATGCTGCACTTGTCCTCAAGTCTGCTTTTCTTAGCTTTAGATTATGAACTCATCAGACCTGTTATTATTTCTTCATAAGCATTTAAAACCCACATAGTACACTAAATCTCCTGGAAAGAAACAAGAATAACTTTGATCCTTGACCATATGAATTTACAATAAACATTTCGTCACAATTTTGCACTTAATATTACACCCACAAACTGTGCAGAGATGAGCATTCAACATTTGTAAATCTTAGTTAAGGATCTGCTAGGTTGTTCTCAGGTTTGATTTGACCCTGTTGTTCATGTGCCTTATGAGATGGTTTTCATTTACAGAATTGCTTCATGTTTGGGTTTTATTTTTTTTTTACAAGATCACTCATACCGCATTCAGCACAGAAAATGTGACAGCATTTACTTAATGAACAACTTCTAGGTGTTTTATTTTAATTATGCAGACTTAGGATGCATTTATTTATTATTTACTGCACTAAGTGACATTATTGTTTTTCTTTATGCTTTTTACTAATATTCAGGTTTATATATCTGTTTCTCTCATAAGCACTGACTTTCATGACAGTTTTCACAAGCATGAAAAGGGGGATTTATTTTCTTGCAGATAGCTAGCCAAACAATGTCAAGTTTAACTGATCTTCAGTATCCAATTTTAGATACCTCAACTGGTAATATTTTATGTGCTAGGTATTGTATGATGCTTGTCCTCAAAATGCAACGTCATCTGGCTTTCTTTGCAAATGTCCTTGACTTTTTTCCAGTCTGAACCTGGAAACAGGTGCTCAGAGTGTAAAGAATGCACTGTTTAGTTGAGCACATAGGAGAAAGTTTCATTTTAAAAATTTTTATATAGAAATTACATTGTCAGGGGTCTTGAGACTCTTCAGTTTTCTCCTATACTCCTCCTAGCAGAGAATTTTCCTTCCCTAGGCCCTTTTCTTTGTCTTTAAGAGCATTATGTCAGAATGTCTTTTTCTCCTTTTGTAGCTCTAGTTTCTGTGTTTATTTCCTCATCCCTTCTTCCTCTCACACACTATTTAACATCTGCTACTTATCTTTCTGATCCCAAGAAATCAGCATCTTTGTCCCCAGGTTTACTCCACATCTTTGCTTGGAGCCAGTCTTCTCAACTTACCCAGGTGTTTCTCTTGCTTGTCTCCTTCTGTACCTGTGATTGTTTGCACTAGTATTTGTGTCTTTTTTGCCCTCGCTCCTTTTGTTTGACATTTGTTCTTCCTGTTTAACTGTTCTTTGTCCTAGTGTAGCTATAGGAACTGGTTGTTTGCATACTGCTTCCCTCTTCTCTTCACACTATTTCTTGAATTTGTTTGCTTCTGCCAGCATCAGATGCTCTAATGAGAAAGAGGGGCAGGCCCCTTATCTTCTCCCCTCAGCTCCTCCTTTTATTTTTGTATTGATGGCTCCTCATTATGAAACTCTGTCCTAGCCATGGAAATCATGCCTGCTTTTTCTTGAAAGAAAAGGTTATAAGAACCATGGAATACTGACTCCCAGCATTCTCTTGCTGTTAACATCACCTCTTCTTGGGATTACCTGCATCAGGTACTCTGCACCATTAAAGCTGACAATGTTTTCATTAGTGATATTGTGTTGGACTGTAAGAACAGCCAGTATTAATAGATAAAAGACTTGAGAAAGAATCTACTTTGGTAGAAGTAATGGCTGCTCCAGTTATTCCATCAAACATAATCTTTTCCATCCTTTTTGTGAAGTCTGTGGTAACTTCCTGTCAGAGGTCCTACTTGCCAGAGCAGCTGACGACTGGAGTGGATCTGATGCTAGTGTCAGGCTGGGTGGAAGGTGCTTATATCAGCCTCTAGCTTCCTTTCTTTGAGTCCTTTAAGTGCCTGGTAGTTGGCAAGGAATTAAACAGCAGGAGAATAAAGTGCAAAGCTGCCTCTGATGGCACTGCCCTAATGAGATAGGCAATTTCCTAATCAGAGATCTGGCTTATCCAATAATTTCTGCCTCTTCCAGCTGTGTCCAATAATATGTTTGGGGAGGCGGTGGGGAAGGAAAGAGAGGAAGAGGAGTGGAGGAAAATCACGATCAGGCCACTCTTAGTGGACCAGTTACAGTATCTTATTAAAGCTACTGATGGTCCACTCTTCAGCGCCACATAAGCCCTACCCATCTCCTTTCATACATCATTTGGTGTGTCAGTGACAGTTGCACTCATATTCATATGCACAAAGCTGGCCTGCTTCTACTTTGATAACGACTTCTAGGAGGTTTGGTAAGTTTTGAATGTTTTGAAGTTCTGGTCAACTTGTTGTGGACAGTGGCATCCCCCTTCTCTTCACTCAGGCAGCATGGCATGGGGAAGAAGCTAGGTTGACCTTTTCTGCTATCATTATACATATGGTGACCAGATGGAATGCAGTGAGCAAACAAGTTTTTCAGCTCAGCCAGTAACTGTGTGTTCACCTGGAGATGATGTTCTCAGCAGAGTGTCAAAGGAAGTAAGGTGAATGAATGCTGGGCCCTACTGCCCTACTGAACTTTGATTTGTCCATTGGGCATTCTCTGATGGCAGTGGAAAAAGTGCTACAGCATCTTGTCAGAGATCCCTCCTCGGAGATCAAGGGGAAAGGAACATCCCTTTTATGCCAAAACCTAACTGGCATTCATGTCATCGGGCTCTTTTTTGATGGACCAAATGTTTTTCCTCACTCTAACCCTTCATCTGCTGCCCCCTGAGAAACCTCATTAAATACTGTAGTTCACTGTACATTATGGGAAGTCCTGTTTTAGATATTACTGTTCTCTGGGCTGAGTCCCCAGCGAATGGAGAAGTTCATTGCTTGTGAAGATGGGTTGGGTTCATCCCAATATCAATGGAGGACCACTGCCATCTGCCTCCCAAGACATATTTAGCACCAATAATGTGGGACCTGAAGTTCCAATCCATCCCTGTTATACCCATGCTGTTTTGTACAAGACCATTTCCAATGGTTTATCTGGGCTGAAACTGCCAGTACTGTTCCTGGAAGAGGAAAGGACGGAATAAGTCACAGTTATACTGCAGGTGTATGAAGGCCCTTTATATCAAGCTTATTATTTTTATGGTGGTTGTGCACAGTGCTTTATTATCTGTTAAAACTCATCTGGGACCTGACCGGGTCATAATCTTTGACTGAAGAATGTGTTAAGACTTCTCCCTGTTCCATCAGTTCCACACAGCTTGCCTTACTTCATCTCCTCAGTACAACTAAGCAGGTGTAGTTTACACTAATGAGGCATTCCTCAAAGTGCAGGTTTTAGTGACCGGGTGTAGTCCCATGCCAAATCTTTTATTTGAAAGCTCCCTCCTGGTTGTAGGGGTCAGGAACTCTGGCCAGGATTGCAAGGATTTCATCTGTGTCCAGTGCCATCCAATGGTGTGTGCACCTGCTATATATACCAGGGCATTTGCTTCTCTTCAGAGAAATGGTGAACTAATTTCGTTTGCAGACTGATCTGGCTCTGCCAGTGCCTTTCTTGAAAAGCATGGAGAGGGTTACTGGTCACCAATCAGCTCTTCCTGCCCAGGCTCAGGCAGATGTCCGGAGCCTTTCACTCTCCTGTGGCCAGGCTCCAAAGTGAGCGGGTTTCAGGCCGTGCTCAGCCTCCTGCTGGTAGGCAGTGCCAGAGGCCTGCTTTGCCTCCACAGCCAGGTTTATATTTTTGTCCGTGGGCTCTGCAGAGCCTCCTTTTATAGTGTTCTTAGTTCAGCACGGTATTTGTTGATGCACACATTCCTTTCATTTGCTGCTTCCAAAACTGCTGATAAGACCAGAAGCTCTTCTGTCTCCATTTGACAGGGCTTGTTTGAGACCCAGTCCAACTGAGATCCTCTCGCCTTGATTTGTCTTGACTGTGCTGCATCTGCGTCAGTCAGCCTGCCTTCGCTTTTACACTGCATCTCCTGCGATCCCAGTCTGATCCTGGAACCTCTGTGCCCCTCAGCAAGCAACTCAACTTTTTGCTGCTTTCAGAAGTCAAGCCGAGACTGGCCCTGTTGCAGTCAAGTCACTGCTATTTTCTTCCTGATGCTTCCCAGCCACTCAGAGTTTAGACACTGTACATAGCAAATGAACTCTGAATCCAGAGCATCTCGAAAGTGATCCAGGGAACGGGCTGTATTGCACGTGTGGAGCTGCGTGGCCTCTCTGCCCTGCTGGTGCCCATCAGCTCCCTGTGTTTATGTTAGAGCTTCAGTGACAGCTCAGTCCAGAAGCTGTGGGCAAATAAAGACTTTTCTCCTCAGGCCAGAGTGTCAGGGTGGAAAAAGGGGCCAGAGTATGCAGTCTCCCCTAAAGTGTAGTGGGTGTATTTAGAAGCCCCAGGGCAAAGTGAGCATGTAGTCAAGAATAGGAAGCATGAAGGGATGGTTCACCTGCTCTAAGTGGATGTTCAGTCCCATCAGCACAAGGTGTTTCGCAACTCAATGAGCCTAAGGAGGGTGTAATCTTTACGGAGGCAGTTAAGGCAAAGTTATCTCTACTAGACAAGTGTGAACAGCTGTTTCTAAAAACTTTCACTGCAGCAAAGTTTACAGGGGCAGCCAAAAGTACAACCTTGACACTGCTCCCGCCCACCTCCCAGGTTTTTGAATAAAGGATTGTTGGACTATTTATGCAAGGGCAAATAACATTATTTTTGGAAATGACTGAATTATTTTCGTTACTTCTTTTCCAAAAGAAAAAAAAAAAATCAGCCTGAGGCAGACACCTGGCATGGAAAATTTCAGCTTGCGTGGTAGAAGCCTGGCAGAAGTTACCAGCAAGTGCGAAGAGTCAAAA
>VZTR01022642.1:15733-37796 GCA_013400775.1 Chaetops frenatus | reverse complement strand
CGGCGGGGCCGGAGCCTTTTGTTCGGCCGCGGGCTCCGTGTGCTCGGCGGCCGCGGCTGCCCCGGCCACCCCCCCGTTCCTTTGTGAGAGCCCCGCAGGGCTTGTGCCGGCGGCGGTGGGCGGCGCGGCCGCCCCTGGCCTCGCCTTTCTCCCTGCCCCGCTGGCTGACGAGTTCCTGGGCGAGGGAGAAGTGCGCACACATGGCAAGCGGCGAGCTTCCCCTTATCCTCGTGTTGCACGGCGGCGGGGTGGGCTCGGGTGGTGGGCACGCTTCCGCGGCGGGTTTCTGGTCCTGGGGAGTGAGACTGTTGGTGAGGGGGAGATGGGTAAAACTAGGGAGCTTGGGTTCGTTTCCTTCTCGGGCCGGGTGGCTCAGTGGAGCAGGCATGTGTTGCCTTCCTGTGCTGCTGCAAAAATACATGTGGTTCCACGCTTGTAATTTCCCCTCCCTTCAGATGACTCAAGGTCTGGATTTTGTTAATGAGCCTCTGAGCTCTTACTCTGATGTTCTCCTTCAGGGCCTTTTCCAAAAAGGTGTCGCACAGGGATTTGTCTTCGGTGCATGAAGAGGAGGGATGTGTAGTTTGTAACACAAAGAATGCTGTGACGAACAGAGAAATAACACTGAAAACACATGAGTTTCCATCATCAGTCCGTTAGTCTTCAAGGAGAGACTTGAGTCACTTGATAAAATTGGCAGTCTAATGAAGTACTCGTTTCCTGTGACATCAGTATGTTCAGTGTGTTTTTCTTTTGTTATAAAAGGAGCGTTGATAACTTAGTGGCTCAAAGGGTCATGAATTTTGCAAATGTTACGTCTTTGTATGTTGACTTCAGAAGTTAGTGCTTATGCTCACATCTAAATGTTTTGCAGATGTGTTCTAGACCATTTCTCTGTCTTGTCACTGCTGCAAAAAAGGTGTATTTCCAATTCATGTTAACTTGTTCAAGGTAGATTCTGCGTAAGAGCAGATTGTTGATACATTTAATTCATGTTAAAACTACCTTGCCCCTTTGAGGTGTCTCTTCTTAGCTGGCAGAAGAATGTTCCCATATAAAGAGATGCTAGGAGGGAGTTGCAAAAACTTTGAGCTTCAAGTGTGGGGTTACAGTGAAAGATGGTAATGGTCACTCTCAAATGAATCCAAATGAAAAGAATATTGCTGATATCATGAAAGTCAGTGTGCCCTGAGCACATTTGTCAGGTCTGGCAGCAATCATTTAGGTTCTGTTGTAACAGAAATTAATGTTTTTGGGACAAATTCCTGTTGTATTATTGCATGGACATTATTGATGCAGGTGTGTTAAATAGAGGTGCTCAATGGTCCAGATTGGTTTCCTTGCAACAGCAATACCTGACCTTGGTGCCAAAGTGTATTTGGGAGGTAATTCCAGCTGAGTTGAAACAGTTAGAAAACTGAGAGGGCAGAAGAGTTGGTAGGAACTGGGAAAAAGGAATTTCTGGGGAAAACATATGAAGTAAATGGCTTACAGAAAAGACAGGACATGCTGATCTTTGAGCAATTGCATAGTAGAGCACTATTGGATTTGTTGTGCGTTTCATATGAAAGAGGTGTAATTTTATATACAAGAGAGCTACTTAATCCAAAAGATGAGTATTTTTGACAATAGAGCTTGACTTAATTTTTCTGATCCTGTGTTTCTTGACAGTACAGGCTACCTTCCTGTTAGCAAAGCTTGCTGAAACAGCTTACTTGTGCATAACTTTTTAAGAAATAAACGTCTCAATAAGATGAAAGGACTTGGTAAAAAAGTGGAGATCAAGACTGCGAACTTCATTGCTGTGGCTTAAAAATACAGAAGCGTAATCAAACAGAGGATTCCTTTTCTTCCTTCCTCCAGTGTTGTTTCTGTGTTCATAGAGTATTAGGTATGTAATGAGTTAAGATCTGGTGCCTCTCTTATGGAGGAGCACTTCTGTCAGTCACATGCTGCCCTCTGTCCCCTCCCCCTCCCATTTAGTTAATCAAAAATGAAAAAAAATCCTTTAAACCTTGCTTAGGTCCAGTCTTACAGAAGAAAATGTGTAAGTGTTTAGAACTTTGGTGTTTCGAGGAACCTGATAGGTGGCAATATGTACATGAAAGTTGGAAGGGCAAGGTGAAACAAATGCTTGATAGTTATTACAGAGAGCAACTGATGATCAGAGCATCTGGGATGACTAGAAAATACAACAGGAAAAAGATATATCTGCATAAATCCATGGTTCTTTCATACCTTACATACTGTTAGATGTTCTGCGCCTCATCTTAGAAAAGATGCATTATTGCTGGAAAACATGCACTGAAGAACAAGAAGATATTAATTACTTTAAAGATGATAAAGGATTTGACACTCTAGGACTTGTCAGCCTAGTAGAGATGATGGAACAGTGATATGGTAAGGCTCTATAAAACTCCTGTGGAAAAAGTAGGTGAACATGGAAGAGGAGGCACAGACAAATGAGACTTAGGTGCTAAGTTCAGAACAAACAAAATAAATTCAGTTTAGGGATTCACAGGTATATTTGCTATACAGTGTGATCTTAAGGGGAAGTTGTACAAGCGTTGGAAGACAGATACATTGAGGTTAGTAGATGGATGAGCAACAGCCTCAGGAAATCTGATTTGAAAACAGCTTGAGGTGAGTGTAAGGAGGAGGAGTTGTATGCTTGTCTTGTTTTTCCTCTTCCCTCAACAGCTACTTATGGTAATTCTTGTTGTATTTTTTAAAATAGGGGTGGGATGTGATAGTTTGTTTTCCATACAGTGGTGAGTTTGACAGTTACAGTTATGGTATTAAAAATGCTCAATACTGCATATGAGTGATCTTAGTTCTAGCTTTTGTCATTATGGTGTTCATTACCACATAGTTTGGTGGGCTTCTTTACAACAGCTGTAAGTAGCATTTAAAGAAATGTGTAGTACAGTTCTGTCTCTAGATGTTTTGCAGGTAATATTTTGTTATCTTAAAGTAGATAGAAACTTCCTTTCTGTTAGTATTTGATACTACTTCATGTATGTCAAAATATTCACAAGTTTGTAGACCATGCAGTATAGTTAAGTTATGGGCTTGTTTGTGTCTTCTTTCAATGAACCACATCTGTTTTTATCATGAATTCTACTGTAGATGATGATAGAACTGAAAGTTGCTCTGTTGGAGAAGGGCATGTTTCCAGGGATCTCCTTCTGGCTTTCGTAATCAAACCAGTGAAGTGCTGTGGTCTGCCTTATCTCACTGAAGAGGGCATTAGTGTCACAGTGCTTTTTCTGAAGTGGCTACCTGGTTGGCTACAGCTTTTTTTTTTTTTTTTTAACAGCTGTGGATGCACGTTATCAGGTGGGTTCCAGTTACTGTCCTCTGCTGTCATCTTATTTAACATGGGGCTTCTGTCATGTTAAGTCAAACGACAGGTCTCTGAAGAATATTATGCTGGTGCATATAAATTTTTTTTTCCTACTAACATAGTAAGCTCAAACTGGTGTTATCCCTTTATGGCTGGACAAGGGTAACTGAGGGTATGTTTATACTGCATAAATGAGGACTGTGCAGGAAACTCTCCTCCCCCACAAGTTTGTGGCATCTGGCTGAACAAATGCTCTGCACAAGTTAAAGCAATACAGTTATAGCTGTGTGGCAGTGCCCTAGCTAACTATCCCTGATCAGAGAGAATTGTACTGGCTGGCCAGCCTTGCAGACTTGAAGCTATGACTTTGAAGAGACAAGCTGCTTTTCTGTGTTGTGCTGCTTGGGTATGGTGCATACCTCGTACAGCTTGCACCATGTTGTGGGCCTGTGTAAGCTGTTAAGTGTGTGTCTTTCTGAGTTCTTGAAAAGTTACCATGGCTGTCAAAAACTTGTTGTGTTATTTGAGAACTGTCATTGCACTTCATTGTAGTAGTTCTATTTTCTGTCCAGAATAAGCTGGGGGTGTACCAAGTTGCGTAGTTGTTGGTTTATATCTATGTCATTTATCTGCTTCTGCAGGTGACTTTTGACATATCACCAAATGTGTTGTGGGCCTTTGAATACTGATGCCCCTTACACAAGTATATCTGTTGCACAGGACCTTTAGTGGCCCTGAAGCAGTCGTAGTACTTAGTAAATAGAGCTGCTCTATAACTAGTGATAGATAAAGAAACCAGAGTATAACTTTGATTGTACTCGAACTTAACTAGAGGTCTCCAAAGAATATTGTCATGTTTTCGGTATAGCACATTCTGGAATGATAAAGTTTAGGGACACATCAGATTTTCTGCTAAAGTGGAGATAGATGTCCAGCTAATGTTTTGAAATAGTGATATGAATAGTGAAGTTCAAATGAATGTTTTGTAAATAAGGACACAGAGATAAGCATCAAGTGCTGCTTAACCCTGGAGATCAGAAAATGTCTGAATGGTAAAATGAGAATTTTGATTCTTTTACAGATGGTCTTACAATAGTCTTAAATATTTGTGTTTCTAAGTTTACATTTGCAAAATTACTCATAGATGAAAATATTATATTATTTTTAGAAAAGACCAACATGTGTGTGAAATGTCCCAAATCTGAAATCTAGCTTGCTGGCATATCTCAACAGTTATGAGAAGGGATTATCTGTCTAAGAGTCTTGTGTTTGTGTGTGGCACCCTCAGAGTTCCTTGTTTCACTGGGAATTAAATTCTCTGCACTAGAGTATCATAACTTAGAAAATGTACATTTTAACCAGTAGATGGAGCCATTTTAGTTATGTATCAGCGTGTCTATTTACCTAACTTTGGAAAACTTTGTTTCTCAAAGTGTTCTCAGTCATTTTGTCTTTAGAGGATGGCTTACAGTGTTTTTAGAATTTCTTTACCTACAGAGAAGACTGAATGTTTTATTCTTCCAATAACAGTGCCAGGACTGTACAGCAGGAAGACTATTCTGTTTTCATAAATGTGGAGAAAAAAGCGAGTGCTTATTCTTTATGGGAATTACAGTTGTCTCTGTAAATTGTCCAGTGTCACATGAGTAGAGCTGTATATTCTTTTTGCACCTTGTGTTGCCTGAAGTAACTTTTCAGAATCCATGGTAGTGTTCTACATGGTTCTACATGGTAGATCTGACAGTCTGGATGCTCTTGTGACTTCTGCCCAGGAAAGGCTGTTAGCTCGAAGTTTTCTGAGCTTTTTGAGATTTTGTTTTTCCTCCTCCGGTGCCCTAAGCTAAAATGACTCAAAGCTATGTAATGAAATGGTTGTCCTGTTTGGATATACTGGCACTAGTTGTCTTATTTCAGCAATGCTGGTGTGCTTCTAACCTTGAAATATCCCTGACTTATTAATTCTAGCAAGTCTTGTTTTATCAGAAGCATTCCCAGTGCTGTACTCATTGTATTATCTTATATCTTCAGCATCCTCTTTTGTAAAAGTTTTCCTTTGAGTTTGACTTTGCTCCTGCATTAAATCCTTAGTAATATACCACCTAGACCTTCCCTTTCCCCCACTCTTCTGTCTTCTGCTTTGAAGATGATTTTAGATTAAAACCATGCCAACTTGAAGAGTAGGACCTTATTCAGATCTTCATTTGAACTCTCAGTGTATGATACTTTGTGATATATAGGTGAGTCATCTTCTTTCCCAGAATCCTACTGTGAGAGATTTTGAGATTTCTTGTGGCTCAGGGTTTTTGTTGTTGTTGGTTGTTTTTTTTTTTTTTTTTTTCTTATTCAAACTAATTGGAAGTTTACATTTTCTGCAATTTATACAGAATGAGCACAGATATTTTTCATAAAATGTACTTGTGCTGTAAGGCATTTAGACTTACTTTTTTGGTAGTAGTGCTAAGATAGTATCCTGAAATACCAAAATATTTTTACACTTAGAAACAGACTTGGAGGTTTTTTTAAACTTAAGTAGACACTTCCGGATTGGGCACCTGTTGTCAAACTGTTGCCCCAGTTTAACAGAATGTCTGGAGTCTGCCTCCAAACAAATTGGAGCTTCCTGTGAATGAGACATGTGGGCGGAAGCCGTGGAAAGGAAGTGGGCATTACAGGGAAACATCCCCTGTATGTTGGAATTGTGCTGTTTGACCTGCTCTGCCCTCTGCTACTGTTGCTTTTACAGTGCAGCTATAGTACTGAGGATCTGGTAGCTGAGATCTGCTTGCAGGTGGGGTGTACTGAGGGCTTGTATGAAAACCTGGCTGGTTTTTTTCAGTTCTTATGTTTTGCTAAGGGGGCATGTGTGTATTTAGAGTGTGTATGTGGAAATACTGTCTTAAAAAAACTATGCTTCCCTAAAATGTAAAGTGAAGATTTATTTTTTCCCTTACTCATTTTTGCTCTAGGCTGATTCCTTTTCGTTTTCCATGACTAATGTCTACTAAATATATGCTGGCTGTGTCTTGACTGAGATCTATTTTGGGATAAAGAAAAAGGCAGTGCAGTTATTGTGAATACCTAGGTTATGGCAGGGATAATGATACCAGTAATTCCTTGCCAGAAAAAGTTAAGAATTTGCTTCCACAAAAAGTGCTGCCTCTGAACATCATGAACACACTGATTGTTTGAATATTGAATAGGATTATAATCAGAAGACTAGAGAATCTCTAATCAGACTGCTTTGCATGTATATTTTTATTACCAAAGAAGAGAAAGAGGTGAATGCAAACCTGTTCATAGAGGCATTGTAATAGAATCTCATTTGGTGTCCATCTCTCAACCGTGACTGCTTCTCAGTGCAAAAATTGTGCTGCTGTGTCAGATTCAGGCTGCTGTGTTCTGGATCTCAAAAATCATGCTAAGTGGAAGCATGTGTGATTTTTTTCTTTTAGATGAGGTTATGAGTAAGCTGGTACAGCTAGTAAATCACATTTATTACTAACTGATCAGATTTCCAGTTTGCATTTAGAAGCACTAATTCTTCTGATTTTCTCTTACATTTTTAATTAAAGGATGGCTAGCAGATGCTGGTGTGAATAACATCTTGTTGTACAAAGATTTATTTCCTGTTTCTGCTGTATAACTTCACTTTTGGATGAAAAACTGAAAATGTGTTTTCTTGCCTTCATAGTGCCCTTCATATCCATTATTACTTTCAACCACCTCAGAACTCTGGCTTACCTAACTCCATCCCTGCCCACTTAGATAATGTCTGTATATTCCTCCCACTTCTCCTTCCACCTTTCATGTATTCTATTTTGCATTTGAACTCAGCCATAGGTGCCCTTTTCTTTCACGCTGGTCCATTGTCAGGCCTGCTTGAATTCCTGTGTGAAGGAATGGTTCCTGTTGTGCTTTAAGGATGTAGTCCTTGAAGATCAGCCAGTACTCACAGGCTTTGCCTTCAGCCTCCCTTGTGGTCTTCTGGGAGATTCTGCCAAGCAGATCCCTGGACAAGGTGAAATCTGCTCTACTGAAGTGCCATGTTGTAACTATGTACTAGGTTGTGCACTGTGTGCTGTAGTATTTGTCTTTCTCCTTCTCAGGACTTTAAACTCCATGATTTCATGATTGCTGCAGCCAAGGCTGCTCTTGGCTTTCACACCTCTGTCTGCTTCTTCCTTGTGAGCAACAGGTCCAGCAGAGCATATTCACTAGTTGGGTCATTGATGACTTGCACCAAGAAGTAATTTGCAACAAATTCAAGAAAATTTCTGCAGTGCTTCTGTTTGGCTATACCCTACCAGCAGACAATAGTGGGTTTAGGTCCCAGAGTGTCTGCAATCATGAAGTTTCCTTCAGCTTTCAAATGAAGGCTTTTCTACTGCCCCTTAATGAGGAGGTTTGTAGCAGGCACCTAGTACAAAGTTGCCCATGTTGGACTGTTCTCTGATCCTTACCTATAGGGTCTTCAGTGCCTTGTCACTCATTCCAAGCAAAGCAGGGTGTGTTGCAGCTGTCCCTTTGCATAGATTGAAACCCATGTTCCTTACCTTTCCAGGCTCTTTTTCCTAAAAGGGCCTCTGACCTTCCATTGTAGCATGTCAGCCATGTGAGCTGTCCCACCATCACTCTCTAATTGCCATGAGGTTATAGCTCTGCAGTGGTGCATGGACTAAGTCCTGTCATTTCCCGTGCTGTGTACAAGACTTGAGATGGGCTCACAGACAGGCCACTTCCACAAGGGAAGTGTGTGAGCCTCCTGACTTGTGTTCTAACTGTGACAACCTTTCTCCACCATGCCTAGTTTAAAGTCATACTCACAGACTTACTGTGCCTGGTGACAAAAATACTCTTGCCACACTTTGTCAGATGAATCCTTCTTCCTGGGGTAGGTTTCTGTGGTCATAGCATAAAAGCTGTGCTAACAACCATATACTGACCCTCTGGATGCATCTAATCTGCCCTAAGCCTTTTGCTTCCCACTGGAGAGACTGAGAAACGCTGCATGGGCTTCCTTGCCCACAGTGCTCAGTAGTCACTCTTGATTTGCTCAGGAATTGCATTTTGGAAGTGTCGCTGGTACCCGTATGGATAAGCAGGAAAGTCTGGTAGTTTGAAGATTGGATGAGCCCGAGTTATTCCAAAACGTTGTTTGGCAAACAGCAGACCTCCCAGGACTTCCTGCTTATCTTATCTTCCCTGTTGTGCCATGTGTATATCTCCTGCTGCAGCTCTTTCACCTGGCATGCTCAGCACCTGAAAGATAGCACACCTCCCATAGGTGAGGGAGGCCACTGTGATTGACAGCAGTGATCCAGGGAGGAGCAGCACAGGCTTCCTGCAGGCCAGCATCTGGATGGTGATATCCTCTCTGTGCAGTTCTTGGAACTGGGATCTCTGATATACCTGCTCCTTTGGCTGGTGTTGGGAGACTTCGCCTTGTAACGTTGCACAGATGTGAAAGGTGTTTCAGGGCCCTTTGTAGCTTTGGCTGTGAACTGCTGTGACATCTGTTGGCTGAGCCCTGGTAGATGGATGTGCTATTGCCCAGGTTTATGTTGTGAAACTATTATACTGTGCCATCCAGTTCTGTTCACAAGATAGATTTAAAACACATATGTTCATGTGGATGCTTTGGTCTACCTGCAGCTGGTTTTTGATGGGCATGTCATGTCTATGTTACTTTAACAGCTTCAGTACTGTGAACTTGTAATGACTGCTATTTCTTCAAGGCAAATATTCAGTAACAATAATCATTAAGGTTTTTAGTTGGCTGGTGCTGTTGCGTTGGCCAGTGTTGCATAACTTCTTGACTTCTCAGCTTGGAGAGACCAAATACAACAGATTTTCATGTTCATATTTTGCCAGATCATGTGCCTGAAATAATAGGTATCTCTTTTCCTTACCTGGAAATATTTAACAGCATTTAATAAATACCTCATTATGTAGAGCAGAGACAGTTCTACCGTACTGGAGATGGTTCTGTTTTTGAAAAGCCTAATTTTTTTTTCTTTTTGTTTGTGATATCTGTAAACAGAATTTGTTACAGGTGGAAACACTGTGGCTTCAGTCTATGTTCTAGGAATTTCTTCATCTCTGTCTCTTTTATAGAGGGATTTTAACTGAATAATGGTAGTGGTGCTTACTAGGGCAAGACAAAGCTATAGAATCATCTTCTCTAGTTGCTCCCCAGAAAGAATGTTTAAAAGAAGGTATATGGTGGATTCTCTGACTAACTCCTGAAGTCAAAGGACTGATTGCAAGCTCTTTATTTGGCATTCTAAGCAACAAGGTAGGATTACTTAGACTGCTGTGAGATTTATTGCTTCTTTGTTTCTATTAAAGAAAAAAAAAAAGCTATTGGAAAGATTGTATTTAAACTTACTGCTTGTTTTAGGCTACTGATTTTTGGAATTTTTTTTCCTTTGGCTTGTATAGCACTATTGTGAGGATATACTATTATGTAAGCATATGCGTTTCTTTAACATGTCAAACATATTTCCAGACAGAGTTTGTGTACGAAAAAGGAAGTGAGAAACTTCTTACTGAATAGCCACAGTTGGTGTTCCTGTTAGTGGTAAAGTCTTCATTTTGTTTGTCAAATGACTACACCCCACCAGCCATGAATTTTAAAACTGTTTATATAAAAACAAACAGATAGCATCTGATGATTGTTATGACTCATTTAAGGAAGTGATAAAACCCAAGAGTAGCAGAGATCCTTTCCTTTCTCAGCTTGCTTTATTTTATTAACTTTGCTGCGCTTGCATGCAATTGAGAGATATCAAAAAGGAAATTAATAAAGCAGATACATTTATAATTAATATTTGGTTGAATTTCAGATAGATTATGAATCAGCTTATAAATTAAGTTTACAAAACCAGCTTTAATTTTAGGTTGCAAATACAAGCAATTTGATTAAAGCTGTTCTAACTGATTTTTGTAGAAATGCTTGGGTTTTTCAAACTGTGGATATGCCAGTCAGAAAAAAGAACAACCTTTACTTGTTAGCATCAATGTTGCCTTAGCTGCTGTTGCTGTATAAAATGCTTGCAAGTGCTTTACATGATTTTAGAAACATAACCAGAGGGCTTTTTTCACCATATTGTGTAGTGTATTTTGCTAGATCAACTTTGACTGCTTTTACTGAAATATGTAACTGTACGTGATTCTGTGTGTTGTCAGAATAAATATTCTTGGGCCTTGTTCTTTTACACAGATGCTTTAGGTAGAGCTTCAGCTGAAGAAGATCTGTTTAATGGGAAGCTGAAAGTATTTTTCCTGAAAGTCAGAGGAATGAACATTTATTTTTAAACTAAGTAAAATTATAGATTTGAGCCTTTAGAGCAGGCCTCACAAAAAAAAGGTTAAAAAATCTGATCACCAGGAAAGAGAAGAAAAATAAAGAGAATGAATAAATAGGGGTAAGAAGCTAACTTTTTTTTAAATGGACCAGCTGCCCACCAAATGATTTTGACATTATAGAAAACCTTATTTGTCAAACAATATTTTATTTGATGTGATTAAATGTACTTAAGTTAGGCCATTTATAGACACAAATAAATTCTAAATCTTTACAATGTCTGCATAGTGCAGATGGGCTCAGTAGGTAGCCTGTTGGCTTATATTTCAGGAAGAAGATGGCCATATTCTGTTGAGTGAAGCCAAATAGTGTTAGTCTGAGGCTTTAATTCTTGAGCATGAGTAACTTGCCTTTGCTGTAAAGATATAAACGAAGGGCAAAATATAAATAGGGATCTGGGGAAATTTGATATGCTTAAGGTCAGAGAATATACCTACTACTTGTATTCTCTGCTTTCCATTGACAGAACCTTTTGAAAAGCCAGGCAAAGAAGAAAGTTCAGTACGCTTTTCTCATTGGTGATGGGGCCAATTTACTGTAAGCCATTTGGTATATGGGATTTTAGCTAGTCCTAATACAGAAGTAACTTGAAATACACTGCTTTGTTAAATAAGATAATGCATTTCTCTCTGTCACATTCAGTGATTTGTGGTATGACTGGATATTTAGTGTATTTGCATTTATGGTAGCCTGGGCTGTGTGTCTGATGATTATAAACTTCCGAATCCTGGGGGCAATGTAAAGGTGAGAATTTGCATGTGAAAACAGTAGTCTTCAAACCAGGTCTACTTCCTAGTCCACATACATCAACTTTATAGCTGTGTTTCTTTGGGAGAGTGGTGGGAGAGTAGGTCTCACTTTGAAAACTATGTTGGGCATTGATGCATTAACAAATAATTAACTTCAGCTTTCTGGAAAAAGGCCTATTTTGTCTTTGGCTGTTCTTAGAAGAAATGTGTAATGCTTGATGACCATTGTATAGATAATAATCTTTCAAACAGCTAAGATTGTAGTCTTGTCGCCCTGAGAGATTGCTGCAGAATACTCTTGAGTTGAAGTTGCCATTGGTGCATATTTTGAGTAAAGTCACAGTGTCCACTTCCAGGTGCTGGGGGAGGTTGTAGCCACAAGACGAATTTGGTGGCAGTCAAAGCACCAGGGACCCAGGAAAATGTGTATCTGGAATGGCTTCTATAGAATGGTGGCAGTACTTCCAAAGAGAGATTTAAGTTTGCTTTAGAGTCTGCAGAGGTGGCAAGAGCTGGGGAGAGGCATGGGCAGTGGCAGTACAGGTGTCAGGTGCTGTGGGAGCTGTTGAGAGCCCAAGGGGGCTGTGGCAGGGGAGCTGAGTACTTGTGGGAGTGACAGAAAGGGAATCTGTATTTGTATGCTTGTATTTGTGTGCTTGTTTCTGGAAGAGTAAAGAAATACATACCTCCAAGGTAGCATGTTCACTTCTGTCTTGTGGCTTGTGTTACTGCCATAGTCAGGCTCAGAGGATTAATTGTAAGTAAGACTGTAAACAGTTTTATGTATTATGGCTGCTTTATGATATGGAGAAGCTGTTTCCAGCTTCAGTTGGACTGTGTTGGTAGAACAGGCTCTTGGGTGAAGATAGAAAAAAATTTCCTTCCTGTCTTGAGGGTTGGTAAAAAACATCCAAGTACCATGAATGTATACAATATGTTGTACAATTTAATGAAAGCTGAACAATGGCTCTTTAGTGGTGAGCAGATTGTTTGTGTGTGTGTGTGTTTATCTTTAAGGTGTACTAAATTTAAATGGAAGAAGTTATGTATTGTTAGAGAAAAGAATGGACATGACCTTAATTTGGAGAACTTGTCTCATGTATAGCTCTATATCAAAATACTTTCATCTTGTACAAATTAGCATGTCACTAACAGATCCTTAGTAAACATTTTTAAGTCCAGTAGTATTCCTGAAGTGAAGTATAAGATAGAAAAGAGGAGAATAATCTGGAAACTGCTTTAAATGTCTCCTTGCTTACATAGGAATCTTTAGGATAAGAAAGTGGTTTATTGTGAGAGGTGAGATGGGGCAAAGCAGAGCTTGGTGTGGTGTCCTTCTGTAGGTTTTGTGATCAAGATAATTCTTGAGAATTCCATGGAAAATTCATATGCAACAGCAAGCAAGAGAGACAAATTTTAGGTGTTTTGACAAGGCTGTAGTTCTCCCTTTCACTGTTTATTGTGGTTTATTCCCTGTTTATTGTTGGTATCCAGTGCTTTTCATTGTTAGGGTGAGGTTTGCCTGGCTTCTGTCCTTAACCTAGTGTTTATGATTGGCCAAAGGTTGTTCTCTATAATCTTGGAGGCCTTTTCCAACTTAATTGATTCTGTATTGATAGATGGCCTCAAAGGAACTGGATTGTCACTGAGTGCCCTCTTCTGTGTGAGCAGTGAGTCTGTATTCCTGTGATGTCGAAGGATTCCCACAGGATGTTTTCTGTAAAAAAATGTGCTTTGTGACTGAAAAATTGATGTGCTTGCTTCACATTCCTGGAAGACTGATAGTGACTTATACTGCAGCACAGAGAGAAGCTTTCTTGGTGACTGGAGGCCAGTGCTTCTAGGTTAAAGTGAGAAAGAGGCATTTGCAATTCAGCAGTATTTCTGTTTCATATACTGCTTCATGTATAACTGAAAACTGAGTTCTTTGTAAGTAGTATAACATTGCCCTTCCTCATGTTACTGTGCTACTATCTCTCAGCTTTGCATGAGTTGCTAAGCTCCAAGTGAAGTATGTTCTAGGCAGAGACCCACAGCAGCTTTCCAGTGTATTAATTCTAGGCAGATAGTAATAAAAGCTGAAATGTTAATGGTGCCCTGGATGTGACTGTATTTGTATTTGTTGGTTCTCTCTGCCATGTGCTGTTCATATTACTGAAGAAAGTGCTTCTAAACCCCCTAGGCTCTGAGAGGGCAGTTTTGTTAGAAGTACCAGAAATTGAAGGGTTCTTCAATATAAATATAATCCTGTTTTTCCTTTGATATGCGTAGTGATCATGCTCTGGGGCAGTCATGAGCAGTGATCTCCTAATTTTACACCACCAGTGGAGACAAAAAGTTTCAAAACAAGTTACATGCTTTATATTTTATATGATAATAAGGTCAATAATCCTATATCAATCCATATCATAGAAAGTCCAAATCTGAAATCCGTTGGTGACAAGTGAAGCAATAGGACTCTAAATGAGCCTGTGTAAAAGAAGCAGAGCTCTTGGTGCAATTGATCAGTGGAACTTGTAGATGAGGAAGCTGATCTTTGTTATGTAAACTCTACTAATTATGTAAGTTAATGTGTTAAACTTACTTGTAGCAGGTAGCTTGACAGAAGTCTTATTAATGAGAACAGTGGTTTATATCAAAGTTGTTCAGAGGCTAATGTAATGAAACAGCCAGAATTACTTGGTTTAAACTGGATAATTGGATGTGGTCCTGTCATGGTATTCTAAGTTTCCCACCTGAGAGCAATACAGCTACAGCACAACAGAGGAGCTGAGGATTGAGCAATTTGTCTTCTTTGGCGGCTGAGGGCTAGATGAGGTTTCTGGTTTTAAATACTTACTGGTGACTTTTGTTGTGTGTGCCTGTTGGTGTAATAGAAAATGCCTGTAATTCCAGGCCTGCTCATGGTGTGTTTGTGAAGAAGTGGTGCCTGATTGTCAAGACAGTGTAGTGTGGGTGAGTTATGTTCATGCTTTCTTAGATCATGTGTTAGTAATATTCTTTTGTGAATGGCCCCTTCAGTGGCTTCCTAATTTACAATAGTTAGAATTTTCCTCGGTTTCATAAATTTACAGCAAAAGCAGCATAAGCAGAGGGATTTTTTTTTTTTTTTTGTTTTTACTTTTTTGCTGTTTGTTCATAAAAACTTGGTTTAAGATGTTTTTGTTGAAAAGNGCAATTGATCAGTGGAACTTGTAGATGAGGAAGCTGATCTTTGTTATGTAAACTCTACTAATTATGTAAGTTAATGTGTTAAACTTACTTGTAGCAGGTAGCTTGACAGAAGTCTTATTAATGAGAACAGTGGTTTATATCAAAGTTGTTCAGAGGCTAATGTAATGAAACAGCCAGAATTACTTGGTTTAAACTGGATAATTGGATGTGGTCCTGTCATGGTATTCTAAGTTTCCCACCTGAGAGCAATACAGCTACAGCACAACAGAGGAGCTGAGGATTGAGCAATTTGTCTTCTTTGGCGGCTGAGGGCTAGATGAGGTTTCTGGTTTTAAATACTTACTGGTGACTTTTGTTGTGTGTGCCTGTTGGTGTAATAGAAAATGCCTGTAATTCCAGGCCTGCTCATGGTGTGTTTGTGAAGAAGTGGTGCCTGATTGTCAAGACAGTGTAGTGTGGGTGAGTTATGTTCATGCTTTCTTAGATCATGTGTTAGTAATATTCTTTTGTGAATGGCCCCTTCAGTGGCTTCCTAATTTACAATAGTTAGAATTTTCCTCGGTTTCATAAATTTACAACAAAAGCAGCATAAGCAGAGGGATTTTTTTTTTTTTTGTGTTGTGACTTTATTGCTGTTTGTTCATAAAATCTTGGTTGAAGATGTTAGTGTTAGAAAGATTGTTTGAGTTGATGCTTCTGAATTAATACAAAATATTAAGGATATTCCACTTCAGCAGTGTAAGCACTGATGTCTCTCCTTTAGAATCATAGATATAGACTCATTTAGGCTGAAAAAGACCTTTAAAATCTTCAAGTCCAACTGTAAATGTTTGTGCCCTTATTAATAGGCATTGACAGTTCTCTTGGTAACATTAGTAAGAAAGACTTCAGTCAAGTTAGTTTGCACCACCTGGAAAATACATGAATGGTTAACTGAACGAATATGGGAGTTTTTGGAAAAGCTTAGTTATGGAATGTAATACTGCTGTAAAGTATCATTAAGTACATAGAGGCAAGAAAATTATTAGATAAAGATAAGAATATGTGTAATTTTAGGAAGCCCTTAGTGAATGCTCTTCCATCATCCTCTTCCTCCATCTTCCTTATAAAGTGTTAGGCTGTGAATGTGGCTAATGACATCTCTCAGAACTGCATGCCTATTTTTTTTGGTCTCCTAGTGCTTTTAAAAGAATTTTTAGAAATGTGAGGTTATCTTGCATATTCAAATTAATACCCAGAGTAGAAGTGAAGCCTGCTGACACAGTGGTTCCAAAAGTCTGAATTGTGGTGTAGTTCCCTGTTGTGCAGTGTACCTGGGGTGATTCTGTTTAGGAGGGCAGGTATGTTTATTAATGTGTGTAAGTTGTTAGTAACATTATATCATGTATTACCAAAAATCCAAAAGTTGCATTATGGAATGAGTCAAAAGTAGAAACAAGCTTCAAATACATAGAGCAAACTTTTCTTCAGGCTGCTTTATTTCATTTCCTAAACAGTAAGGGTAAAGAAGCATTGCAGCTTTTTCAGCTTCTTTTTGTTTAACACACTTTTCCTGGTATTTGAGTATGCAGCTTCATAATTTTCTTCAGTAAAAAAGACTGGAAGAACTGCTAGAATGATGGATGTTTTCTGTACTACTGTACAATAGCTTCCTGTCTGAGGCTGTCGGAATGCCATGTTTATTTCCCAGTGTATGTCTACCTTTCAAATGTTTAAGCATTATGACCTCAGTTGTCTGAAAAAAGTTCTCTTCCCTTGTATATCAGTTGTTCATGAGTGAAAATTTAGAGTTAATGGCAGGATCAGAGTGTGCAAGAGATTTTCGAAGTGGACTGCTTTCAGGTTCCCCCTAGTGTCCTGGTGTGGATGTTGTAATTTTAAAGTGAGCTACAGTTCAGTTTTCCTTTAATGGGAGAGCTTCCTTTTGGCACAGTTGTTCTGTCTCGGTGAGAAAAGGACAAACTTTCTTTAAATTCCTGTCAATGCACAGGGACCTCAGACAGCATAAAAAGATTTTAGTAGACAATTGACCTGGTTATAAATATTTTAAAATGTCCATTTATTTGTCTCATTGTGCTTGAATGATTTTGCTTTATATGCTTCAAAAAAACCATCAAAACCCCACAAAATAGTGCTTCTGCTAGTGTTGATTTTGGTAATCAACAGTCAAACTGTTTCAAATTGAAAAGACAGGTCCTTTTGGAAACCTGGGTTTTTCAGTCTGTAAAAGGTTGTTAAAATCAGATATGAAATTATTGCTTCTATTTAAATGAATTACATCTTGGACAGAAGCTCTGAAATTGATGTCAAGATAACCAAAAGCTATGATGTTGTGCTGCCCCAAATATCAAAGTGTATTCAAATGTCAGTAAAAAGGTATCATTTTCTGCCAAAGTTCAATGTCTTACTGTCATTCAGATACGATCTCATTTGATTAAGGTTAGAGTGAAGTAGAAGCCGGTTTGATTCTCTTTGTTTTATACAAGGGAGATTTTTACAACATGCTGTTGGTGGTACTTCTCCAACCTGGCTTACAGGCAGTTGATTTTCTTCTGTAGAGTCGGTCATGTGAAGAAACGTGAGAATAAATGCAAACAATTTGGTGGATAGTTTGATTTCTTGGTGTGTGCCCAGACTTAGGTGAAGTAACACTGGAAAAAAGGGAAGGATATGCTTATAATATGCACGTGATCTAGGTAAATTAAGAACTTTGTCTTTAGCAACACGGGCAGTTGCCTAAAGGACAAGTATGTTCAAATTTTTTCTATTTCAATATTTCTTTACATGTTACTTTTGGGAGTAGGTGAGAAAGTTTCAATAAAGTTGTGTTTCTCATGAGAAACTGTTGTTTCTCATATGTCTCATATTTATTTTTTCAAATTCTCTCTGCATCAGTTTGAGGTGAAACAGTGTTTTGGAATTATGGAAGGATGAAAGCTGTGTTTGATTGCCAAAAACCCTCATGTAAAGATGTTCTTCCCTCCCAGAAAAACCCAGTTGAACATTTAAAGTTGCTTTAATGCATATGTAATTAAGATATGATTGCAGAAATTTATTTGATATCATAACACATCCCCAGGGCTGTAAGCTGTGTTCTTCATATTTTATATGCCACAGTAAAAGGAAGTATTGGATTCTGTGTAGTTGGCTTCTGTACAAATTTGATCATATTGGAAAGAAAAACTTACTCTGGAGACTTGGTTTTTAAATAACGAGAAACACAATGCAATTTTTTCTGCCTTCTCTTTTTCTCCTTATCTGATATGTGTAGAAAATTCATTTGGTTGCCAGATACAATTGCCATTGACTAGAATAACTCTTGCATTTTTTTTCAGCATTTAAAAATTCCCTGCTAGCTGTGAAATCCTGAATTAAAAATGTTAAGATAAACTTCTTGTAGCCACTATGTATAGCATATTTGATTCCTGTTGCTGGAAGGTCTTTTGCTTAGATCTCCAGTCTGGATAATGTATTTTATGTATTTGTTTTAATGTTTGGTTTACTGTGCATTTAACTTGGTATTTTATTTTTTTATCTGTTAATTGTATCAATTATGTTTGTAAGGATATCTTCAAGCTGTTTCAAGTTCAGGCAGAGAGTGCAGGAGGAGACTGTGTCTAGGGCAATCACTTTGATTTATTGATGCCAGCTTTAGAGTTCCTAGGGCTGGTCAGAATTGCTGTGGTTGCATTGCAAAGAGTATGGCTGGTGTAAGTTTACTTTGCATGTTCAAATTTGCCTTACAAGAAAATCATGGCAGTAGGATTTTTATGGGTAGACTTTATGCAAGGCTAGATAATTGTCTGTCTTCCAGAAGTAATGTGAAAGCCAAAAGCCTGTCTAAGTTCTTTGTTGTACATGCTGCAATTTCACTCAAAATTATTATCTCAAATAAATTGTCTTTCCTTGAACATCTGTTTGTGCTACTGGATGGTAGTGTACAGATTAAGGTGCATGAAAATGTAGTCTATGGCTTTATTAGAAAGATGGGCAACTTTTGTTGTTAATTTTAAAATAATGAAAAATGCCTTTTCAGAGAGCACCCTTTTTAATACTGCTTGGCTGGTTAGAACTCACATGCAAACCATGCTAATGCTCTCCAAAGCAGAGAATTCTAAGTGTTAAACAAATGAAGAGCATCTGATCTGTCTGCCATGTGTTGGATGCTGTCAACTTTTCTTCCTAAGTAATCCTTCAAGTCATAAATTTACAATAGGAGTCCTACAGCATTTTTTTTCTCTTTCCAAGAGAAATGTGTCTTTCTTGAAAGTACTGTGTTGTAGATTGTCTTTTACATGGTTATTCACAAGACAAAAACTAATAAAATACTAAAGCTAGTATCAGTAGTTGTCCTTGAGACAAAGAATGAAGTGGCTACAAAAGAGGTAGGCTTTCTTTTTTTGGCTAATTTAGATCCCTATCTTGGTTTCCCTTTGCATTTCGTCAACTGAACTTTCCTGTAAAATAAGCACCATGTACAGTGGCGTGTGTGAGTCAGATGTGTCAGAATCAACACCTTACTTTTAAACTGACTTCTTCCAGAATCTGCTAGTCAGACATAGTGGAAGCATTACCCTTAATACATCAGAAAATCAGCTACTTGCTTTTTTAAAACAGAAATGAAAGGAGTTTGTTTGTGTAGCTTTACAAGATATTAGGCAAGACAAATAAAAAACAGAAGTGGATCCCCTTTTAAATGTCCCTTCAGGGGCACTTCTGAAGGACCTTGGAATGACTCCTAGAAATTTCAAGTTCTGACAGTTTTTGTCTAACAATGTCTTTATTTCAGGCTTTTCAGTCTTTTAAGACTCTGATATGCTTTAGAACTTCAAGAGGAAAATGGAAGAAATTTTGGCAAGAAAGTATGTGTCTTAAAATGTGGCTTCATGTTAAGGGTGAACTGGACTAACTAGTTCCCGATTTCCTTAAAGGGAAAATGTCATTCCCACTCCATCCTGTCTCCTTTCTCATAAGCTGATTCAACTTCTGAAGCTGTTGAAAAACCCAAACAAAACCTTAAAAACCACCCTACAAGGTGAAACAAGAGTTGTCAGTTACAGCTTTTGAATTTAATGTTAACTGAGTTACATGTTTATCCTGCAGTCAGAATCACTGAATCAGAACATGGTCTGGGGGTTGGAAGGCACAACCTTCTAGTTCCAGCACCCCTAGTGTGGAAAGGGAACACCTTCAGCTAGACCACATTGCTGAGAACTCCATCCAACCTGGCCTTGAACACTTTCAGAGATGGGCAGCCACAACTTCTCTGGGCAACTTGTTCGGTGCCCGAGAGTGAAGAATTTCTTCCTGATGTCTAATGTGAACCTACTCTCTTTCCATTTGAAGTGCAAGAGACTGTCTCTCAGCCTTTCCTCCAGGGAAAGGTGCTCCATCTCTAATTAGCTTGGTGGCCTCTTCTGGACTCTCTCCAGCAGGTCCATGTCCTTCCTGTGCTGGGAACCCCAGAGCTGGATGCGGCACTCCAGGTGGGGTTTCACTGGAGTGGAGTCATGGAATCACCTCTCTAAAAGTACTGACTGCATTGGCCGGGAATCGAACCCGGGCCTCCCGCGTGGCAGGCGAGAATTCTACCACTGAACCACCAATGCTGACGATTATTTTATTTTTTTTTTTCAGCTCGTTTTACACACTGTCTTTATTTTGAAAAAATTGAATAAAAAACTTCTATTCTACAAACACACAGGCACCACCAACTTCTTTGATTTCTCCCCTCTACTCTTCTTCTGAAGAACTTTGCTTTCAAAATTGGGAGTTACTTGGGCAGCTTCCCCTTGCCCAGCACTTTGTAGTAGTCTGAATGCATAATATCAGTTACTGAGGCCAGTTGGGCCTCATTTTTAATGTAACGGAACCTTTTCTATTCACTTAAAAGTGTCCACAGTTTCCATATTGACAATACCACAGAATTTTTGGTTTCTTTTCAAGTGACAGTGTGTCATGCCTACTTTTCTGAAGTAACGGAGTGATACTTGTCAAAGTTCACCCTGTGGTGTTGCATACCAGCAGCATTACCATGTCCTCTGGGATGTTTCCTGTGTGTGGCCATGGCTAATGTGCCCCCTCAGCTTCTGGGTGTCCCTTAGTCTTGATGTGTGCAGAGGCAGGGAAAGAGCCTGGTGCTTGTGAGAGTGAGGAAGGGGGCAGAAGTGGGAAAGATGGCTCAGCATCAGATCTAATGTAACACAAGGATGTTGCATTGTCAAAATATTGTGAGTGGAAGGTTTTGTGACTGGTACCTTGCCATTTCTCCAAGCTGAGATGTGAAGCTACAGCAGTGAAGTGTGGCTCCACTGCAGACCGAGCCAGCCTTAGCTAGAGTTGCCCCATGGTCTTGCTCCACCTCCTCTGGGCTCAGTAGGCTCCCCTGCCTGCGCCTCACCGGTACTGAGTGGCATCTGAATGGAAGTGGCAAAATACTGTCCCTCCAATTTTACTGCTGGGTCAGTTCCCTGATGTGGTACGGTGCTGGTTCACGTTATGGCCAGCACTAGCACAAATCAGGAATTGCAGCCTTCTGGTACTGTCTGCCTTATTAATGTTTTTGGATTGCTAGAGCTTAATTTTTGATAGCTGTGAATTTATTGTGGTGGAGACTTGCTAGTCCACTACCAACCAACCAGCAGCATGTGTAACGGTAGTAATCTGATTGGCATTCATGATACAAGGATTTGAAATATCTTGAAATTCCTCAGCATAACTTTGGAGATATGTCTTGTGGACTTCTTATTTTGTTGGTTTTTGTTTTGTGTTGTTTGGGTTTTTGTTTGGTTTTTAAAAATTACTTTATTAAAATAATCTGCAGATAACAGCACCTGAATCCCATATGTTACAGCACATGGCTAAAAATTTTTGATGAAATGCTGCTGTAGTTTGCTTGAGCAGGTAATAAGCAGACTGTACTTTCATTCTGCCTGCCTTCTTGTTAAAAAGCAATGTTGTGGGCCAGTGGAGTGCTGATTCCTCTTCCTGTATCAGTTACCCTCGGATATTGGAAACGTTACCTTACCGTCCCACTATAACTTACTGAGTTTTGATTGGTAGGTAGTAATTTTTGTTCACCCTAAGAGTAAATGTGTGTTGTCAGTTTGTAACTATACAGAAAAGTGATTTGACTGAGATGCAGTTACATGAATAGAGAATTTGAGACACAGGGAAAGGTGAAGAGTTAAGCCTTGAATTCATGGGAATTGGTGAGATTCAGTCTTTCTGTTTTCTGTGGAAGGACATATGGGTAAATAATCATTCAAAAATTGCACTATACATGGAAAGAATTCTTTTATTTATTAGCTGCTGGTGGTTGATGGTCTTCTCAAGGAGCTGTTCTGTTTGGGTATAGATTGATTTTGTTGTATTTGAGGAATTTATCCTAACTCAGTAATTGGTTTGAATTTTTTTTTTTTTTTTTTT
>VZTR01022642.1:0-15704 GCA_013400775.1 Chaetops frenatus | reverse complement strand
TTTTTTCTTTTGCTATTTACCTCCTGAGGATCTGCTGTCAGGGAAAGGCCTTCTTGTGCAAGCATATTAAATAATGTAAATAAAAACAGGATAAAATTATCTGTCTCTTATTATGCTGTTCATATCTGGACTCAGCTGTTCACAACGGTGCCGTCTATTCTAGGCAATTAATCTAGAGGATCAGTGTTTATTATTTGGACATTGACCTGTTAGAGTGAGTCCAGAGGAGGGCCACCAAGTTGATTAGAGGGATGGAGCACATCTCCTATGAGGAAAGGCTGAGAGGCTTTGGATTGTTCAGCCTGGAAAAAGGAAGGCTTTGGAGTGACCTAATTGTGGCCTTCCAGTACCTGGAAGTACCAGAAAGGAGCCTGCAGGAAAGATGGGACAAGACTATGAGAGGATGTAGTGACAGGACAAGGTGGAATAGGATCAAATGGAAAGCAAGCAAGTTTAAATTAGATGTTAGGGAAAACTCTTCACTGTGAGAATGGTGAGGCACCAGAACAGGTTGCCCAGAGAAATTGTGGATGCCCCATTCCTGTAAGTGTTCAAGGCCAGGTTGGAGCTCTGAGCAACCAGGTCTAGTGAAAGGTGTTCCTGCTCATGGCAGGAAGATTGGAACTTGGTGAACTAAAAGGTCCCTGTCCAGCCTAAACCACTCCATAATGCAGAATATTTGTTCAAGTGGTTGCAGAGCAATTAAACTTAGGGCCTTGCTTAGGTGGCCTTAATAGTGTTGAAACAGCCCTAGTTTATAGTTCTTGTGAACTTGCACAGTGATCTAAGACTATTTTAGGATAAAGAAAAACTAGAATATCTCTCCAAAATACCTGGAGATGAATTTAGCTAAAGGCAATATGTTTCAGTTGTAAAATGAGCAGCTTTGAATTCCTCTGTGTCTCCCTCACACAAAAACCCAAACAAACCTGAAGTTAAAAACCCAACCTCCTGAAAACCCCAACAAATCAAATCACCCAACCCTCCCTAGCCTAGCTCAGTGACATTTGTATGCTGACCACATGCTCATACATGCTGCTATGAAATCTTAGTTGGATTCTGTTGGAACATGGTGAATTTCATCCATCTATACTGAGGGATGGTTTTGAGTCTAGGAACAAGTCCTGGAAAACTTATTATAAAAAAAATCTATTAAAAAACACATATTTTGTTTTTCTGCTTCATCAGTGTATTCAGATCAGGATGTGGGGTGATTAATCAAGTAGTACATAGTACAGTAGAGAACATAGCAATCAATCTTGCTGTTGATGAGGATTCAGGTTATAAATTTCAGTGGGATCTCCAGAGAATAAGTACTCAGCTGTCCAAATGATGTGCAATTGTGTAATGTCAGGAGGGCTTAAACTAGTGATCTGCCTCATGTTTTCTCTCAGCATCCTGGTGGCTTCTGACAGCTGTCCTGCAATGTGCTGAGAAACCCAAGAGTCCACTACTGGGGCAATACACCAGAGAATATCTGTACAGAATACATCTATCTTTTTTCTTCCTTTCTTTTTTTGGAAACACCCAGTTCTGTGTGTACGTGCTGATGCAGACTGAGGCAAGCTGAAGCGTGCTGTGCAGAGGTATGTCTTGGGAACTAGCTCTTGTATAGAAGTTTCTGAAAGAGACTTGTAGGCAATAAGACTTTTGGATTTTTTGGATTTTATGGCTAATTTTAATTCATTAAATGATGAGCCACTGCCGGCAAAAGTTTCTGTGTTCCCTTGCTAAGACAGTAATGCTTCTTTAGAGGAATACCCTATATTTAATTTCTTTGTTCTAAGAAACCCTTAGAAAGCTGTTCTTAATAAGAGTTAGTAAGTCCCCATTTGATAAGAAGCTGAACAAAACCATCTGTAGAGGTATTTGACATATGAACTTTAGGCTGTGTTGTACAACTTGCCCCCTGCATCATCTTAATCCCTAGCACCTTGCCTCCCTCCTGACTTCCACATGGCCTGGGCCACCCTTGCCCCCTCCAAAATAAAGCCTCATTTAGAAGTATTGTCATAATTATTTATTGGGGTTTTTTTTTTTATTCTTTCCTAAAGAGAGATGCTTTAAGCTTGTTAGATGCTCTCCTTTCAGCTGCATGAAGAAAGGTAGCAGTGGACTGGGTTGGTTTTTAGGGGCTGCAATGGTAGAAAAGATAGTCATAGTATCATAGACTTGTTGGACTTGGAAGGGACACATAGGGATCACTAACTCCAACTCCCTGGTCTAATTTGCTCATATAAGGAAGAGTTGATTTTGAACTATGGATGAAACTCTTAGCACCCCACCTCCCTACCCCCTGAACCAGGATTTTAAAGTATCAATAGAAACCTCATACTAGATATAGTTCACAGGGCTGCATGCTTGGGTGTGTCAGTATGGTCTCTCTGCAAGCAAACAAGCAGTCAGTTTTCTTGTGCTCATATCTGGTGGTGTCCAGTAGCAGCTGGGTTGGAGCTCATGTGGTAAATCCTGCTGAGAGCTCAGTCCTGCTTACTGCAGCTACTTTAAATGTCCTGCCATTTCGGAATGGCAGATTAAACACAGCTCTGCCTGCTAGACACTCTGCAGACCCTGCAGTAAGACAGTTCACTGGCACTTCATGATGGACTAGGATCAGAATTGTAGATCACTTGGGAAAAGATGAAAAGGTTTTCAAGGATGTAAGAGCTCAGATGAAATAGGTTTTTTTTTTTGGTTTTTTTTTGTTTTTTTGTTTTTTTTTCCTAGATATGTGGTACCATACACTTTTGGACCCATATTTTAAAAATGTGCTTTTATAGACTGAGATATGGTCAAATGAGTGGAACTTGAAGGGGTATAAAAGTGAAAATCAAGAAGGAAAGATTGAAGGAAAAAGTGTGTGTTTCATGATAGGTACTTCTGTTTCTTTTATTTAAAAGAAGCCCTCATACACTTCATAGAGATTTTTTTGCGGCATCAAACATACGGTTAAAATACTGCTCCAGCACAAATAGTTCTGCACTGAGTTCTCACAGTGTTGTCACTGAACATGTTCAAGGATGTGATAATTTTGAATATATTTGCCTACAGTTTTTTTTTAGAATACTTCTGTAGTTAAACATGTTGAGACAATTGCAGTTTGAAGTTGCTGAGCTGTTCTCCATTTGATGGGAAGCTTTTTCCTGGTATTTACGCTAAGGGAGGAGCAGTAGTTTATCCACAAAGTGCTTTGGTATGGGACTTAAAGGACAAAAACTTCCATCTGCTTGAAAAAAAACTTGCTTGTATTGCTTCTGAGTGGCTTTTTTTGTTTGTTTTGTTCCAAGACTGCGTGACTGTTAACAAGGAATTGGTTAACTACAGACTATAAAGAAATTTCAATAAGCCGCTTCAGAGAGGTGTTTTTTTTCTTTAAGTATTTAAACCAAGCAAGTACTTTTTCCCAAACTTATAAAAATGAGTTAAAAAAAACCCTAAATGTGTGATTCTCACCCCTCTTATTCTGTCCCTAAGGAATAGACAGCCTCTTTCCCCTTCACACACCCACTCCCAGCCTAAATAAAAATCTTGTTTACTTGTAGCAATCAAATTACTTCTAGTATGGATTTATGCTAAGGAATAGTTCATTGAAGTATGGGACAGCCACCAGGATGCAGTTGAGCATGGCTGTTTCAGTATTCATCTGAGCAGCTGAACTGCATGAGTCTGTGCTGTGTAGTAGGGAAAGAATAGGTGTGATTTAGGATGCACGGTTGAGAAGAGATCACTAAGAGTTAGGGTATCTGATATTTTTGTTTAACTTTAGCTTCCTGTAGGAGTCATTAATTTATAGCCGTTAGCATATGGCAGCAGAGAGGCCTTCAGTAGCTTGGAAGTGAAAAGGTGCATACGTGTGTTAGAGTTAGCTTCTATTTACAGAGTGGAAACAAACTACTTTTAAACTCTCTTGTCAGCACTATCTGAGATTACTTTTATTAGCCTATGGTTAGAGAATTTTCTGGACTGGGGCAGTGAGGGGAACTGAATGTGGCCTTCTGATTTCTCTACAGCTAGGTGATAAATACCATCTTCGTAGTTGCACAATGTATTTGCACCAAGTTCATGGACAGTATGTTACTTGCTCTATTTTGTTCAAGTTGTTGGTTGGGGTGGCACCAGTCCAGCTTCATCGCTAGAGTTCTCATCAAACAAGATGTAGGAATAAAAGAAGAAAAAGGAACAAAGAAGGCAGTGGTATGTGTTGAAGGTTAAGTTATAGCTAACGCCTTAAAGAGCCAGTTTTCCCATGCATTTTATGATAGGGCAAGGAGATTAGGTTATGTCAGTGATGAAGAGGGAAAGAGTGAAATGAAGGTCTGAATTTGGTCTGCTGGAGCATAGGTTGCATTTTTCTAGGGCTGGCTTAAGGAAGGAAAAAGTACAGCTACTCACTTTATACATGAAACAGAGACATCTTACTCTGGTAGGATACATGAGATTAATTGCAGCTAACATCAATGCTTTTTTACCTTTTCAACAGGAGGTTAAAAAAAAAAGGATTTTGCTTTTTAAGAAGCCTTGTTTTTTGTTGAACAAGAATATATAGCTTATGTTAAAAAACCCCACGAAAACAAACAAACAACCACCTGCATTGGAATGAGCATTCAGTGAAAGGTTGATAATACAGCTATAAACACAGTTAGCAGATGTTTGACTTCTGGGTTGTTCTGTCCTGGAACTCGATGTACAAATGCGTTTTCATTTTGTAGTGCTAATGAAGTCTTGGATCAGAGCAAAAATATTACCTTGGAGCTGTTCTTAGCAGCTGTTGGTGCCGAAAATTTGAAGTGTGGAACTCTGTTTCAGTTCCTTTTTTGGTATTCCCTGAGCTGGAATTGAAGGCATGCTGTCTTGCCCATTTTGCTGCTGTGTGACCCTGCAGTAGCCGTAATCAGTGGCCTGGGAGATGAGCGGCTGGAGCGGGAGCGATTGGCTGGGGAGCAATTTCCCGGAGTACATCTGTGTCAGGCACAGCGAGCTAAAGCAATCATGTATGCGCAGGCTCTGATCTCTGGGGAGGTTCATTACAGGGTCTCCTACAAGGGCATTCTCTGCTTCTGCACATCAGCATGGAAGAAGCTCGTCAGGGGAAGAAAATGCAACCTGTATGTAAATAGCAGCTGTGTAACGTAGTAATGGCTCGAATGTGGTTTGATGCAAGTGATATTTAGCAGCTGTGGCTCAGAATTGTGTGCTACCTTAGACTCACTAGTTGTGGAAGAAATTTTTGAAAGATCTGGTGATAGAAGGAGTAGTTTGAGTAAAGGTTTCTATATTAGGGAAGATATTTGCTGTGTTGTTAGAATTGCTTAATCGTAGTAACCAGCTTAATTCAGAAAGAAAATGTGCTTTTACAATTGTGACAGTATACTGCCAGACTTTGAGAGTGGTTGAGTGTTTTGGATTGGGTTATTTTTTCTTTTTTCTTTTACATTATTTTGAGTCAGCCTTTCTTAATTTGAAGGTTATCAACTGTGGCTTTGTTTGAGTCTGTGCAAGTATAGCAGGAATATATATTTCTGGTAGTGAATCTTGAAATAGCCAGTTAATCATTCTTTTTTGACAAAGAAAGGAAAGTGAACTTAATACGCTGTGTAGCTGAGGTTAAGTGTTAATGGAGATAACGTTTTCTTCAGACCTCAGTGGCACAGATAAAAAACTCAATTTGTGGAGATTTGTACAGGGAAGCAGTGAATTCCAGTATTAGTGTTACAAGCTATTGCTTAGGAGTTGTATGGATTGTCACTACCACTGCCATGTAACTGCAATGCAGCGTGTAACAGGGATCACTATTTTAAAAGTTTCCTGGAAACTAAAATCTATGGGATGGAATTTCCCTAAGGTGTAAAACTCTAAAGATCCCTGAATTATTTTATGTATGACAACTAAATTTTCTATTCCCTTGTGTGAGTATAAGTAAGAGTTTGATTTAGGTGTGTTAAAATGCATCAGATTGCAGTGGCCTTTCCTTTGTCAAGGTCTCTGTAGTACAGTGCTCAATTTTTGGTTTTCTTTGTTGTGCTGCTTTCAGCTCTGGGCACAGAACTCTATCAAGCATGCATATGCCTAGAAGGCTTGGCAAAGATATGAGGTTACTAGTTGTAAACATTATAGTAGTTCTGCTTTTTTTTTACCTGTAGTTTCAGGAATTCACTTAATTACATTTAAGTGAATGGAGATAGGTATTTTTTTTTTGAATGAAATTTAGTACTGTGAGGCAGTGATAAAACATAGCTTTGTAAAATAGCTACTATAATGTTAGATATGCAATTTGATATCTTGTGTTGGATTGGTGACAGTATTTGCTAAGTTTATGCATGGTGGTGAATTTTCTGGCTTGCAGAACACTTAAGCAGAATTCAAATGGACTTTTAATTTTAATCAAATATTCACCTGCACCTTAGTTATACTTTGCTAGGAATCAAGCCATCCCTTTTTCTTGAGCTTGTTCTAATGCAGTTTTTTGATGACTTGTTGTGGTGTGGCATAGTTGATAGCCATTCACAATTGTGACCAGTCTCTTGCTGGTATTATGTTTCCTTTTCTTTCCTTCTTTTTCCTCACAATTCAGTTTTCTCTTGTGATTAACACAAACTCTTGGTTTACTGTCCAAAGATGTGTTTAGTTTTTCTGGGATGTGACATGGCTTCTCTTGCACATTGTGGTGCTCAATGTGACCCTGACTGTAGTAAGGCCTGCTAGAACTGAGATAAAACTACTTATAAACATTAGATTTCAATGGTGCAAGAAGGAAAACATTAGCATGTTTAGAACTGCTTTTTTTACTGAAAGGGCTTGGGTTATGTGGTGTTTAAGTAGCACACATACACATCTTTAGTACCCTCCACATACAGTTTCGGAAAATTAAAAGTACAATGCAACTTCTGGAGAGTCTGACTGAAGTCTGTTGATATCTTTTGGTCATACTTGTCCAAACCAGGTTTGTAGAGCTGCTGTGTTTATTGTAAGTCTTCTGGAAGCAGATTGTCAGATGTATTTAGTAAGGTAAGCTGAGCAGTTAATTAGAGGATTAGTGGGCTAAAAAAATCTCTGAGTATCCCTAGCCTCTTTCGTTTAAGTTATGGTCTTACTGAAATAAATCTAAGTGTCACACCTTCCTGTGAGGGTCTGAGTGTAGCTTTGATTAGGAGGGGCTGTCATTTAGACGTGAGGATTGTTGTGTAAAATAGGAAATACATAAGCACAGGTAAAATTCACAGGAAAAGACAGGTGGTGTGGTGACACCAAAGCCATTGAGCTGTACTGGAGTCTTTCCTGTAGTGCTTGAAAAATACCCTCTGCTAAGATAGTATGGGGAAAAAACTCTGGAAAGCAGCTATTCCTGTGCAAATGAGACCATATAAAATACAGCTAAGGGGGAACCCATCCGCAGTATGTTTCCTATTTTAAACCTGGCAAGTGTTCTGTTTGTGAATTATTAATTGTGCTCTCATCTGTATATATTTAGAGGGGAGGCCGGCTAAAAATTGTACGATGACAAAATGAGACAGGGCTCATTTATATATGGTACATTTTTCCTTGGCTGTTAGGTTGATGTACTTGATTTAGAACTGGTAGTGTTTCATCACTCTGGCAACTTCTGACGGTACAGTATTGCTGTATAGAGACTGTGCTCAAAGAACTTACTTCAAAAGCATCTATAGGACCTCTTGGGCAGCTCAGATAAAGTTGAGCAGTTTGATAGATTGCCTAATACCTTCACTTACTGTTATTTAAAAAAAACTTTGAATTTTTTGTATCCTGACTACCCTTCAAGGAGACAGCAACCAGAGTTGCCTGCCGTCCTGCCCACTGTGGGCTCATCTTACCTCTGGTTTAAAAGCAGAATCAGTCTGAAAGAGAAGCAAAACAATATATTTGGAACTTACCAAGTGCTGCTGTTAGTTGTTCCTGCAGGTAAACCACGTCAACAAGCCCTTCCTATTTACTCACTTCTAACTAAGGCGGCTTGGTGCTGTGTATGGGGAGCAGTGGTGGAGCTATGAGGTAGACCTGATGCTTGCCTGAGGTAGAGTGATTGTCATTCAACTCTGCATACAGTATACAGAGATAGCCTTAACAAATACACTGTTGTTTTGGTTCCTTTTCTTATCCTTTCTTGTGCTGCTGTCCCTGGTAGACGTAAACTCCTAATTTTGTGGGTCTACAACACTGGTCTTGTCTGTTTTTTTACTGCCTGAAGTATTAGTTCTTATTAACTTGCAGCCCTGGGAGTTTGAATGGGTAGAGAGGAGGTTGTGTGTGCATTCTGTAAATTGAAGATGTATTTTATTTCCTGACTACATGGAGTATTATGTGTGCCTACAACAGAAATGCAGCCTTCTGAAAGAGACCACTTGGGAAATGTGGCTGTGAAAATAAATCATGAATTACCCTGGGAGTCCTAAATTATCCTGAACAGTATATTTCAATATCTATGTAACAAAACAAGGGAGTTTGTTTATCTGTTTTTGAAAAAGGTCAGTTCTAAAATATTTTATAGATGTACGTACACACATATACCTGGATACGTTTGAAAAGTGAGGTTTTGTAGTTCCTCTTTGGTTATCTTTGAGATACGTGGTCAAAATGAAAGTTTTAATTCCTTTTTCTATCCAAACCTTAGTTTTTGAAGCAGAGCAATATGACAATATTACGTTAATTAATTATTTGGTTTGCTTTTGTCACCGGAGCCTTTCTTGATGTCTGTCATATCTGTCTTCTGAATGTAGATCCAAAAAAGGAGGGCTGATAAAACAAAAGTCCTGCTTTGGCTATGCCTCCTAAGCTTGGGTCAAGCCACCGTTAACACTGATTCAGTTTGTACTATTGCTGTGGGCCTCTCCTGCGGTGTCCTCTTGCAGACAGCACGTTGGTGTATGGTTTGATCCAGCTGAACTGCTCCTATGTACTTACTGGTGGTGAAAGAAGGAAGAACAAAATGTCAAAGGCAAAATGCACTGGGCACAAGTTCTCATATGCTATTGATCTTAATTGGTAAATCTACAGTAGCGTGCCACAAAGGTTTGCCAGTTGGGTCTGTAAGCAATGTGCTGCTGTTTTGAGAGGAACCGTTTGTTGGTGCTGCATTCCAACCTAAGAACTAAATCCTTTTTTGCCAGGTCTCTCATGCCTGCAAAAGTAGAGATGTATCCATGGATTCTTGTGGGAAAGAGTGGGGAACTGTTTGCTTTCTCTTCAAGCTAGAGAGATTGGAATGGTTACAGTCACAAAGCAGTATGTACGATCACTGGAATGGTGTAGGCCGTTTTGTTGGAATATTATTAAAATAAAAAATGTTAAACTGTTGGCCAGGGTTAGATGTATAAAGAAAAAAAAGTTGATATGAGTGCACTCCTCCCTCTCCATCCTGAGTTAGGGTTAGTTTTTGTTGGTTGGTTTTTGTGTTGTTTTTCCTTTTTTTTTTTGTCCTTTATCTGCGCCTACTTCAATAAATGCTTCAGTGAAGCTTCTTTGTAGCATGAAAGTCATAATGTGATTTTTTTGAGGGGGGGAAGGGTGATGATGTTTGTGGAGGCTTTTTTTGTTTGTGCCCTCTCTTAAGCCCAACTTACATACTTCCATGAGCACTAATACAGTCTCTTCTGGTGCTGCAAGTCACTCCCTAATTCTGCTGGGGAAGAACTTTGGTCTGAGGAAATGTAAATGGAGCACATAAACATTGACTCAGCTAAGTAATGGTCTTAAATGTTGAGCTCAAATTATTCTTAACAGGGCTACTGTATTGCTCATAGATTTCAAAGGTTTACAGTTAGCTGTATCAGCCATTTATGATCACTGTCTATCACCAGAATGATTTGATTGAACTGTATTTCAAGTACCTTAAAAATGTGCTTCTAGCAAGTTGTCTGTCTTGGAAGTGGTTATTCAGTAATGCACTTTGGCAGCGTGCCCGTCTGAAATCTGTGAGTGTGACTGCACAAGGTTAAGTGAGTTGCATGGTGAGAAGTGCTTGCAGAAATGACAGTGGAAACTTGCCTTTGGATTTAATACTCCATGCGTCATATTTGTGCTAGTCCCCAAGACTGCAGCTACCACATACTTCTGAGGTTGTCAGTTCTTCCAATCTCAGTGCTTTCCTTAAAAATTCATGCAATTTAGGATTGACTCTTTTTTCAATACTACTTTTAAAAAGCATGTAGCATTAATATGGTAGATACAAAAGTGTACTGTATTAAATGAAGACAGGAGAAGGTAAATATATAGTGTTAACAATTTCTGGGGCTTATTTTTCCACAAGGGGAAATTACTTTTCTCACAGACTCAGAAAAGACATTTGAAAACCAGAGGTGGCAAGAGGAATCCTACTGGGAATCTGCTGGAGCACTGAGTATTTGAAACTCTTGTCTTATCTATAGCAGTTGAAAAAGGATTTCATTTTCATGCCAAGGACAGTTAGAATGTTGAGAAGACAGGTTCTAGTGTATGCAGGCACCTCTGGTTGGCTGAATGGGAAGGTTTTCCTGGAGGGCTGTTTCTGCAGTATGTTTGTGAGTATCCAGAAGTCTGGTGTTAGGAAAAAAGTATACTAAGTGTATCTTAATACAATGTGCTAGGACTTTTTTTTTTCTTTTCTTTGAAGTACTCTGGATTTGTTCTGTTTCTATAAATTACCTTCTCCCTGATAAAAAAAAAAAAAAAACAAACCAAAACAGACCTAGGGTGAAAGCCTAATCTCTCTCTAGGGCACCTTGGTTGCTGCTTATGTTGGTTTTTTTTCCCCTTCTCAACTGTTCTATCTTTTAAATGAAAATAGAAGTTACATACATTCTAAGTTAGTAGAATTTTACTTTGGCTTGTCTACATCAGCTGTATTTGGGCATGTGTGGGATTATTGTATGTAAAGTTTCACATGCAGTGAATGGTAAACTGCAGAGGAATACTTTCTTTAAGCTCCAGTCATGCTCTGCCTAAAAAAGGGAAGTGGACAAGTTCTCAACAATCCCACTGCTCTTTGTTTATGTAAAAAGTACAGAAAGTAGGCAAGAGAACTAAAATGGCAGCTGCAAAAGTTTTCCCTCCCTTCAGTGCCTTCAAGTGACATGATAGATCATCTTTAATTACTGGAAATCTATGCCCTACGGACTTTATTTTTAACCAGGGAAAGATTGTAGTTTGAAATTACTTTATAATGTATTTGAATATTTTTGATTTTTTACCTGACCTAAGGCAACAGTATCTCATACCGGGATTTGCTTTTTGGCATCACAAAACAGATATGCAAAAATGATGCTTTGTGTTATCCTTGAACAAAGGCTGTAAATGATATGCTTCCTTCATGTGTGATATTTGTGGTTGTTAATGGTTTATTCTTGGAAGAGTCTTTGCATATGTTGAGTACTTTGAGATAGTGATAGAATGGTTTGCAAGGGCACGCATGCCTTCCTGTAATCTAATCTTAAAAGACATGTTACTTTCACATGATGTGGTTTTTGAAGGCTACTTCTGTATGTATGAATTTGGCAGAGAAGCTCTTTTAATAGAGCAAAGGGTGATAAAAATTAATAACATGATACAGGGCACACAGCAAATGCAGTTTCAAAATGTTATTGGGAGATAAAAATCTTTCCTCGAGTGTATATTTTTCACAGTGTGTATGCAGTTTTCTACTGATATGCAGTTGTTTGTATCATTTGAAGAAAAACTTTTTCTTCCTTTGTTGCTCAGAAACTGTGTGTTTGGCAAGGTCCCAAGTGTCCTAAAAGGATTACTGGGGATGGGTGTGTTTAGGTAAAGGATTTTTCAGCAGTCTGTAGCTGTAAACCACAAAGGTAATTGTGGAACAGGTTTCGATAGCAGGTTTTTTCCTATTACTAGGGCTTTTTTTCCCCACTCACATATAAAAAAACACTTAAGGTAGAGGATTTTTAATTTTTCGATTTCCATCTCTACTTGGAGTTTTATGGTAATGTGCAATGTTGCTGTGTATATCTGTTTCTGTGAACTGGAATGTATACAGTATGCTCAATTTTGGTGTGTAGGAAACAGGAATATACTATTTCTCCTATGCTCCCCTCCCATCTTATTACCATGACAGCTAAAAAATTTCTACCACTTCTTTATTAAATAGGTCCTTGGAACATTTTCACAGACCTGCCCAACAGACTTTACCTCAATTTTTTTTAATCATAGCTCTGTGGAGTGTATAGAATTTTGATTTTTCTAACCTGCATGCAAAACTGTCACTACAATGCAGCAGTAGTGACAAAGTTAGGTATGGTGTAATGCCTTTCTTGAAAACCCTATTTTCAGGGACACAGCTCAGAATTGATCTCTGTTTAATTTTCAGAGGTTTATTCTGCCATGTGCTACTGTTTTTTCTTGTATTTTTACTTATTTACGTGGTGCCAGCTGCTTTTGGTTTTTATGTGGTCTAGCTGCATCTAACCTCTTTTTAAACCTCATCAGAATTTTTTCCCAGCATGTGATGCTTGTAATTTTCATATTCTTAAATCTTTTCCTCAATAGTTAGATATTTAGAAATTTTTTTGTGTATATGCAATACATTGTATTAAAGATATTTTTTTGTTAAGATCAAGGAGTTCTGTGTTCAGAGAAGATTTTTGTTGTGGGTGGGAGTTGGTACAGTATGTTTTAGCTTGTACCTATTCCACACAGGTATGTTGTTACTCATCCTTGCCACTTTCCTGAGAGGTGACAAACTTGTGCTATGTATAAAGCAATTGCATAATTCTAAGACCAAAGTCTAGGTGAATGTCAACACTGCTAGGGTTCCCAGTCTCTGTGAGACTCCTGATTTAGGCTTCTGTTTTTCCCTCATGAAACTATTATCACAGATCCTCTGTGGATTGATGTAAATGCATCAGATCAATGTAAGTGCTGCTAGAAGCAGTGATCAAACAGATAAACTTGTGGTAGATTTAGTTGTCATATGGCCACAAGAGAAGTCAGTTTGGTGAGCTGATCCAATAGAACACGAATAAAGTTGTTATAAAAAAGCTAAAAAAACCTCAACCAAACAAAGGAAAAAAAAAACCCCACCAAACCGCAAACCGTTACTTAAGCGCTTTTTATCTGACTTCATGATGGTTAGGTCTGACTTAAGGAAAAAATTGTGTGCCCAAAGGAGCAGAAAGAAAAGGGAGAGTAATCTTTAGCAGTTAGCATTATTGCCCTTATATCTGGATGTAAAATGTTACCCTTAAGCAGATGTTCTATTGGAGAATCAGCTCTGTCAGGAGGCTGTAATTTGTAAGCTGTGAAAAGTGATCTTTATTCTAAGGAATGCAAACACGTGGAGAAAGGCAACTTTCATCTTGTTTTGATGTCGAGTCTGAGATGAGCTTGAGATTTCTACTACTCAGATACTTTATTTTTGTCAAGACTGTGCAAAAGGCAATTTTAAGGTCTGCTTTACTGATGTGCTAAATATGATTAGAGGACATGTTCAGAGATAAGCCTGTATCTATTTCAAATATTGTGCGATATGAGTGGTATGGTTTCAGTAGTAATGGAAGCTGAACAGGTCTGCTGGAAACTGCTGCTTTTTAACTTTGTGGGGGGAAAAAAGTGAACTAGGTTAACAAGCTGCCTGTTGAAACCTGAATGAAGAAGTTATTTTGATATTTCCAGAGTTGTTGGTCTAGGAAGGACCTTAGGTTGGGTAACCTAACCTTTTTGCTACCCCTTCGTTCAAAAAAGCTTCTTATCTGTAAAATCTCACACAGGAGTTGTCCCTAAAGAGAAAAGCTTGAGATCTCTCAATATTAACTTCTGTATCTTTTTATAAATTTACCAGTTATTTTATTGAAATAGGTTAATTGCTATTGAATAAAAAACTGAAAGAATACTGCACTTCTGAAATGTATGTCCTGATTGTTCATATGATGAAATCAAGGGCATTGCAGAAGGAAATTTTATGGTGTTTAGACAATATGTTGATTTACTCTTTTCCTTCAATACAGGGTAATGTTTTCTTGAAAAATTGGATGAGTAGGTTTTCAGTGATGATGTATTGTTTCAAAACATATTTAGGAATTTAGGAAAAAAATAGTTCTACTTAGTTTTTAATTTAAACTTGTGTCTTTGTTTCTTCAGGGTCATGATGAAGAAGCTGTTGTGGATATGGGCAAAATCAGCTCGACTATCAATACAAATTTTGAGAAAGAAGAACTAGAGAGTAAGTTTCTGGTGGTTTTCTGCTTGCTTAACATGCATCTTTCGAGTAGGGATAAAAGATGCATTTTCCTTGCTAAAAGGAATCAAAATTTTATGGCTATCATGAAATTCTGGGAGTAAAACTGGTGAAAGGCAGAGATGACCTGCCCTTTTTTTTGTCTCTGTGCATGCTGGTAAATATCTACTGTTCTAATCTGTCACCCCAAAAAAAAAAAAAAAAAATTTCAAAGCTTTCCAAGGTAAGCTTGCTTCTTAGGCTTAGGTTTGAAAAAATTGCTGTTGGTAAGTAATTTTCCAGTATGAATGATGTCACGTTCTGCAGAATTAAAAGTCAAGAAACAGGGGTCATGAGGGAGATGTTTGTTTTTTTTTCTGAAAGTATTCTTGTGGTTGTGGTCATGCACTTCAAATACTGGGAGTCTGAACAGATATGTAACTGCCCTTCTGGTTCCGTAGTAAACTCTGTGTTCCACAATATGCTGTCATTAAAGCATTGTGGTAGTCTTCATTATTTGACTCAGAATTCCACATTTAGCAATAAAAATAGCAGTGATTTACTTTCGTATAGCAGAATGTAAAATTAGGTATTTTATCTAAGACATGACTTTTTTTCTTGCTTGACAGCAAATTAGTTTGGGATGAAGATTCATGGATGCTATTTAATGAATGAGGAAAAGACTAGGGAGATCCAGTGCTAAAATCTTGATTATTTGCCTTTCACATGGGATGCTCTGAAGCTTAATATACATTTGCAGAATGTTAGAAGGCAGTAGATTCACTGACTTGTACTGACTCTTACTGCTTCAGTACACTGGAAAACCATAATGGCAGCAGTTTCTGGCTAAGAAAAGTTGATTTAAGTTTCTATCACGTTTTTCTCATACCATGGTATAACAGGAAACAGTTTAAAGTGATTGAAGTTGTTTGCTGCTGTTGCAGTCACACTGTTGCTCTGTTCCCCTCATTCTGTTACTGCTTTCTGTCTTGTGCTAACACTTCTGTTTGTCTGACCAAACCAGAAACCTTGCTAAGTGTGTTAAGCCATCAGAAAGTGTAACAGTGTGACAAAGGAAGATGGTCAGGGTCTCAGCTGTTGAGCACCCAAAATGCCACACAGATGGATGTGTGCTGGAGCTGGGTAGAGGAAGGAAGTGTGGATGTGAGGCTCAGAGATAGAGCAGTGGGGGCTGTGACAATGCTAGTTTAGATGGGGTTCTGCTGTAGGGAAACCACTGACTTGGCTGTTTCTGCAGTTGAATCTTCAGTGCAGTTTTAAGCTGTCTCCTCCTTAATTTTTTCCTCTTACTTTTCTCGGGAGATGACCCAGAAAAAGTATGTGGCAGGGAGGCAGGGGTTAAGGGGAGGCAGGCATCCAGCTGGAGTAGTGTTTGAGGCAGCAGCATTAGCAGCTGTAGTACCTCGACCACAAAGAATGACATGGGAATGTGCAGCCAGATCACTTCCCCAGTCTCTTTCGGAGCACATTCTTGTAGGAGTGCTTCAGCTCGTACAACACTGCAGTTAATCAAGATACTGGGTGGGAA
>VZTR01022640.1:357029-402634 GCA_013400775.1 Chaetops frenatus | reverse complement strand
GAACATCAATATTCATAGATTAGGAAGAACTAATCTGTCTCCACACAGGTTTTTTTCTCACTCAGAGATAAATCCTTTAGGTTGGATCCTTTTTCTCTTATTAGAAAAGTTTATATCATACTAGTTTTTAAATCAGCCATGGCATTTCAGTTAAAAGAAATGTAGTATGACTTCCATTTTTTCAGTATGTATGCAGCTTAATGAAATTATGCAGTAAAAAAACCTAAGTGATACACAGTTTACAGTGTGAGTACACTTGGAAGGGATTGCTTAAACTGTGTTACATGTGGGAAATAAAAGGAGCAAATAAAATTAATAGTTATCTTGGTTATCCAGGCACCCAGCACCTCCTTCAGTATGAGTGTCTGAGGATATACAGGATTATCAGCTGCATTTCTGTTTCCTGAATATTTTATGTTGAAGTACGTACTAATAAAACAACTACTTCATTACTACTTAGTATGAAAATTTACTTCATATTATTAGATAACTTTTTTTTGTTTTAGTTTTTGCAACAAACAGCTAAATATTTATATTTTAATCCAAATAGCAATCTTCATTGGTAATATATTAATTACAATCACGTATTATATGGATAAATTTTGATGTTCCAAGTTAATGCAGTCCCAGTTCCCTTAGAATAGTTTAGGTACTGATGGCTCTTAGTCAGTTTTCCTCAAACATCCTTTCTTTCTGGTGTCTCTTGGACTTCTGTTTATCTCTCAAAATTCTCTCTGTATGCTGTATTCCGTTATCTAATCCTACTCAAAAAATGGTTAATATTGGTGCCCAATCTCATTTTAGCTTAAGCAGCCACTCAGTGCAGGTTTCCTTGTGCTTGTACCAATTATATGGATAAATTGGCATCATCACACATCAGCAGTCCCCCTGCTCACAGCAATTCTGATTTTTTTCTGCATTATATTATTTTCTTAGGCAGTACCCAGGCTCGTCATTTTCCACTTGTCCCGTAGTTCCACTAGGCAGGCAGGTCATCCCCAAGGGGGCAGGTTCACCTTGGTGTCTGTAAAGGTAGCTCATAAGCCATTAGTTGTCTTTTTCTTTATGCCAGTATTCAGTTAGTGATTGGGAGTTCCAGGATTGCATTGCTACCCCAGTTTTCTTACATCATTTCCATGTGTGTTTGTTCTAGGTCTGGCTATTTCCTTACTTACACTATTTCCTACCATTGCATATGTGCATGGACCACGTTGCTGCCTCTTTTCCCTTTGTCATCCCCTTTTTGCCACTTTCACCAGAGAAGAATATATGAGAGTGAATGTTGACAAAAAAAGAGCATTTTTTACAGCATCTGAGTCATGCACTCTGATAGACTTTTTTGTTTGTTTTTCTTGCTTGCTATTATTTAGTGTCCCCTAGATCGCTTCCTCCCTCATATGCGTTGCTGGCTCTTTCTGTACTGTTCCAGCATCTACAGGCCCTAAAACTAAATGCATTTCTGTATCCAGGACATCCACTACAGGTCTTAAAATACACCCTGGTCATAATTCAAAGCTTGCCTGTCTCTACCACATAAACTTCAAGCAGAGACTGACAGCTTTTTCTGGTCCTAATACATCTCTGCTTTCTTTTGCCTTGTGATCCATCCCCAGATGATAGAACCTTTCCAATTCTGGGCCTCCTTTTCAAGCTGGTACAGTGTTACACATCCACTCACAGGAGGCAGCTGCTACTGCAGGAACAGCTGGTTTGTAAGGATCTGCATCTCCAAGTCTCAGTCCCTGCTGAATGTGCCATTCCCTCAGCTCACCCATTTATTCTACAAAAGGACAGGAGGACAGGTATTTCTAGGAGCAGAGTGGACATGGATAGCAGGAGGTTGGATTTGGTTTTCTCCTTCCTTGATTCCCCTATCACTCTACCTGATTTTGTCCTTTACAGGAAAAGCCATAATAAAAACAGTGCATGCTTAACTGGGTCATGAGAAAGTGACAGAGACAGAGATCTCTGATTGCACAGGACTATGATCAGAGCCTTTTAAAGCAGGTATAAACAGACTTGGTGCTTCCATTCAGTGTCCATCTATCAGCAGCTTGCTCTGACTGTCATGTTTTCTCCTCCTTCTCCCAGATTTTCAGCAAACTTTCCTTGTCCCTCACAGAGCCTGCCACTTACCCAGTCAAGGTTTGCCTGGAGTGAGTTGCAGCCAGATCATTTTGATGTAACTACTGTTTCTCTGCTTTCCTTGGATCATTAGTGACCCTGGATTGCCCAAAATCCTTTTCTTTTACAGTACATGAGATAATTGCCAGAAAACAGGATTGCACACCTTCTGCATTCATTCCTGGTCTTCTATAATGACTGTAGACTTCCTGCTACAAAAGTTTTTGCAGAGGCTTGGTTGTTCACCAGCCCAGCTAGAAGGATTCATAGACGGGTTTGCCCGTGTTTTCCACTGATTTGTTACACTGAAAATCTTCTTTGCTACACCATATACACACTTCTGAGAATTTACTGTTAGTCCAGTAAACATTCTAACTTATAATTTATCTGATTCATGCAGAAAAGCCTCACTTTTGTCCTGTTCTGGTCACCTTTCCAGTGTGCCTGATGCAGACAAGAGGTGAGACTTACTTTATGAGTCATCACCCCTGAGGCTTTCACAAGAAGAACAGTGATGTTCACTTTGGGGGATTCTAATTGTTCTGCTTTGGGTACATTTCCTTTTATTTTTAAACCTTACAACATCTGCTTCCCTCTTACGTATTCCCAGCTAGTCTGAATATTATACAATATCTTTACTCCAGGGCTCTCAGATATTTACCGTCCTCTGCAATTTTATTCCTCTATCACTCAACCATTTACTTTACCAAAATCAGTAGTTACAGCAATATAAAACTGTGATTCCTTAGTGGAGAATCCAGGACACAGGTTGATTTTTCAAAATCACAGTAGTTTTGCTGAAGTCAGCAGAGCTGTATAAAACTGGAGGTCATTGCATTGCTAAATTCAACTTTGTCATTGAGCTACTCAAGAAAAGCATCTATAAATGGAGGGCACCATGAATGTTTCTACTGTTCAAAGGCCTGTTCTACAGCCTTTCTGCAATTCAGTAGTTTGTCAATATAGAATATAAAAAACTTAAGTCCAGTATCTCTTCCAATTTATTTTACTTTTGTAGAATTTACCAAATTTATGTTAGAATCCCAACAGACGTTGCAAAAAACATTACACCCATGGCTTTTGGGGCCATGAGCAAATCAGCTTATTGTGTACTAGTCTTGCATTAGCCAACTGTTGATAAATATGCTGTAGAAATACTTAAATATTCAAAATACTATGTCCTGGTAAAAAAATTTAAAATATTTTTATGTCTTTTTTCATTCCAGTTCTTTTTTCTCACAGAATTAGAAATAGAAATAATTGTGGTGGGATAAATGAGAACACATGGACCTGTAGGTATTCTGAGTCTCTGGAACCTATCTGCCATTTACTTTGTGCCATGAAAGAAACTCATAACACAGTGCTCCAAGCAAAATTATCATTAGAGATTTATACTGGTATAGGTTGTTATATATCATATTACAGATACATCATAATATATATTATTATATATGATATCCAATATAATATGACTGTTATGTGCATTATTGTATTTATATATTGTTATAGATACATTTTTTTGCTTTAATACCAACCTTCTATAAATTTAATATTTTTTTTTATCAGTCATATAGTTTCCTGTCTGTGGTCAGTCAAGCTGATAGTAGTCAAGTAGTAGCCATAATAGTACTCTCTAGTAGGAATAGTGCACTAGAAAGTAGGAGTCTGTTCCAGTCTTTCATGTCTTACCCTCATTAAAGCTTAGCCTTGTAAACCACACTAAGTCCTCTCCTGACATTTTTCTGGTTGTCTTTATCTGTTTCTATTACTGTTTATGCTTAAGGAATTAATTTATGCAAATAAAGAGATTTCTTTTTTCATAAGATAATTGTCCACACTGTTAAAATTATTTGTTCTATTTCCACCTTCTGTTGTTCCAGCTGCACACAGTTAAAATACTGAATTACCCTTAAAATTCATGAATTATGTGTTGCTTCTTGACCTAAGCACTCCTTCAGCTGTCTCCTCAGCAACTCCTGTGTTGTCATCTGATTCAACACATGCCCAAGGAACACTTACAAAGGGAGCTGAGTCATTCTCTAAATCTGGACCATCGTCCTCTGAACACAAAACCTTCCTCTGCAGGACTTAAGAGCAAGTATTAACTGGCATTTTCCATAGGATGTTTTAGCTTCTCTTACTTAAAATTACTTGTGTGTCTAACTGAAAGGCACATAATTTAGCAGAGTCCACCAAAATTTTTCTTGTGTCATTTGTGTTACATAGTGCCAAATATTTATCTTCCTAATTCTGTGTTCTATTTCCTTTTCTTTTAATTACTTGTCATTTCATAATAGTTTCATAATTGTTTTTTCACATGTAATTTCTGTGAACTGTGACTACTGTGCTGTCATTCAGGAACCCTTGAGTCTCAAGGAACATAACCTCCTGTACAATTAAATTGTTATTCCAATGATACCATTAAAAGACACTCACTGTGAATATCAATCTGACTTAAGTCATCAGATATACCTAACACTTAAAAGGGCTGACAAATGAGACACCCTAAAAATGAGAAAAAAGCAAGATCAGCTGTTTATTTCTTATCATTTTCTTAGCACTATAAAATGTCATACACATTCCTTGCATTTTTAAGTGCATGGACTTGTTTCCAGTCTTTGTTCTTGCCAAAAATGTGTGCTCTGGTACATTGAAACTACTCTAGCACTACTACAAGTGATTAATACTAAGATTTTTTCAGGTTTATGTCCAAGTTGCTGGGTTACTTGCAGCTCTGAATAAGATTTACATGACTTGTGAAGAGCTCTGTATCTATGTTGTATTACATTGCTCAAAATAAAGCTTTTCAGCTGACTTCTCCAATAGAATTCTTTTTGTGTTTCAGGAATTTTCATGCTAGCTCTGTTTTTACAAATACTGCCTTTATTCAGTTTGTAATATCCCAAAGTAATACTTTTTGGTTTAGGTTTATTTTCTTGATTTATGTGCTGGCATGTTTACCTTCTCCCTCTCTCTTGTCTAGTTCTTTTTTGATTTAACATTGATTTTTTTTTTCCCCTTTGTTTTACAGTAAGTCATGTGGCATTGACATCCCTAAGGAATTTAAAGTTACGTGGAGGAAAATTGAGCAGCATGTCAATGGATGAGATAGGCATGATGGTTTCTCCACGATGTCATTGCATGCTGATGAAGGGACAGCACTGTGAAATATCAGACACAAGTGTCATCAAACTATTACCCTGGTTTTGCAAGCAGTTGCACAAGGAGTAATTCCTTATCTGCAAAAGGAAGGCTTCAGTATTCATAACTGTAAAAACAAAAACCAACACTGCCAGAAACAGAAAAGTAACTGCCATATGTTTCCTGTTTTTCTAATATCCTTTCTATGCCATGAAGTATAGGTATTCCTATTAATGAAAAAAAAAAGGCAAACTATCACCTCCTGTCTCTGTTTTTCTTAAATCTAGAAATGTTTTGCAAATTTAACTTAAAACAGTCAAATGTCTTGCCCTGTTTTTTCATTTTTAGAATAAACTGAATTATTTCAGCTCTTGGTGTCTATCCTGCTTGTTCACGTGATTTCATTTTTATATCAGGGTTCCATTTTTCATAAACTTCAAGAGCATTTTCAATACTGAGGAACTGAGATGTGTTCTCTTGTATTTCTGTACTAAATTAAATTAATTTTATAACCTATTCAATACTCAGAAATATGAAAACAAGTATTTTTCTGAGTTTAAATTGGGTACATTATGGCTTTAAGGTTAATATATTTTACATAGTGCTTTGAATGCAGGTTTGCATATTTACTGATGGAGGTTCAATTAGTTTTATTCTTTTCAAAAAAATCTTTTGCATTGTGTGTTATCTCTATTAGTAAAAGGTATAAAATCTTCTCTGATAACTTCCCATTATGTTAGAGAAGATTCAACAAAGCCTTTAATTTCTTTTGTCTTGCATTGTAAACCAGGATAGTTAAGGAAAAGAAATCTTTCAGGAATGTGGTATCTGCTTGTAAATATAATACTGTCATCATTAGAGATAACACGCAGGAGTTATAGCTGTGTGAGCTATTTAAAAATCAAAAGCAGCACACTCAGAATGTAGCCATGTTTGGAGGAGCAGGACATAAAAGTTACCCCTCAAGAACATATCGTTCTGAAGGGTAACCAAATATAATTATTTCATGTGGTGCTGCATAATTGAGATGACTTGGAATTCCCCTCTTGTTGCACTTTTGATCTGTCTCCTAAGTTCGACAGGGTAAGGTTAAATCTCCTATCACGGGTTGGGAAATACTTCTGGTGCTAAGAATAGCTTATTAAAGGTGGATGGAAGGTCTCCTTTTCTAATGTACATATTAATTACCATAACACTGAGTGAACGTGTCTTTGCTGGCAGAATGACATACCTTGCTGCTGTATCAATGAAAACTGAGTTTCATGTTGGTTGAAACTGGCACTTTCCTGGAATAACTAGGTCCAGTGAAGTAAAAACTTGGGAAATGGAGCAAGATTTTTTTTTTTTTTAAATATACATTTTTGTTCCAAACAGGTCAGCACCTATTTCTTTTTAGAGAGAACTTGAATTGAACACAGGACTTTTGAGTCAGTAAGCTCAAATGATACAATCCACTTCTCTTCTGGACCTCATGTTCCCTCTGCTGAATTACTGACTTTACAACAATGCCACTCATGGCAGAAAACATTAGTAGGAAAAATTACCAATTTTCTTGAACTTTGGAACTTTAGATTAGTGTTGTCAGGGCCATCTGTGTCCTGGAGGCAGGACCAAAACACTCCTTTGCTCCTGCAACACACATGGAGAACTCTTGGTAAGGAGGAAGGGCTAGAGAATATATACATCACTAGATCTGAATTGATACCACCAGATCTTTTTCTCTTTAATTCCACAGGACTGCCCTTGCCCCAGCACAGCAAGAGACCCTGTGTAACCCGTTTAAGATGTAGCTACAAGGCCATCTTTTCCCAGTCTACCAGAACTCTTTGACTCACCTCCCAGAGTGCCATGGATGGTGAGGAAGGATATCACAGAATGGGTCAGGTTGGAAGGGACCACAGTGGGTCACCTGGTCCACCCTCCCTGCTCAAGGAGGGCCATCCCAGAGCACATGGCACAGGATTGCATCCAGATGGTTCTGAAGTATTTCCTGTGAGGGAGATTCACAACCTCTCAGGACAACCTGTTCCAGTGCATGGCCACTGTACAGTAAAGTATTGATGGAACTTCCTTGTGCACCCCTTTCAGCTCTTTGTTTCTTGTCCTGCTGCTTAGTACCACTGAAAAGAGCCTGGCTCCGTCCCCTTGGCACCTCCAAATATATCCTAAAAAACCAGTAGCATATGCAGCCTTGTTTGACTCTCCTTTCAGCTACTGAAATAAGATCTTGATTTTCTCTGTGTGTATGTAGATGGGTGTCTGGAGTTTGTGAAGTGCCAAATGTGTCACTTGAGGGGTAACTGACAGAGAGGCAAGGCAAACAAGGAGCTGCTGAGCACTGGATAGTGACAGTGCTTGCCTAAAATCCTGGTAAGGACCCACTGTTCCTGATAAGAAGGGCAATCCATCTGTAGAATTTTTTTCATTAGAGTGGGCATCTCCATCACAGCTGTCATCATCACAAAGGAACAAAGTATAGAAGAAATATTTCAGTGCACATTCAAAGCACATGGTACTAGAGGAAATCTTATAAAATCAAATTTGCTGCATCTTATTGGAGCTTGGCCAATTTTTTAGCATAAAACTAACCAGAAATAGTACATATTATTTAAGTACTTAACTGTGTCCGCTCTGGTATTGAAGGGAAATACAGAACATTATTCTTTTAGAAGCTTTTTCCCCAGTTGTTTAAAGTCTTTTCTGTGAATTTAAAATCATGGCTATGCATTATTTTTGATCTGTAGGTAATCCACAGATAATCATGGAGTAATAGAATGGCCTGGGATGGAAAGTACCATGATAATCTGGAACTAGAATTCATACCTGGAAAATTGAGTGCCTTTGTCTTGTTTCAACTGAACTTGCATGATATTCCTGTTACCTGTGGATACTTAGCACACTGTCACTGCTAGACATTTTGACATGGCTATTCAAATGCCATATTGAGTGATTTTTCTGTAAGGCTATGATTATCAGAACCCCAAAGGAACATTAAATTACTCAGCGTGCTCTTTTACCAATTTGACAAAATATTCCCAGAACTGTTTCTAAGCATTCACTGACTGGCAGACAGCAGTGCCTTTATATCCAGTAGCACTGTCTCCCATGGGATCAGAGCAGTTGCTGGACTTTGCCTCTGCCTAATCTCTTCAGTGCAGTCTTTCTGAGTGACAGGGCTCTGCCCATGTATTTCTGTAGCAGAGCTCCCCCAAGACTCCCTCCTTTGAACCTGAGGAGCCTACGGCATCCCATTTTCTTTATTTCTGAATAGAAATCTCCTTCTCATGAGTGTATCCCTTTAATGCCTGGCTTTCAGTACATTTGATTCTCCCTATTTTGAGTGTCCTACAGCTAGCAGGTTTTGATGACCCCCCAAAGAGGCACCTCTCTGTCTCTAACCTTATTAACACAGGACGATTTGCCTCTGTGTGACAATTCTCTCTGGGTACCCTGCCACTGTGCAGTGACTTGCGATCTCTACAAGAGCTGTTTTACAGAATAAAGCAAAATGTTTCTCCTTCTGTAGCTTGGTGGAAAGTTTATCCACTCCCAATACATGCAGGAAGCCATCCTGCCAACATTATGCCAAGCAGAACTGCCAAGAGCCACGGGTGCCCCTGCTCGACAACCACTGTGTTTGTCACTGCTGCTCTGGAAATGCAGCCACCTGGCTGGGTTTGCCCTGAGTTTGGGTTGTAAAACTTAAAATTGGAAAGCAAGGCTGTAAACTGGAGAAAGGCAAAGTAAGTCATTCGTCAGTTAACAATTCCACCACCTCTTTTTTTGTAACTCTTGATGTATTCTTGGAAATATTGCCAGTCACTGTCTGAGTCCCTGCTTCCTTGATAAATTTCAAGCAAATTCACCGTGAAAATATTAAACAGCTGAAGTAAGATATGTGTAACATTCCTGAAGCAGTTATTCCTCCAAATTCTAGTCAAGTCAGAGGCACTTAACCTGCTGGTTAGCTTTCACTCAGCATAAGGAGGGATCACATTATGAATCCGTTATAAGTCGTTAGAGAAACCTCAGCCTAAGTTTAAATACTGCATCAACTAAACATGATTGTTTGTAACAGGATGATTCTTACTAGTATTACAGGTGGCAATAAGAAATTCTTTTGGAGGACCTGGTTCTTTAGCCACCCCAGGCAGCCATCTTATATTCCCCCCTTCTCCAAGAAACATCTGTGGGAGAAAGGGGGCAGTCTGAGACCTCAGAAGAGTTCTCAAAACACAGCTCACAGATAAGCCAGTTTACTGTAATTTATTTCCTAATCTACTTCATACTGCTCTACAGACTTATTCATTCTTCTCACCCTTAGGACTGAATTTTTTTTTTTAGCTTGTCATACCAAAAAGCAAGTTACAGACCTTATTTAATCCTGAAGAGCGGAGATGTTAATTGGGTTGAAAATGGTAATGATGCATCTAATTCTGTCTTATCTACACTGCTCATCCTGGTCTCAGGACACCTGAGTGCACCTGCATCCCAGAACAGAGGCTTGAACACGTATTTTTCTGTGTTACACCCAGCTTCTCCCTTGACCTATTATCAATGGTACATTACCCAGTGACTCAAATATGAATCCCACAATATTTCCTCTCATTCTGTTTCTAAGTAAGAGCAGGTACACGCTCGAAACATTTTTCATGTATATTGCTTCAGTTAAAGCATAATTAGCTCCATGAAAAGAAAGCGGATTAACCAGCTCCACCTTAGCTGAAACCTCTGTCACCTTTACATTTCAGACATTTATTTGATTCTTCAATTATTTCAATTACCAGTCAAGGAAGGGTTTAAAACCACAGCATAATAATACTTGCAATTACTAGTAAACAGCATTTCACAGCACTAACCAGTCTGTCCTTACTGCATCCATTTCAGGCAGGCAAATAAATGTTATTATCCTCATTTTACAAACACATTGATTAAGTGACTTACCTAAAGGCCACACATCAATTTCAATGTCAGTGCCAAGATTAGCACAGAGAAACTTCTGCATTGCAGACACAGAAAAAAGTGTTTGGCATTATCAAACCCACCCCCCCTTCAGAAACAAACAATCATTTTTTCAGCTGTGTGGTCAAATAGCATTTACCCTCCTCACATCCCCCATATGCTATGTCCACCTCAAGCTGCTCCCTGATGCTGGCCCAAAATGGTTCCCGAGTATGTGTCTAACATGGGAAGCTTTTCTATCTGCCTCCTGCTTTCAGCACAAGGGTTGGAAAGCACTGCCTGGAGAACCTGTGAAACTCCCACAGTGGTGGCTGAGCCTGAGGAGGCAGAAGGCAAGGGAAGGGAAAAGGGCAAGGGGCTCATGCTGCTCTTCAAAAGGCAATGTGAAGATGAGTAATGATAAGAGGAAGCAGCAAGGGCAGGATTAGATAGAAATTAGGATGATCTTTTACAGTATCATTTTAAAGATTTTTTTTGCCTCTCCAACAAAGGAAATGTTCAGTTTTAAGGTTGTATACTATGGGTACAATTCTCTTTTGCATTGCTGCTATAGCTACTGTTTGGAAATCGTGGTAATTGCATAGGTAGCACTGGAAGCTGAGTCTTCACTTCTAAAACACAGTAGCATCTCTAGTCCTCAGCCTGCTGAGCTCTTGGGAAAATTGCTTTATTTTAAAGCCCCTTCTTTTGAATTTGGAAGGAGTTTTGGGTTTGATCTTTGTTGTCTGGTTTAGACAGACAGTCTGTTCAACACCTAACTGATGAGTACAGACCTTACTGCCTGCGTGAAGGTATGACAAGCAGTATCACAACATGCAAAAATCTGTTAAATCTTACTAAAGATAAAAATCTCTGCTAAAAAGCAGTTATTTCTAAGGAAAAATACATGGTGGTTATATTTGTTTCCCCTCCAGAACAACTCTTCCTACCTGGAAAAACAAACAAAACAGGGGAACTCAGGACAGCACTTTTAACAGCTAATTAATGCTGTCTCTGTGTAAGGGTGGCAACCTTTTGTTGTGATTTAGGTACAGGTCACAAGATCTTCTTGGATCAGCTTCTAAATGTGACAAAAAAATCAAAATAACTGTAAATCTTTTGAACCACAGTAGTTTAGTTCCTCAGCAGATTCACAAAGCTGCCATTAGAGCCCACAGTGTCATCTGCCAACACCTGAATTTGACCTAGTTATTGAAGGTGATCCTGTGCCAATGTCTGAAAGCAGATACATTGAAAAACTGTTAAGCATCTATGATAGATACTGGTATTTCAGAGCAGACGCCCAGATGATGAATTATATTCTTAATAAGCAGACATGACAAAGTCAAATTTAGAAGTAGAATTTGAACTAGTTGCCAAGTTTTTAACTGAAGGTCATTTCTTCCTTTTATTTTTTTTAAGCCATGTGCATGTAGACACAAGAAATGCGTGAACTTACCTTCAAAATACCTCAAATATTAACCATATGAATTATACATTTGCCTTTTTCTGACTTTTAAAAGATTATTTCTTGCATAAAACTAACATCATTCAATTTATTGCTTGTGAGTCACCTGTAGATTGCAGTATCAGAATTATTCAATAGGTTTATGCCTGTCAGAATTTTATATTAGCTCCATTATTCACTAACAGTAAAAAAAAAAAAAAAGCATAATTTAAATAAATGCTTAAGCATGGGTGTTTTCTTGTCACTTCATTGGCTTGCCTTCAGTGCAATTCTAGTCCTTACTCTTCCACCTCAGAATTATTAAGGTGTCATATACAGAAGTGATAAGTTTGCTGCATCAAACTGTGATAGAGGGTTAATCTTGCACAGAGAAAAAGCAAAACATGACTGGGTGGCCAAAGATGTGATTATGTGTTCTGAAGCCTGATAAATATTGTATCATGCCACAATTTAAGATGCTCAAGGGCTTCACAACCCTAATTGCATTTTAATCATGGCAACTCTGTTCAATTATGTTCTTTGGCTTCTTCAAAAATAAAGCACTTCAGTCTTTGAAAGGATACTATGGTATATCTCACCTGCAGGGTTGCTGCCCTGTTTTCTTCAGGGGTGGTTCTGGGTGCTGAGAAATGCAAACCAAAGGCTTCTGCCTTGGGAGAAAACCAGCATAACTGAAAATACAATCAAGACTAAAACAAAAGGAAATAATACCACAAAAAATAAAATAATGGAAGAGAGAGTTTTCTTGAAAATGGGGCATTCTCTTTAGCTTGAATGTTGTGCAAAGCCAGTAGCACCACTAGTGCTTCCTGAGGTGCATTACCATGCACAGTGAGAACCTCATTTGAGGTTGATCCTTAGCTAATACCATGAACATCACTCTTGAAAAGGAGGTTTTTCTTATAGTTCTTTCTGTTCTGTAATTTATTTTACTGAGCATCTCATAAACTCTGTTCTACCTCCTTGCTAAAAGAAATTAATGATTTTGACTAGGCACTTCAATTTCAATCTACTAAAGCACTCAGAGGCATGCCTGTATCTTCTGAAACTTTTAACACTCCCATTGCCTTTGGTGAAACTTCTCACATTATTTGGAGTCACAGGCACACTTTAGTGTTTCACTGGATTACAACTTTAGCCATTTTTCCTTTCTTTGCATTTATTTCTGTCGTGTGGTTTTTTAAATCTCTGGTGGGTTGATCATACTTCAGCATTTTATCATATGTTTTTGGCTCAGTCTTCTTACTCAGAGGTTCACAGATAACTAGTGTCTTTCATTCACTGACAGAAGTCCATTTATAATTTTAATAAATATCTCTAGTCAGAAATATAATGAAATTAAATATTCAGCCATGCTTTGAAAAGAAGTTGAAGTTATCTGGTGAACATAAAGTCTGGGGCAGAAAGCCTTATTTTCACTTTCAGGAGCCCCTACAAACAGAAGTATTATGTTTGTCCAGAAGCACAAATTGTGCAGGAATTTAGTGAAATTCTGTTTGCTTCTCATGTGCGAAAAGCCAGGCCTAGCTGATCAAAACATTCCCTTGTGGCCTTAAAAGTCTCTGATGAATTTTGAAGCATCAGATCAATGATATGTTATCTTTGTTTCAAAAGAAAAATCCTCTATGATCATTACTGCTGTGCTAGCTGATCATTTTAAATTAACATAACACAAAACAATTTCACAAAATCAATTCATATTTTCTCTCCAGAGTTCTGATTTTATATATGGGAAAAGTGGAGTCAGAAAATGGGTATGTGCAGGAATAAGGTGCCTTACATTTCCCAACCAACAGCTCTGTTGTGGGTTGATCATGCCTGGAGGCCAGGACACTCTTTTACACTAAAGCCACTCTTTGACTCCCCTCTTCTCCTGGACAGGGGAGAGAAAATATAATTAAAGGTTCATGGACTGGGATAAGGACAGGGACAGATCACAAACTGATTACTCTCATGGGCAAAACAGACTTGACTTGGGGAAACTGGTTTGATTTATTGCCAATCAAATTAGAGTAGGATGATGAGAAAGAAAACATAAATTTTAAAATATGTTCCCCCCACCGCTCCCTTGTTTCCAGGCTCACCTTCACTCCTAATTTTCTCAACCTCCTCCTCTCCAGCAGTGATGGCTGACAGAGAACGGAGCCAATCATTCATTCAGTTTATCACTTGTTGTCTCTGCCCCTCCCAACCTCCCCAGGGGGAGGAATCCTCACACTCTTCCTGCTCCAGCGTGGGGTCCCTCCCATGGGAGACAATGCTCCATAAGCTTCTCCGGTGTGAGTCCTTCCCATGGGATGCAGCTCTCCTCAAACTCTCCCAGTGTGGATGCTTCCCATGTGCTACAGTCCTTCAGGAACAAGCTTCCCCAACACGGGCCCTGTGGGGTCACAAATCCTGCCAGAAATCCTGCTCCTCCTCTCTCCACAGGGTCTCGGGTCCCTGCCAGGACCCTGCTCCACTACAGGCTTCCCATGGAATTACAGCTTAATCCAGGCATCCTCCTGCTCTGGAGTGGATCCTCCCTGGGCTGCAGGTGGATCTCTGCTCCCCTGTGCCCTCCCTGGGCTGCAGGGGCACAGCAGCCTCACCATGGTCTCACCAGGGGCTGCAGGGGAATCTCAGCTCCAGGGCCTGGAGCAGCTCCTGCCCCTCCCTCTGCACTGACCTGGGTGTCTGCAGAGCTGTTCCTCTCACAGGTTCTCACTCCCCTCTCTGGCTGTCAGTGCACACATTTTTTCCCCCTTCTTAAACATGTTATCCCCAAGGCACAATCACTGTCACTGGTGGGCTCAGCCTTGGCCAGTGGCAGGTCCATCCTGGAGCCCCCTGGAATTGGCTCTGCTGGACATGGAGGAAGCTTCCAGCAGCTTCTCACAGAAGCCACCCCTGAAGCCCTCCCTGCCATCAGAATCTGGCCAACCCCATACACCCTCCATTATCTCGTGGTGGTTTTCAAATAAATGACTTCATGTAACTCCCAACTTCTGAAGGGATTTGAAGGTTATTGTGTTCCATTCATTTCCAAGTAGATTGCACACTAAAAATAAAAAGTAATGACTCAGAGCTTACCTTTCCTGAATCTGGAGCTGAAATGGTAAATATTTAATGAGTGAAACTCTTTCCCAAAGTTTTGTTCTTCTTTGTCCTTCTCTATAATAAAAAGCAAAATTAATTTCTGAGCACATAGCTGTCCAGGTACCACACTCATGGATAATTGTGTTCCTTTAGTATAGATGCACAATCCCCATCCTGCAAAAACCTGTGAGGATGAAAATAGCCTGATAAAGACAGTGAAAAAATAATTGAAAAGGCACTGTTCACTGTGGGAAAAAAATCACCCAGATAGACAAGCTTTCCTTTCATGCAATGCAATGGCTAAAGACACTGAAAAAGCCTGTTACCATATATTTTACTGTCTTGATATTCCCAGAACATTTACAAACAAAATATACATATATGTATTATGCAGACTATAGTAGCTATATTTTAAAATATATTATATATATATATATNTCCAGCACCAAATCAATCACCAGCTGGCATAAACTGGCATAATGATAAAGAATTGAGCACTAAAATATCATAAAACACAGATGTTATAAAGGCAAACTAACAGCCTTGATTCCTACATATATATATATATATATAAAATTACCATTCATGTACGTGGGAGCAGAGGGCACAGTGCAGCATTTGTCCTTTAGCCTGCTTCTCAAACAAGGGAAAAGGGAAAGGCATAAGGCTGACAGTCCTTGTGCTTTCCTTGCAAGGTCTGAATAGCTGAATATAATTTGTTTCTAATTCTCATTGTTAAAAGACATTTACCTAGAAGAAAAACCTATTAGGAGGAAACAGATGATGCTTTGTGCATAACCAAGTGAACAAAGGAATCTTTTTACCAGGATCCACCATCTCAAGGAGATGCTGCAGCTCCTGTGGAAAATTTCTCTCAGAATAGCACAAGAATATCTTTGGCTCAAGGTAAGAGAGAAATAAGGGTGTGCCAGCAGGGAGAAGTGTGAATAGGGAGTACAGGGGAGCAAGTAGGAATAAAATTGCCAACCTGGATTTTTCAGCTCCCTCTCCAATCATCTTCCCAACACTGTCAGATCCACACAGGCTTCTGCTCAGATCCTTGGTCTCTCAATGATTTAAAAGACACTTTTTTTTTTTTTTTNTTTTTTTTTTTTTTCCCCTAAAATGGGAAAACAATATTTTGTAGAAAGTAGCTGGCATGGAAACAGCAAGTCTCCACAAATCTTTATTGATCCTAACAGCTCCCTGCCAAAAGCAAATGCACAAACCATAGGCACTGCAAGTCCAAAGGAGATCTAAAAACAAATTACACGTAGGAAATAGCAAGGCTGTTCTCTGGGCTTCACCTCTCCACAAGTAGATAACATCAGCTGGGTTGGGGATAATCTCACCCCCACAGCCCCTGGGGCTCAGATTGCCTGTTCTGCTTCCTACCCAGCCTTCCCATGGCAGCACAGCCTCGGTGGAGCAGCCTTGGCAGGGAAAGTGAGCTCAGACAGCTCAGGACAGGAGGGTGCCCATCGTGTGTTAACCCAGCCTGCAGAACTCACACAAACCAAACTGTACCCTGAAAACCCTCCACTTACACAATAAATCGATTTTTCCTTGTGCTCCATCACTACTGTAAGAAGATGTTATCATTGTCCTTTTGCTCTGCCAAGCACAAGAAAGTTTTTCCTGCTAGTAGCACGAAGACAGAGATTCCTCTTTCAAGAAGCAGCTAACAGAGTACATGCCTAGTAAAAGACCCAGCACAGTGCACAAATGTGTGCACACAGCCACCGTGGGACACAGTGAAGCTGTCTGACTGCTGAAGGCATCCTGGAGATCAGCATGCTGCAAAACTCACTTTGGCATCTGGTGTGATAACCAGAGCTAGCTAATGTTAAGCTCCTGAAACTGAATTGCCAGAGTAATCTGCTTTAAAGATATCTTAAGAACATCTGCACTCACCTGCAGTTCACACATTGTAGAGGTGTGTTATGGATGATGTCATGGCTATTCTTCAGATTTTTATTCTTTTCTCCTCAAGTGTACTACAACTGGAATTGTAATGATTCTCTCTGGTTCAGATCTGTTCTGAAAGGTAAATTTGCATCTAGGATTAGATTTTAGTTTAAGTTTTACAATAGATATAAAAAACAGCCTATGAAGTTCACAAAGAGATCTGGATTTCCTTAAAAGTCACAAATGATTGAATATTTCAGAGACTATTTCTAGTTCAAATCTAGGGGTATTTCCTAGAAAATTCTTGTACCTGAAATAATGCAATTTCTCAATAACTTGGACTGCAAGCTTTCCCTACCTTTTGCTTTCCCAATTCTATCAAGCTGAAACAAACGTGAACAAACTCTTCATAAAGAGATAAAATGTAATTTTTTTTTAACAAATGCATTTGCACCATGAGACACAGGATGCTTTGGGAAGGCTGAGTGGATGAAAGCTGCAATTTTTAATTAACTGGCTGTTTTACCAAGGCATGGTAGGAAAACAAGATGTTTACATGCTTTGCTTTTCTAACATATATTTCTCTGCATCTGGGGCAGGGCAAGAGGAAGTTTGGAAAGTGTTAGAAGGACCCAAGAGGAACAATCTTAATGGAACACTTATAGCTTCATTTTACCCAGCAAATGATGCCAGCCTAGGTTATGTCTGTTGGATCTGTATTCCTTGGCTAGGAATCTAACATTTAATTTCTTTAATCTTTCCCAAGACAGAGTAATGATGTTACCAAACCCTTCCAAACCTTGTGAGCTACTCACAACAATATTATTAGTGTTATTACTTTTACTCTTCCTTACAAAAAATGGGTGATTTGGGAATCCAGGCACAAAAGTTAAAGTGTCAGAGATACTCAGGGGTGCTGCTATATGTTTCCTTCTGCAGGTTCAACAGCCACTGCTTGAGCTGAAGAGGAGACTGCCTTTAATTTTCCCAGATGGAAATTTTTCAGTTGTGCTAATTAAATAATGTGCATTGCTCCAGGTTCCAGCGAGTCACATATCACTCAGAGTCTACTGTTGATTGTTTTTACTGTTTAACTGCTTGAAAATCTGTGTGTCCAAGACAGATGCAACATCTTTTGGAAGATCCTTTTGCAGCACCATTCATACTCACAACTGCAAGTTAAGTGATATTGTGCCTCACTCATTACATCCTTGTGCAAAATCGGAGAATAAGGATGAAACTGTTTTAGGAAATTGTACAGCACAACAGGGAAAGACCTCAATCTCTCCCTCCTCCCTCCCAGCAGCCTCCCACTTGCCCTGTCTCTTGAACCAACTTGAGGACAAGCTGGGTGTCTATGGGCCTGCTGAAGTGCATTTGTTTGTATTGTCTTGTCAGGAGTTTAATTTCACAACATCACAGGCCACCAACACGAGCATGTCATTGCAATTTAACATGCATTTTGTTGGCATGTTCTACATCTCAAAGTCTCATCTCCTTAGCCAGTACCATATGCTACTCATCTGTAGCAAAGCTCTTAAATGTAGTGGAAAAGGTATAATTGCAATGGAGAAATGAACTGTCGAGCAGCAACCTACAGATATCCCAATTCCACAACACTGCTGGAAGAAACATTACTGCAAAATCCTTTATAAACCTCTAACATCATTTTTTTACAGGAAAGTATTGGGATTAGACATGCTCCTCATTCATTCCAGTGCTGTTAACAGGATTCTTGGACTGCCAGGCAGAGCTGTGTCAATGTGTAGGGCAAAGATCAATTTCTAACTTAGTTTTTTTCAACTGAGAAGAAAGTTATGCCATGCTGGACATCTTCTGTTTTCAAAAATACTAATTTAAGTTAAAATATCCTGAAAGCAGCTTGAGATCATTAAGCCACCTTATTAAACCTGTTGATAGGTTTTCTTTCACCCAGATTTTTATCACTTTTGAGTCCCAATAGGAATTTTAGCTGTTATCCTGACAATAGGTAAATACACGGATAGTTTTTAAAACCTGATACTTTTAAAGGAATAATATATTAATCATTACAAATTTTATTTAGTCATTATAAAGTGTAGCTGGTCATTATAAAACAAATATAAAAGAGTAGTGGTGATAGAGGTAGATCAGGTTCTGTCCTCAGATGTGTGAAGATAATTATGACAAATCAACGTGAAAAGCAGCTGGATTGGGTGAAAAAACCAAGTTTAGACACAAGACCAGGAGGACAGGCTACTCAGAATGGCTGCTGATAGTGCCAATGTCTGTCACTCTGCTGATGGGGGCACTCACCTGCCCCAGGCACTGCTTGGAGCCTGTGGTGGCTACAGCCACCCAACCAAAGGCAAATCTTTGTGGGTCACTGTCAGTGGGAGTTCCAATAACACAGAGGTAACTTTTGCCCCTTCAGAATTAACAACAGCTTCCTGAAGCCATGTGTCTTGACTCCAGTGCATCTCTAATTAAATCTAAATTACATTTCACTGAGCAGATTGCCAGGGCCTAATTTTTCAACTCTGATAAATCCAGCTTTCTGATGCTGACTACATGTTCACTAAAGACAAAGATCCAATGAAGAACAAATAATTTTGACCTTTCTTGGTATGTTAGGTCACATCACAAGAACTGAGCCAGCAGCTTTCTTTGGTAGGCAGTATTATGCACATTTCTATTTAGGCAGACATTTTAATTGTATGTACCATAAATTAAGTTTGGAGCTAAATCAGAGTCCTTGAAAATAGCTACATGTTCAAAATTTAACTTTTCTATGTTTCTTTGGGGGCAGCTTCTTTTCCTACATCTTCCTCTATCAAAGCCCTATAAACGTGCTAATGGTTGCTTTATTAATGACTGCCTTGGTCTCATTGAAGTTTTTTTTCTTTCTTTCTGTTAGTATAATCTATCTTTTGCATGCCTTCTGTCTGGAAAAAATTGTACAGAATTAGATGGACCTTTATAAAAGAGCAAAACTTAATGTTAAGTTTTAATTAAGCAGTCTTTTTCATTCATTATTTTTTATCCTAAGAGGCTCTAAATCATAGTCTGTTTCTGGCTGAATATACATAGATTACTGCCTTATTTTATCTTTAGATTTATATATTCATTTTGAACGAACTTGGAGGAAGCTTAAAAAGTTTCTGAGGATCAAATACAAATAATTCCTCATATTCTCCTTTTCTGTAAACACTGAGTGAATAAAGTCATTTTGCCAGTCGAGCCTTGTAAAAACTGATTACCATTTTATTAATCACTTGACAACAAATTAGCATTGTGAAAACAAAATTACTGCATTCTTATGAAAATACCACTCTCCCTATAAAATTTAGAACACAACTGATGAATTTATGTGCCTCGGTTTCTGAATGCCCAACCTAAAGTTGGAAGGCCCAGGGTACCAGCTGGAAATAAAGGCTCCCTAGATGTATTCAATGGATGGGTCTCATCTGTGCAGTGTGGGGTGGTGAGGAGTGTGGTGATGCTTGCAGTTCCTGCCACAATAAAAGGTCATTTCCTTGGCTTTGCTTATAATTATCAGTCTTCCTTACAGCCTGTCTAAAGCATCTGCCTGTGCTTTGTTCAGGCTGTCAGCTAGTCTGAAATCCTTAAGCAATCTTGACTATTAATAATTAGCATTTATTCTGGATTTATTATATAAAATGATTAAGAAATTTCTATTCCAGATGTCTACACAAAGCTATTTCCCATGAATGGTGCTCCCTGGAAAAAAAGAAGAGTGAATTAATACCACACATCTTTTATAAATAATAAGAAACTAATTCTTAAATAGAGATGCTTACATCTGCCTCTTGCTCCAGATGGTGCAATTTAGCTGCCTATGTTGGTTTGGGTTTTAAACAAATACTTAACCCTCCAATTGTCATATCAAGAATTCTCCATTTCTCACCACTGAAACCTAAACTGCATTGCTGCTTTAATTCTCAGAACAGGGAGTTTCCTGTCTCACAGGTCAAAAGTACAAGGAAAAAAGATATTTTTAATATTTCAGTGCAGCAGCCACACTTGTAAAATTGCCTGATACTGTACCCTCCTGTTACTAGCAAAAATTTCAGGCAGCAAACTTAATCTAAAATTCCCACAAGGTCTGACAGTGTGCAGACAGAAGGGCAGACCTGGAGCAACATTTTTTTTTTTTCTCTTTTTCTTCCACATCACCTAATCACTGAGTTTACATTTCTGTTCCAGCTTAGAGCAAATCCTTTATATACATATATGTATATACATATGTATATATATATATACATATAGATATATATACACACACACATAAATATAAAAATAACATATATAACAATGCTGTGTCCTTGCCCTAAAATCTGCCCAGGAGGAGGCAGTGAGCAGCCTGCAGCTCTCTGCCAAGGACAGACAGGTGCTGGATGCTGCTTTCCTGGGAGAGCCACAGTGGAATGGAACAGCTCCTCCTGGGGAAACCTGAAAAAAACCCCAGTGTGTATGGGATGTCCTGTAGGAATATAAAAAGCACAGCATGGATGGTTTGACAAGGTCCTAGCAAAGTTATGGCCCAGATCCACCACGTGAGGAGAGTTCATAGAGATCTTTGGATGAGATTCACCTGTTTGCTGGCACAATAAGCAGAGATACCTCCCTGCTATGCCATGCTGTGGCAGCAATTTTTGCCTTGAAGCTTTACTGCCAAATATCCTATTTTGAAGTAATATTAAATTCTAAAAAGTTACAGAGTTATCATTCCACTTTGATTTTTCAGAATTGTATTCTTACAAAACCAAATTCTTAGACTGATTTTAAAACTTACCATTGTCTTGAGACTTTTGTAATAAAATCAATGTGTAGTTTGAACTCATTACTAGCTAGATTAAAAACAGACTAAATGAATGCTTTTCCAATTATTATGTTAAAAAAGTGGTTGGAAATCTCTGGTTTAAGAAGCTTGGGGGAAAAAAAAATTACAACTGCTTTCCACTATTTAAATTAAAAACTTAAATGTACTTCACTGAATTTTACTCATGGAGTAATTTTAGAGCCAGAAATAATTGGAAAGGTAAAATTAAAATGAAGATAATTTTTTATTTATTATTTCTTCCTATGTTTCTTTGCTCTTGTTGAGGGTTTGGGTTTTTTTAAATCGGTTTCCATTTGATTTCTTTTTTTTTTTAATTAAGATAAGAAAAACACTTGGAAGAACTGAAACCTGATTTGATTTACTTCTTTAGCTAAGCTGATACGTACTTTTATTATGAAACTTTTTCAAAGATAAAAATCTCTTTATTCACATTTGTCAAGGAAAAATACTTAGAAGGGTAGCTACCTAATCTTAAGGGTGTGTGCTGAGTATCCAGAATTTTTTACCATTTAGGCATTTGATCTGATTTTAGCTGCAGCAACTGGCAGAGCTGTTTCAAACAGGAGTAGTCCCGTGATCCCTAAAAATATGCAAATAAAAGCCATGACACTGTAGGCAACCAGCAAGCAGGAGATTTGGGATCACATTTTAGACTTAGGTCTATTCAAAGTAATTCTCCTACAGCTCAAACATCTAACCAAAACTACTGAAAAGCCTTAGTGGAAATTCAATAATTCCTTGGGCTGGTAGCCAGCTGAAAACCAGTCTTGCTATGCAGCTTCCTGTTTAAACCAGTAGTGCAAGATAAGAGATACTTTAGGAAACTCTTCCTGGCCACCTCGTGGCTGTTAATGTCATTTTTCCACCTTTTACAGGTGAGTGGCTGTAGGAATGTGTTTTTAAAAACGGAGAACTAGCACCTCTGTGGGTGTGAAATGGCAGGAAGGAGCACCCCTTGTCAGCTCGGGGGCTCCTGGAACTGCACAAGAGCCCTTCTTGGAAAAAGGGGCCTGGGTCTGACTGAGCACTAAGTCACAGTTCCCACTGGAAATGTTGGCAGAATTCTTTGCTCTGGGCATCGTTTTAACTTCCTGACACTGACAGACACCTGTGCCCCTGTGCCTGGGATAATTAACTCAGAATGCCTAAACCCAAGTCGATAGCCTTTGCAAAACCAGCTTAAATTAAAATCATCCTCTCCCCAGGCTTTTCACACAGCTCACAAAGAAATGCAGCCCGAGTGTTGCTGTCTCTCTGTGAGATTGAGTCGTCATATCAACAAAACAGAGCTGCACTTAGCAAAGCACTGCCCTGCTTGGTTCAGTCTGTTCATGCAACATCAAGTTATCACCATTTTGTTGATGTACAGTTTTTATAAATCTGCTAAGCTCTTGCTAAGCTGTCAGTTCAGACTGTTTCCTCTAAAGCTCAAAGATCCATGACTGAAAATTATGGGGTTTTTGACTCCCCATTTCCCAACACACTTTGGCAGTGGGTCCCCACCATTCTTTTTTCTGATGCACTCAAAGCCCTTTTACAGTTCAGTGGGTGTTCTCTGAACATACTGTACAATACCAAAATCTTCCCAGGTACAAATAGCCAATTATAAAATGCAACTCAGGTTAAATAAATTCTTTACTAACCCTGTAGGTAATAAAGAGATGGCCAAATGTGGGGGGTTCATTATCTGTATCATTATCACAGCTCATATGACTCCCATGTTAATGCCAGCAATTAGTTTGCTCACATTGTCCATGAGAAATTTTCTGTATGAACCTTGCAAACTACATCCTGATCACTTTGTTCCAGCTATCCAAGATAGAGACATAAACACTGTGAATGACCATATATCTATTGATTATGAGCTTGGACAGACTTAACACCCACACAATAATAAGACATGTCCAAATAAGCATTAGGGTCCAAGGCAAATCAAGCATGCAGCAATTGTACCTATCAGCCTCATTAGCTAACCCTGGCCATCCTTCATGCTTCACAGAAGTGCTTTCTGCATTTTAAAATATCGTTAATGGGGAAAAAAACGTGTTTGGGATCTCAAATGATTGCTTCTGTGTAATGTTTTTCTGATGTGTTTCTATGAGCGTTGGAACTGGCTGTTCATACATAATTTGGGTTGCCTTTCTAAGCCATCAGAACGACTCCTGCACAGGACAATGCTGTATCAGGTGTGGCCTCATGCGAAATAAAAAGTGCAACAGAGAAATGCCTAGAGACAATTACCTTTAGAAGCAGCAGTTTTATAACTTCCACTGGTTGTCCTCCTACACCAGAAGATACCTCCTACTTATTCATGTTCCCATGAACTTCCCACCATTAGCATCTCTTCCAAGATGTGAAAAAGATGAGTACTTTCCTTTAGTCCTTGTGCTTTGTTAAATGAGGGGTCAGCAGCCGCAAAGGGTTACTCCATGTAGTTCATCAGCCTCCTTGGTAGTGGGAATGAAAAATGACATTATAACTGATCAAGAGACAGCAATCGCTTTTCTTCTTTAAATTCTAATTTTTGACATATAGCTTTTCATCACACTGAAATTAGAAGTAAGCCTATCAAGAAAATGATACAAAATATTGGGTGTGGGGCATATTAAAATACTTTCTTTTTTCTTTTAGGATGCATTTATTAAGATGACAGAATCCTGCCATGCAGTAGTCAGGATAGTGTGCCCTAAAACTTACTAAAGTAGCGTGCAGATGGATCATTTTACTTTGTTGTTGTTATTTCATATAACACACACACACACATATATATGAAATACATACATTTATATATGCATGCACATGTATATACACATATAGATATAGATATATATATATCTCCAGAAATTTTTTCACCAGAGCAATAACTTGAGCATGTCTGTGCCTCCCAAATCTCAGGCCACTGTTGTAGTTGCCAGGCTACAGATCACCAGAGTTCTTAACTTTCACTGTACCCATTCCAGCTCCTGCAAAACAATATACTGTAATGATGTGAAGGGGAACATTTTTCAACAAAATTTCAGCTACCTTTAGCAGAATTGCTTCTGTGTCTTTCTAGATATTGCCATAAAAGAAGAGAGCCTAAATACAATAGAAAGTGTTTTTCTGACATTACAAGACTATAAATAGGACAGTGCAGCATAAAGAATGATGCACTAAGCCAGAAGTCCGACTATTATTTTAGGTATTATACATGAAAGTATCCCTTCTGGTCTATCTCTGCTTGTAAAAATGAAACATTCCAGTGCCTGCTTTCAACGTGTGATTCTGCCTTTGTGCCTATTTGAAGGTGTAATTTGGCAGGTTCTTTAAACTGAGATCCTAAGTGGCCATGCTTTATGAGTGCTCCCCTCAAGAGCCAGCTCCAAAAGGAAGGGCAGAGAGGAGCCTGCCAGTGAAAATAGAGTTATGGCTAAATCTGAGATACTCTCTGATATAAGTTACTGAAAAATGAAAACAATCTCACAGAAAATCATTGTGCAGGCCAAATGAGCCAGGAGAGATTTGGTGGGTAGGATGAAAGGTAATTCACCACTGTAATAACTCCAACAGCTTAAGGACAACCTGTGAGCTGAAAGTACACCCCAGCTTCAGTAAACACACAGTCTGAATGCCATGAAGGTCTAACCTGCATTCCTTTGAAAAAGAAGGTGTGCTTCATCTTTTAGTAAAATTTGATCTCCAACAGCAGACTTCAACTTTCAGTACAGGACTGTTGCTGATACTGAAAAGAAAATTACTTTACATACCTGTAGAAGCAAAAAACCACCCCGATTTCCCCTTTCATTGCTGCTTTCACTATCCTTTCATTGCATCTTTCACTATCAAAAACCTCGGGATGCCTTGTTCTTGAAAAAGACTCATTGTTTGCTCATTATCTTTACTTAATGTCTACCCCACATACACAGTAACAAAATTTAAATGTTCACTTAAATAGAAACAATAGCATGGACTAGTGCTGCCAACGTTATCCCCCAAAAAAGGTTACATTTTAAAAATTACTTGCAAAAACATAACAGCACATTACTTGCTGGACAGTAGGGTGATGTTCCCAGTCTGCTACCTTTACCCCAGGCATGGAAAAAAGCAAAAATAAAGCATTTTCTAAAGCTTTGTTATAAATTAAGAGCTTCCAGACAGCTTAGAAGGCCTTGTTTGCAGGAACTCATCTCTCATAAAAGGCTTGTTGCAGCTCTAGGGAGGAGTAAAATAGCTACTGATGACATTCAAATCATGATCTGTCTTCTCAGTCATTAATTTTAAATATGATTCATACTCCATTATGCTCTGGAAACCAAAGAAATTATCCTTTATTGTGTCTAGCCATTTTTCATCACTATGTACTCATAATGACCAATTTTGTTCTTCCCTTCTGGTATGTGCTTGAAAATGTGTAAAAATTAGCCCAGATATTTACATTTGCCTATAATTCAGCTTCATAAGGATTTTCTAATGTAAATACATATTTATATAATAGAACAGAATTATTAGCATTCAACATCTATAAACAACATTAGCCTTTAAATTGCTAAATATTAGGGTTCATAAATGAGAAACAAGTCCAGGTCAAACTTTAGGGAACAAGCACTACTGAGCTTTATCCTACTTAAACACAAGTACATACAATAATATACATTTGAATAACTGTCTAAATCTGCATGCATTTTAATAACCATTGAAGTTAATTCCAAAAACTGATTGGTGTTTAATATTCATAGTCTGTTGCAATATCAATGGCTTTTTAGTTCTTGGTTTGGTCTGGCTATTTTTTGAAAAATAGAACACAGAAAAAGATTTTGCCTTACTTTTTCAAAAATCCAAATGCAGTCCCTTGTTTCAGCTATGTTACTTTGGACAAATCATCTGGTCTGTGGCTCAAAATCCCACCTGTAAATTGGAAGTTTTCATTATGCATTTCTAAAAAAAAAAAAAAACAAAAACAAAAACATAAGCTTCATAAAGCTTAGGCACCACTTCCTCCACACTTAAGAGAGAGGGTGCATTCTGTGTATCCTCCTACTTTCACCCAAGCTGAGGCAAAGTTCTTCCTCCAAAGCCTGTATGAGGCATTACTCTGCTGGAACTCCCATTAATCTTTATTCCCGGGGGCACAGTAGTAGAATACTGTTTTTAATGTGCCTCCCTCCTGCCCAGGTGCACATTCACTGAGCAGCTGCAGCAGGGAAGCACAGAGTAACTCTCCATCACTGCAGAATTACTCAAATAAATACTGAGATAAGTTCACTGAGCTAAGCTGCTCAGCACACAGTCCAGTTTGATAAATATCTGATGGATTAGGATGGAGAACTGAATAATATTTATTAGCACAAGCTACTTATTAAATAGTATCACAGCATCACAGAACTTGCTGTGTTGGGAGGGACTCACAAGGCTCATCAAATCCAGCTCCTGGCCCACTCAGAACCATCCCCAAGAGGCACAACTTGTCCCTGAGAGCATTGTCTAAGCATTTTTGAACTCTGGCAGGCCTGGGGCTGTGACCACTGCCCTGGGAGCCTGTAAGCAGGGCATGGCCTGCAGCATCCTCAAAGACAATGTCATTTTCATTCCTGCCTGTCCGTAAGAGCATAAGAGTTCATGGGCATCAGAGGCTGAGTCCTTTGCTGCTGGTTAATTTAAAAAAAAAAAAAAAAGAAAATAAACAAACAAAACCCAACCAACCAAAAAACCACAACAACAACAACGAAACAAAAAAAACCCCAACCCCCCCCAAAAAAATGAACCAAACAAAAAAACCACAAAAACAACACACACACAAAAAAACCCCATAAACAAACAAAAAAACCCCAAAAACCAAAACCAACAAACAAACAAAAAACCCCCCAAAACCAACCAACCAAACAAAAACTAAGAACAGAGAAAGTATCATTACTCTTAAAATTCTGTTGATGACTGCAGGACATAACAAAGTTTGTAAAGTCCTGGATTTTTTTTTTTCCCCAGAGTAAGGAGAAAAGGGAATTAGCTCAACCAGTGAGGGATAGTAAATGATATTATGTTGCTCATACAGCTTGTCACATGAGAAGCAAATCCCACACCTCCCACAAGTACAAGCTTCAAAGAGCACATTTTCAGCCTAATCACTAAGATTCAATGTTAAATTAGGTTATTGATGGATTGCAAGTAAATATGTGATTTGAAATGGGAAATCCAGCACTGCAAAACCTTAAAAGTGCTACAAAACCAGAGAGGTTTTGTATTGAAGTGTGGGGTGTCTGTGTCAAGGTGTTGGCAGCAAGGGGGCTGCAGGGGTGACCTCTGTGAGGGAAGTCCAGGGGCTGCCCTGTCCTGGGCACAGCCAGATCCACACTGGATGTGCCACAGGACATCAACCAAACAGGTGGCACTGCTGGGAAAACACACCTGAGGAAAGGGGAGAAAATGCTGGACAGGGAGAAAAGGGACCAAAAATACTGAGAGAATCAGCCCTGTGAGCACTGAGGTGAGGGAAAGAGGAGGAGGAAGAGATGCTCCAGAAGCTGAAGCAGCCTGTGGAGCAGATAACCACACTGCAGGCATGGAGGGTCCTGTGGTGGAGCAGGGAGATGTGACCTGAAGGAACCGTGGCCTGAAGGAATTGGATTTTCCTGAAGATTTATCCCAAAGGACTGTGGCCTGTGGGAAGGATCCACCCTGGAGTTGGAGAAAACTGTGAGGAGTAAGGAGAAGCACAAAAGAGTGATTATGGAATGGCCACAACCTCCATTCACCAATCCCCCAATCTTGGGAGATCTACATAAATTCTGAGTGTGAAAAAAAACACAGATACAGCATTAATCCAAAGAGTGACATCTGTAGGATTAGGTAAGGGAGCCAATGAAAAAAGGTAGGAATTCTTAGAATCATTACAGAGGTAATTTAATTAGCCCTCTCTCTATTCAAAATTTCAACATTTATTCGGCAAGACCCCTCTTTGGAAATTAAGTAATTCTAAGCCATTAATTGTTTCAAAGTTTCATTGCCAAGAGAAAGAGATAATAAAACATGACTAAGGAGATATTCTTGAGAGAAAGTTGTTGGTGGAAAAGGCAGGAGTTGTGACAATATGGCATTTGGCATAATTTTTAAATTGCCACTTTAAGTTCAAAATTACTCAATGAAGCAAGTTATTTCATTATTCAGTTTGAATTTTGCCACTTCTTCACAACTGATGGATTCTGTCTTTTAACCATTATAATATTTATTTTGAAAAATGGAAAACAAACTACTGAAATAGTCATTTTGAAGCAAAACTAAGTTACAATTTCATTCCAATAATGTTTCCATACTACTGAGATTTTTCTCCTTGATTTTCCTTCTGTATATGTATTTTTTCATCCCAGATCTACTTAATTCAATGCTGTAGCCTATCATTCAAGCTTAGGTAGGCTTAGGTAATTACAGTTCTTCTAACAATAGCTTTAAGATCAGAAGGCTCCTGTGTGAGGCTGCATGTTTGTTAGAAATTAAGAAAAAAGACTGAAGAGTTATTTTAGGATATTCTGCAATACCAAAGGCAACATCCTGATGCCTGGACATGCATTAAGGACTGTAAGAAGCAACCAGAAAAAAGAGGAAGAGCAGAAACAAACAGCCCAGCATAACTTCAGCAAAGATAAACAAATAGGCATTTCAACATAAAAGTTGAGTTCTGTTCAGCTTCCTCTGCATTAATATAGATTTACAGATATACTCAGATATAATACAGATTATAGATACACTCATTTATATCAGAAGATAACTGATCCATACTGCATTTTCCTAATGGAAGTGCAAAGGCATCAAATATTGGCTACCTGATAAAGCAAAAGAAAGGTAAACTCATAAAATTTTCTATGATAATTGTTCTCACATAGTTCTAGCCAGCCACAATAATTAATTCCTATATCAATTTTTCATTTAGCCATGCCACATTCCTCAGAATTTGGCTTAAAAAAAAAAAAAAAAAAAAGCAGGTTTGTAGCATTTTAAGGAAAATATCAAAGTTGTTGATGAATTTGTCATGAATAAATAATTCAAATCCTCACTTAAAATTGTTCCCAGGTTGACCTCTGACTTGTCAGAGAATAACTAATAATCAAACAGGCCATCTGTGCTGCCCAAGTAATTGGTTGGAACCTAAAAGTCCCCCACACTTTGTTCTCATGCTGTGTGTGACATCTAACGTGCTTGCAGTCAGAAATCTTGACCTTCCCCATTTTGTGCCTTAAATGATTTAAAACACTACTAGAACAACAAGCCACAGCTTGTAGAAACAAGTAAAGACAATTTAATTGCTGAATGGAATTTCTGAACTGGAAAACAGTATGAAGATTTTGTCTATCAGTTCTCATAATTCTTTCAAGAGGTAGATTTCAAACTGCAAAGCGAGCAACCAATGCATGCATAGCCACTTTCCCCTCATCTGTTTTTTTCTCTTGTCTCAAAATGAGTGACAGAATTTAAAGGAACACTGAAGCAACATATCAAGAACCAATTCATGAATTTTAATGACCTAAAGATATTTCAGCATGTCTGAACAAGAAAACAGTCCTTTAATTATAACACTTATGACTGTTAAGTTATTTATGCTGTAGATATTTCCTGTGATTCTTTACAAAGCTTTAAAGAATCTAAGTTTAGTGATGTAAGTTTACTAATTTTAGTAATCTAAGAAAGTAATTTTTTTAAAATAACTGAGATGACTGATGCTAAGAAATTAAAATGAATTCTATATAAGTGAATGCATGGTGCAAGTCAGCTACTGAAATTGCCTTAGTTTTGTGAGCAGTTTAAAAACCACTTCTCCAAGTGAGCAACATGTATTTCCAGAACTACTGTGGGTACTATGCCCAGTGAAGAATAATGCTGAAATACTTCTGTGAAGTAGTTCAGGAAAAGATATTTGGATAATCATGTACTAAGTGTCAGCTAGAATTCTGGCAGATTAGAAGACCACGGGCTGCAAAAATTTTGATGTACAGAACCTGGCATAAATGGGGCTCCAATTCCCAGAAAATGTAACCAAGAGAGTCACATTTTGCATGGGTTCACGTTCAGCAGATGATATAGGAAAAGCAGCACAGAATATGTATAGGTAATACATTAAAAAAACTATTACAAGTTCCTTGTATTTTATTCTTTCCTTTTACACTATTCTTCAATAATGACCACTTTTGAAGCAACATTTGTAAATCATACAACTTTATAAAAACCATGCCACTCATTTGAAATGATTTTGCATCAAACTTGTAAGCTAGCACTATTTCAGCCTTGAACTGGCCCTGCTCCTGTTCACTGCATACTCAGCTTTGGCTTAATCCTATCTACTTTTGTATTAGTGAAGGTTTATCTGTGTCAACAAGACAAAAGCAGGGTTTTAGTTCTTTTGCTTTACATGTCTTAATAGCAAAAAACCCAAAAAACCTGAAACAAAACAAAACAACAACAACAACAAAAAAAAAAAAAAAAAATCTAAACAAATCAAAAAACAAACAAACAAAAACTACAGGAAAAACCCATATAAAAAAGGCTGTTAAATTCTCTGCACCTATGTTATTTCTCTTGCTGTTATTACTGTGTACTAAAAATATTTTAAATTGCTAGAATTTCTTTTTCAGTAAAAAGATTATATAAAATCTTGGACAAAAGCCATCCCATGAGTAGTATGGGGGGAAAAAAAAACCAGACCCCTCTTTTTTTTTTTCTTTTTAAGGGAAAATATGTTGCTGCAGTGGATGTTGTTTTTAGTTTATTTTAACCCCTAGAAAAGGGTTTAAGGTGGTCACGTTCAATACCTGACATGCACTGAGGCCATAAAGAATCTACCATAGTGGTTAAATGGAAATGATTTCATGTGGGTTTTCATGCTGTGTGTAACTCTTGGGTTTCTTGAGAACCATGGCTCATCTAGCCTGATAAAAGAGTGTAGCCACCCTGGAGCACACCTTAGCTGGCACTCCAGCCTCCCCTTGGACATCAGACTGGGGAGAGGAGGAAGCCCAGAGTAACAAAACCCATAATAATATGGCTTGTTGAGTGGAAAGCTTACTGTACAAGGAATTAAGGAATTTTTCCTAAGCCATTGCTAAGGTTCTCTCCCTTTAACAGAGTGTAGAAGGGTCTCAGCATAAAGAAATTAAGATTGAGCTGCCAGTTTCTGACTACTCTCCTACACACACTAAGAAGGAACAGTCATTTTCTGTTTATATTTGGGCTATAAATCCTGGCATTTTTTTTTACCAGGCTACTCAGTTTTAAAGGAGATATCAGTTAAGAAAAATTTTACTAGTCATAAAGGTATATTTGGACTCACAAAAGAAGCCCTTATAAGTTTTGCTACATGATAGAGTCTGAAGAACTAAAGTTTCTGGGATTAATATGTGCCTGGCACATTTCCTGTGCTATGTGCTGCAGATCCTATGGATCACTGGATCAATCCCAACTCCCATGCCAGTCTGTTACCTTCTGCTGGAAACAACTGGCATATTCTGACCTTCTTAGAAACCGATTTAAGTCCCTCTTACCCTTCCTCCCTACACAAATAGACTCCTGTGCACCAGAAAGAGAACACCATAAAGATACACATATGCATACATATGGATATAAATGTAATCTCTATAAAAGCAGTAGAGCATTTGCCTTTTATTCAGCTTTAAGCAGAAATTCAATAATGTAGTTGCAAATATCTGCGTATTGCTCTTGGCAGTACTAAAAATAAGTCATTTGGATTAAACATTTTCAAGTAGAACATTTTATAACTTAAATAATATTATTTTTATTCAAGATCCCATTTGGTTTAATGCAATTTATCTGAGATCATGTACTAATTTCTGTTCCAGGCATAGCCTTGGGAAGATAAAAATATTAAATACAATTCTTTGTGGGTTTTAAAAAAATCGGCTTGCCTTATTTAGATTATCACCACCAGCGAGGTCTATGTACCAATAGATTATATGTATTATATGCATTCATGATTATATGTATAAGAAAAATACCAAAAGCATTATGTAACAGGTGAGACTATATTTTGTATAAGTAGCTATTGAACTGTAGTCAGTATCATAAAATATTGTCAGGTTCTCATTTTCTTAGCAGTTGGAGTCTTTTGGTCAAATAAAGTGCTTTCATACTCTAACAAAAGTCTTTGCAGTACCTGTTAAATTGAAAGTTTAATTTAAGTTGCTAAACTGAAAAGCTCTACTAATTGACAGTGTTAAGTACAGAGTAGTCCAAAAGTATGAATGAGGAGTAAATTACAGATGAGAGAACTGACAAGTAAGGAACCCATATGGATAGTTTGATATTTACAAACTGGATCTTAATATAACATGCAATTTTGCCTTCATTTTTATCTTTATTGCCTCCATGTGATGCAAAAGTAGTGACAAATGCAAGCCAAATACCTTCTGTTGAACTGATTTTTGATAAATTTAAACAAAACTTGCTGAAAACTGGTCTCAAATTTCCACCTCTGTTTAACATTTACAGCTCTCTAGTGAAACTTAACAACAAAGAGAGTACTATTAGTTCTTTTTGCTAGTCTATCAAAGTTTGGGTTTCCTCCAAAGAAGAAAATACCAGGCTTTTTGCACAGTTTCTAAACTTATTAGGCTCCATGTCGTTTATGAGTTACCTGTTTGTTTCTGACTGGTAAAACACCAAACTGATTTTTAATTGCAGCCTTGAAATGGAAAGCAGCAAAGGAAGTGAAAAAAATCATCTATGGAAGAAAGCTGAGGGAAGTTCTAAAGTTCAAGAAGCTTTTCAAAAAGGTAGAATGAATGTTATCTTTGTGAGAAATGCCTATTCTGGGTATCTGCTGTTAAAACATGAGGAGTTTAGCTGGAAGAGTTGAGGCCTATGCTCAGAAAACTGTAGGAAGAAAATAATATGGGGAAAGTTTAACATCTTGACATTAAATTATTGTCTTTTTATAAAAATTATTACATATTTTTATATGATCAGGTATAATTGACTAGTATGGCAGGCAGTAAAACAAAAGTGAAAAGACTTGGTTTATCTGTCAATACCTGGTTGCATCAGAACTCTACACGAAACTTAATCATGTGTGTCTTTGAACTGAGTTAAATTGCTGTGTGAAATAAATAGTTTTTGCTTTCAAAGTCTCTGCTCTATAGATAAAAGTATTGTATTCAGTCTGGTGTGCTTTGTTCAACAGTGTAGAAAAATTTAGTCTGAATTTCAGACTTGCCCTCCCCTTTTATGGTCTCTTCTATTGGTTTTTTTTTTTTTTTTAATTTCATATTTTCACACTAAAATAATCAAATTCATACATGATTACAAATGCGCAATATGGTCCTTAAACCATATAAGTCAATTTTTTATGAGTCTTAGTTTAGGTTACCCCTACCTTGGAAAAATACTTTTCTAGAAAAATACTACATTAGTGTAGTCATTAACAGCAATTTTATAGATTTCTTTTGTTAAGTCTTTAAAAGAGCCTTTTTTTTTTTTTCCTCCCGAAATTGACTAAATAGACGAAGCCAGAGGGAGCAAAGTATCCAACATGATAAAAGTCCTTGAAAATCTCAGCTGGTGTTCCTCAAAATCATTAGATGCTTAAATTCCTTAAGGGATCTGAATAATTCTTTCTACAAACATCTATAACTGGATTTGATGTCTAGGAAAAGTTTCAGTACAGTTTCTGTACAAAGTTGTTTTCATAAGCATACTTGGCAAAAGCTATGGCTTTCAAATCTCCTTCATTTTTAAAAGGTTCCTCGACTTTCTTGTTACAAAGAAGCTTGTAATAGTGAAGCAGATTTTCCCCTTGGCAGGGAAATAACCCTATACTGGTATTAGGCATATTCATTCCACTGAGCAGATTTCCTATTTTTATTACTGAAGCCATAGTCAAGATCTTGTTTTTTTAATAAATATTTAGAAAACTAGAATGCAAAATACGTTTTTTTCCTCTGTATCACATATATATAATATACCTTCTAAATATATATATATACTTTTTCATGTCATTCCAGATCAGGGTACCAAATTCTGGCCTGTAGTTCTGTAACATTATAATATCATGAAGACTTTCATACAGAGGAAAAAAAATTGGAGCTGTCTGGCTTTACACATATATTTGTAGCTTGTTGAAACAGCTTTGCCAATGCATTCTTAACTAACTTATCAAATACATACCAAGAATATTTTAACATTTTGACAATGGTATTATTATCATGTATGTATTAAATATACATGCTTTACAGTATCATATTATACTTACAGTAGGAATTAATTGTGAAATTGCAAAATATTAAAAAAAAAAAAACCATCTCTAAGTTTGCAAGATTTAGTTCAAATGATACTAGTCGTGGCTTCTGTGAATCTTATTAGTAAATCCTGATTTTTGAAGCATTGTCCTGATTTTTTCAATTGGACTTGACTCGCTGAAGGTTTGAAAGTATCATTTTTTCTGCTAGCTGCAAAAATTGATGCTAAGGTTTACAGAGCAGAACTCTAGTAAAGATGAAGAGGAAAGCAGAGATAGAAGCCAGTTAAATCCTTTTTTTCTGGATGCAAACAAATAGTGAAAGAGCTGTGTGAAACACCTCCAAACAAATGTATCTTAAGATCTACTTCAGATTATCAAGTACTCTGTTCTGTTATTACCTGTGATGCTCTGAAAATACAGTAAATGAAGAATTGGTGATGATGACAAGTATGTCCTGTAAATAAGTAGCTCTCTCAGAGAACTGCCAAGATCTAAAAATGGCCAGATTGTGGAAGCTGCAGGCTGTCTGCTTTGTAGATGACAGGTATCCTGAGGAGAACAAAGTCAAACACTGCACCACATGTAGGCCAGAGATATGACATTGCTGGGGATATTGTGTGAATTCTGTGACTCTGACAACTGCAGTGATAGCACACTGGAGAACAAATATTATAGATATGTATGTGCATTTGTTTTGGGAAAAATTTTCAGCAATATTCACTTAATAAGGTGATAATTCAACTTACTGTAGAGGTCTCCCTTCTCCATTTTAGAAATATCTTACAATTATATGTTTGCATAATTTTTCTTTCCAACAAAATAATACATAAATGAGAATTATTTTCTTATACTCTTTTGTTCAGTAAAACAAAAAAATTCAAGTTTGGCAGGTTCAAAAATAACCCCAACAAAGGAAACATATTAAATTTCTTTATAAACTGCAGGATAAAAAAAAATAGTCTTTATAACAGAAGGTATTTCTAGCCAAAACACCTTTTGAGAAATAGCTTTGTGTAAAAAATATACTAGGAGGTGATAGGGCAGTGTAATCAAAATGCTCCTGGTCCTTTGTGATCATACTGATTGTACAGAAGGGATGATCAGCATCCAAGAATTAGCAGAGGAAGCTAAAGAGTAAAGCAAGGAATTGTTATGCCCTTCACATTATTTATTGTTGGAATCAAGAGAAAGATAATCATAGGTGGGCATAACCCATTTGGAGTGACCTTCATTTTGCTGATGACATTAATCAGTAGCAGAAATATATGGTTTTCTTAAAAACACAAAAAATGTGCACCTCTTAATATTCCAGCAACATTTTTATAAACTTCAAGTCTTTTTATTTATCTAGAAAATGGGAAGTGCTGTAGTACTGACATCAGGCATAAAGTGGCCTTAAGCAACAAATGTCCTTCAAAAACTTGAAATACTTTTGGCTGCAGAAGCATGATCAACACTGACACAATACCAGCAATTCGCAATGCCCTCTCTCCTTTAGAGATATTTCTGAAACCACAACAGTAAGGAGCTTTTCTAGAATGCACTGCTCTTATCAGAAAGGTCCCTCTAATAAATTGAAAAGAATTGTCACTGTTTTCTAGAAGTCTAAGGAGCACAGACAAACTGAACACATCAGAGGTGAAACAGGAAGAGTTAGGTGGCAACTTCCACAACAGCTTCAGCCTAAAAAAGAAAACAATAGGTAGGCTTACTGAAATCAGAGAGAAGAGTAAGGAAAAAGTCTTCATCATCACTAGGAAGATCAAAAATCCAAGCCCTGAATACCAAGTGACATGTGGTGCATGGTTCTGGGGGAACACAAGGTATAAGCACAGACAGTTTGGAAGCATTGCATGACTTCCTGTTTTCAACAGGATTAAAGGAGGTCACCCCACTGTGGATTACATTTTTACTTCTGAATGTTGGTTGATAACTCCGTACAATCTGATAAGAACAGAGATTTAAAAAACAACACTTCTAATGTCACAAATAAAGGGTGATGTAAATGCATGTAATAAGAAGTGCAGAATAAAATGGTTATTCTGTGGTCTGAAATTGTCAGCAGGATTTTAGAGACTGTTTACTCAAGAAATCAATAGCAAACCAAACATTGCCATGGCAACTATCATCTTACAGATGCAGTAATTTGTATACTCTTTGAGTTAAGTGGACTTTTTAATTGTCATTTAATTGAAAAGTCTCTTCACTATTTTGTCCTCTCTCAAAAAAAAAAAAAAAAACACACCTTAAAACAAGAAGCAAAAGCATTAATTCCATTAATTTATTTTGCAATTAAAGCTGCCATCTTGCTAGGGTGTATGTTTACAAACTCACATTCTAATGATTACCTCATCCTTGGGTCGAAGAGTCAGAATTGAGTTGGACATGGCAGTAATGCAAGTTCTAGACCACTGGCAGTGAAGTTTTGCTACAGGATCATGTCATGAAACCTTTGGAACACCCTGGTCTTGTGCCAGGTTTCAAGGCATGCACACAGCCACTCACATGGTGTGTGAGACTGGCCCTTTTGAAGGTGGGCTCATCTCATCCTCTATACCATGGAATAATAGGATGGTTTGGGTTGGAAGAGACCTTAAAGATCATCCAGTTCCAGCCCCCCTGCCATGGGCAGGGATGCCTTCCTCTAGACCAGGTTGCTCAGAGCCCCATCCAACCTGGCCTTGAACACTCCCAGCAATCCACAGCTTCTCTGGGCAACCTGGGATCCTTCTGTGGGTCAAGATATGTCTTTAACACTCTTAACACCACCGTCCTTGTTGCTAGAGTTACAGCCAGGAAAATATCTTTGGTTATCTCCATGCTTCAACCTAAATGTTATTTCTCCTGATTCACATTTTCAGCTACAGCTCTCTCTGCAACCTGACTCTCTACAAATTGTTCCTGCCTCAAGACCATAAATTCCTGCTTCATGTCTGCTTTAAGGGTTTTCTGACTTAGCTTCTTTCTCTACCCCAAGAGTGCTGATGGTGTCACCTGCTTTAGCAGCCACAGTCACAAGCGTATGCATCACCTGCTTGGGTCAGGCTTCAGCTTCCAGTAAATGAGGGCGAGATCCTCAGGCCTGCATGGGGGACAACTCTCATTACCTTATATATAAACTAAAAGAGGAATGTGCAACTTGAACAGAATAAAAACCCAAAAAACCCAGAATGCATAACATGCAAGTTAAAAGCCATTCATGAAGAACCAGTGGATGATTCATGCTAGGGTTCTATCTGTGTGCCATCTAAACCAGCAGGAGAACTGTAATTGGTATACAAAGGAAAGAGAAATAGTTCTGAGAATTATGCAAGAGTAGCAAAGAAAAAGAAAAAAATTATAGAGTTAAAACCTCTCATTTTAATAAGTATGTGCAAAGTTCTGGAAACCAAATTGGGCTTTTGGCAAGGGAGTCAGCAGGTTGAATTTAAATGTTAATTTTGATCTGTAGTGCAGAATGCATTTGGTGATGGAGGTTAGATACAACTTTTTGCAACTTTTTTTTCCTATCAAATGATGTGAATAGTATCCTAATTAGTTTACAACCCTGTAGCTAGTCCATCTTACAATTAGCTGAGAGATTTTCTTTGCCTAGCATTTGATATGAGCACAATAATTTCTATCTTTTCTTCCTCCCATCCAATTTATTTCTTTCCCTGTTTGCAGCTTAAGAACAAAACCTAAAAGGTTTTTACTGAGTAATTTTTTTTTTACTGAGTACTTAAATGACATTAAAGAACACAATTTACCAAATAGTAGCCTTTTTTCTCCAAGCCAAGTTAGCACTATTATTTCTCAGATTACAGCGTCTGTGATTGCTGCATATGACACAAGTACACTTTGTGCAGATATCAGTTAAATTTTATAGTGCTAATAAGGGAAAAAATTTGATTCAGCACGTTGTGTGTGTCTGAGAGACATGAAGAACAGCATAATATTCTTTAAGATAAATTAATCTCTTCCATTGTTCTCTCATCAATTGTCCATTGATATTTCAAATTCACAGAGTCTACATTTTAATGGTATTGTACTGTGTTGTACAATAGCTTTTGGGCATTATTTACAGAGAGAAAAATTTCTGCAAACACATACAAGACATCACAAAATAAACTTTCAGAAGCAATTGCTTTAGGCTGAAATCTGACACAGGGAAATAAACTTATCCACAGTAAAATATATTTAGTAGGCATTTCATTCAGGATAAATTTGGCCTTCTCTTTTAAGATCAGAGCTAGAGTTATTTTAACTTAAAAATTAAATACAGCTCTTGACAGGATATTCCAAGTGAGAATACAGATGCTTTATGGTGACCTCTTTTGCCAAAGCAGACTCAAGAGAGAATGGGCACTACCTGTGATGTGCCAACTGCTGATGCTGTGAATAAAAATGAAGTACAAAGTAGTCATAACCTTCCAGAATCAAGGTCACAATTTAATTTGTGTTCAGAACTGACTGGCATCATCACAAGTACACGCTCTCAAATCAAGTGTTTTAAAAATATGTTGTCCTGATCAAGAGGAAAAATAGTTAGAAGAGAATTAACAAAACCATGGAAGGAGAATGTCTTATAAAGCTAATGATAATTATTCAAATATATTGTGGGAGAGAGATAAAAATAAAACCTGGTCACAATTGCTGATGCAATTTTGTAATTACAAGTCCTTCATCTTCACTAGAAAACTTTTCCTGATATATCCTGAGGTATCATTTGTGGTTTTATTCCATGAAATCCCACTTGGAGCACACAATCAGCCCGTGATCAAAGTACATCCTTATTAGGTGCAAACCACTTTAGTGAGACAGGGTTGGCTACAAAACAGAAATTCCAAATTTAAAGTAGTCCTCCTGCATGTTGGATTTTGCCAACAATTACACCAAAATACTTGTGACTACAGTTGATTTTGAAATATAGAACAAGCAGCTTGTGGTTTCTCTAATAAATGGACTGATTTTTTGGTCGATTCACTAATATTTATAGTGCAACTCATTGTGCAGCTCTTAGCTGCCAAAAAGTTCTTGAGAAAGTAATTCCCTCATCTTTGCTTTCTTTTAGTGACCTCTCTCGAAAAGGTAAGTGAGCCAACAGAGCTAATACCTTGACAGATCAGTACTTTTATTTCTCCTTGTGTTAGAACAAACTTTTGAATTCCTTAATTCATTTTTTTATACACTTTGCAAAATGCCCAGTGAAATCACAACAGCTCCTCCTACATGATACACTGTAGCAGCTTCCTTGGAGTTCTGCAATTTACAATGTCAATAATGTCTAAATTAAGGTGTTTAATCTGATTAGGGGCAGATTAAGAAAGCACTGACATGACAGAATTAGTCTAGACTCTTAATTATCCGTGGATTATGGCATTTGTCTTTCCAAATTAGAATTACAAGTGAAAGTGAACATATCAAGGAAACAGGTAAGTACTATGAAAAATGAAGTTGCATTGCACAGTATTATCACCTCCAAGTATCCTTCTATGATAGTAAAATAATGCTACTGGCACAGTCAAATCACTGTTAACCACAGGGAAGGCACATATGGTAAAACTAGGAATTTAAACAGAGCTTGGAGGAAGAAGCAGCACACCAGCCTTATCTGCAGCAAAGTGGCTCTAAGAGGCAATTATAACAAGAATATGAGGTTTATCACAACTTTTTCTCTATTCCTCTCTGCTTTCTGGGCCTTTTATGCCTTTTTCTACCCACTCTATGTCCCCAGGAGAAATGAAAGCATTATGAGGGAAATTCAGAACTTATGTTGTTATTTTTTGCCATCCTTCAAACCTAGCATTGATTATCATGTACCTTCTTCTCAGGTGCAAAGTCAGATAGAGGATGCCTTGTCTTAAGGAGGAGGTAATCCCAGAAAACTGAACATTTAAAGTGAAAGAATCAAATGCTATAAATAACGCTTGTTAAACTGGAGCTCTGATTATCTCCCAAGAAGCAAAACTGTTGTATTTATATATAGTCCATAGTATAAAATTAAGTGAAAGCCTGAAGAGAATTATGCATCTGTAAGGGGAGAATTCTTATTCCTATTCTACTTACCTCAGTCAGAACCATAAGGATGACAGTAGTATGACCTTGTCTTACTTAGACTAGTGAAAAATACAAAGGTATGCCATTTAAAGCAGTGAAAGTATCAATACAAGTCATGCTGTGGAGAAAAACCAGAGTCTGTAACTAATTCTGCTCCTGCTTGGCCCAAGCATGCTCTCTTTTTTTTTCTTTTTGGCCATGTAGAAATGTGCACTGGCAAGTGCCCATCTATTGCAGACTGAAAATCAAAAAGACAATTTCTACCCTGAAATAAAAATAAATCATATATTCTATTCCAGATTTGACAGCCTTCCCCATAAAGAGACATAAAAAATTGGGAGTTGGTTAAGGCACATCCCACGAATCATCTTGCATGCTCAAATGTCAGGCTGTATTTTACATGAGTCCCTGACTATCTGGATTTCTTTGGTAATGTTTTTCTCCAGTTGGATTTGTATCCCAAGTCCCTGCACTTTTTCTTCTACTACCCGGGAAACCTTCACCCTCTCATGCAAACTCTGTGGGAAAAATCATTAAGAAACAAACAAACAAAAAAACCCACATGAAAAACCCCACGCAAAGATTTTGAAGTAGCACTTTTGAGAAAGTTGTCTCATTTGAAATTACTGACACATGGTAGCTGCATGCTGAGTTGGATATCAGCTACTCCAGTGACACCATTCATACACAAAGCTGGAAGACATCCATTTTTCCTCAAATACATGTGAAATGCAGAATCCAAGTTTGCAATGTGTTACACTTCCCTCTTCCCTGAGTCTCTTGGCTAGTCTGATCCTTCTTGCCACCTTGATATAGGCAAGACACCTCTAGTCTGAGTACTTCAGGCACTGAAAAACTTGAGCTAAGGTGAAGTCTGTTCTCCCATTCCTTGATGTGGTCACACAGTGATGCAGATGTGGGAGGTCTTAGCACCAGACTGTCCCCTTTTGGGACTATTATATGGTGTAATTTGTAACAGTGGCTATGAGATGGCCAAAGCTGCCGTGTAGTCAGACAGATAATTCAGTAGTTCTACGTGAAGTCCACGATCACTTTTTTTGCTGCTCCTGAAGGAACATGGGCATAGCAGAAAATATCAACTCACATTCTCCCTGCTCTTTGAATATAATCATTGGCAACATTTAAAATCTGTGGCTATTTCTAGCTCGTCAGTAAGGCTTAAAAAAAATGATGTAGCCACCTCAGGAGAATGCCTTTATTATGCCATGTCCTGAACCAAGCAGTTTCAGCTCGTTGGGATTCAAGCAATTAAATGCTCGAGCAAGCCCTGCAAGTCTAGACGGGAACGCCTGGCTACACAATCGAGTACAAAGTGAGCAAGGCAAACGCCGTTCCAACTTCTGCTCCTCGCCATCTGATAGTCAGTTTGGTCACTCTTTACTGCCCACTGGAGAGAGCTACTGTTAGAGAGGGAGCACTGATGAATCATCCTTACCTCTGCCCGTGCTGCTGAAATAGATCAGACACGTCGCCCTTTTTTTGCTTCAGCAAACTTAATCCACAGCTCCGGGAAATACTGCTGAAGTTACGCTGGCATAAGAGAAAGGTTTTGGATTCTCCAATGAGTTGGCATCTGTGAATTATTTGCCACAGAAGGATACATCTTGGCAGCATCTCTTGATCTGGACTTTGACAAGCAAGGCTGACAGTACACTTTCACAAGGTAGCGACACTTGTCCTTTAAAGGTTGAGATGTGATTCTAAGGCAGGAGAGAGAAAAAGAGAACATGACAATTTTACAAATGAGATTTCTCAGTAAACTTGTAAATTTTCAGATCTTTCAAAATGTAACTTTTTTTCCCCAGTGAAAATCATGAGACATACCGCCGTAAACATTCCTAGAAAATTCTTACGAAGCGTGTTGCATCATTGAAGAATCTTGAATATAAATTCCTTAAGCTGGGTTACCAAAGGTCATATTTAGGCACTTTTTTAGAGCAAGCAGCCTCTCCACATGATTTGTTGTAGGTGCCTTGCACCACAGCAAAGCAGGCAGATGCCTAATTACAGCCTAGGGAGTTCCTCTTTAGGTTAGGTCTTTAGCAAGCCTTGGCCTTTATCCCCTCCTGCAGGTGAGAAATCTTGTCCTTGTCTATATTAGCTTGGAAACATTCACCCTTTCTCTTCCCACTTTTCCTTCCAAGATTAATACATACACTAGGTGCCACGAGGTAAAGCAAATTGTCTTTTCAAAAAAATATATATGCTATAGCACAGGAATATCTATCACATATATATTATTAATATTAGGTATCATTAGCATTATGTGCACATGACAGAAGAAAATTTCAAGACAAACCTTCCTTTTTTCATGTTAGAGTTTAAGGAAATTGCAAAATGTTCTTTCCCATATCTCGGTCTTCTCAACCACTAATCTGGAGACATATGTAAAAAGGACAAATTTAGCCTCTGTGACCACCTATTCTTGGTGCTGATTAACAAGCACTTGCTGATCTAACATTCAATAAATACCAAGAGCACACTGTTTTGGACTACTAATTTTTTTTCTGTTTTCAAGGTGAAGTATTGTTTCATTGGAAAGTAATCTCTTAGTTAGTCTGGGAATTTGCTGTCCTTCCTCTGTGAATATCCACTAAGCTGTTCATGAATGTAGGAGGGCTTCCAATGTGTGTTTGCCATTATTTGCACTAAAATAATAGAAAAAAAAAGTTAAATAAAAAGAGCTAATTAATGTGACAAGGCTAAACTTTTTTGCTATGCCAGAGACTCTGAAATTATAGACCAGGAAGAAACTTCTAGATAAAATAGAGTTAAATTGACCATTATGATCCTTATGCTGAGTCACTTAGTCAGATCTGGGAGACTAAAACATACAAATCTACCAAGATAACAGATAAATGCAGATCCCTGAAGCTTAACACTTGTCAGTGTCCTTGTCCTGTTTGATCTCATTTGTATGCAAACACCCACAGAAATGTGTGACAATGTTCACCACAATTTATGCTTAGCAAGAAAACACATTTTCACTTGCTTTAATCTTATTTTCCAATCATTTCAACAGATGTCCCCTACGTCCTGTATAACAACTAGGTAGTGATACCTAAATTTCCCCCACTAATTAATTTTTAGGCATCAATACCTCTATTCCAGCCACTTATTTTCCATGATAATCCTAGTCTTTTTAATCTTTTGTCATATGAAGCCATATTGGCCTTCCTGTTCTCCACATGCTGTTTTGAGCTCCAATACTCTTTTTCTGAGATGGGGTAAGTGCAACATCACAGCATTCAAACTTCTTTTGTACTAGAAATAGACGGAGTGGTGTAAATTGTGGATTTTTTGACTCAGAAAACTGAGAGCTTCAGAGCAGCACAGGTCTCTCATGCATGATAGCTTATTTAGAGATCATCAGGGCTGCAAATACATGCACATTTGCATACCTACAAAGAAACATGCACAAAACTGGGAATATCTGCTGCCTGACCCTGTGATATCTAATTGTTCAGCACACAAGGCAGCCTTGCAGCCTGCTTGGTATCACCATGTTTAACTTTCCAATTCATCCCTTTCTCCAAGGTGAAAATATGCTTGCATATTAAGAACTGTAAGTCCCAAGCAGAGGACCTGGGGCCTCATTGGTAATGAATTTCCCTTATAAAACCTAACCTGCTAATGATTTATCATCCAACAAAGACACCTCCTAATGATAATTTCCTGTTTTTCAGGAAGCCCCGTGTTTCAGGGCTAATTTCCATACCTAGGAAAATGACACTGACTGTATCACCTGTGTCTGTCACATAGAGGGAGAAATCATTTCCCCTTACAAAAAATCCATTGACTTTCATTTGCTGCATCATATTTATTCATGGCTCTTCTAATTAATTCTCTTTATTTTACAGCTCCTACCAATTTTATTCTCATGGAAATCTGATTTACTTGTTTATATTAACTAGGATTGCTCTGGAGTTCTTTTTAGAAGTTTCTGTCATACTTGGCACTTTCTTTCCTTCGGTACTAAGGATGATACAATGAATATATTGCAAACCACAGTTAGCAGTTCACCAGCTTCATATTCATGGGTGAATGACATCTGGCCCTGGCAATTTATTCCTATTAATTTTTAAAATTTGTTTTAAAACCTTTTTAGTGAGGTTTCATCTCGAGACAGCTCCTGTCCCCCTCCCCTGCAGAGAGAAGTTCATTCTGCTGTGGAGCTCCTGATCTGTGACACAAGCTGCCTTGAGCTGTGACAAGTATATTATCTATACATGAAACAGAGGTTTCCAACTCAGCAGAAGCTGGGAGCTGCTGTCTTCCTGAGGCTACCTGTTGGGCAAAATTCTGACTTTGTTGTGGGTTGATCCTGGCCAGAAGCTAAGCCTGCAACCACTCACTCACTTGTTCCCACACCCCCAGTGGGATGGGGGAAAGAAACAAAGAACAAATGATGAAAACTCGTAGGTTGAGATAAAGACAGTTTTGTAAGTAAAATACCACAGAGGCTGCTATGGAGAAAATTAACTCCATCCCACCTGGCCAAGGTACAGTTGTGTAAAAGGCAGCAACCCTCAGATGTTGAAGAGGTCAGGGACTGCCCTGTGTGGCTCCAAAATTTACCTACCACAGGATACAGCAAATCTGGGGGTGTCTCAAGGAAATCTTGATTAAGGAAAGGCAGAACACAACAGAAAAAGGGAACAAAAAAGATGTGAGAAGAGGGGGAGGAAATGCTTCAGCTGCTGGAGCAGATCTTCCTCTGCAGCCCTTGAAGAAATCATGCTGGAATAGCTAGATATTCACCCTGCAGCCTGTGAGACCCCATGCTAGAGTGGTGGATATTTCCTGAAGAAACAGTGGCCCATGAAAAG
>VZTR01022640.1:312156-342818 GCA_013400775.1 Chaetops frenatus | reverse complement strand
AGATTGCAATGGAAGTTAGAATTTGAGCCACATTGTCCTTAAGTACAACCTGACATTTGACCAAAGGGCTGCACTGAGAAGGTCTCAATATTCTAAAACAACAGACACCTACTGTCATGCTGTGAGTGCAATGGATGGAAGTAAATAAATTCCTTTTCTGCCACCCGTTGCTTGGTCTTTGTCAGCCTTATTAATGCAAATAGGGGCCTTTTGCCTCCTGACAATCCATCACACAAGAAGACTGGCCAGGAGAATGATTTTATACTGATCAAGGAACATAAAGGTCAGAGAGCTACCAAAAAATGAGAAAGTGACTCAGCCATTGGAGGATAAGTGAGAGCAGTTGTAAGATGCTGTGGACTAATTCAGTCATTCCAGTATAAAACAGCTCAAAAGAGAGAAAAAAAGGTATTAGAGCAGTGATCACACACTCTCCAAAGCATCACCTGTGCATTCATTTTCAGCACACTGGTCCTTCCATTTCTACCAGAATTATCCAGTTATTACAAGTGAGTTCAACAGGTGTATCCTCCAGTCCATATGGACACAGCTGCCCAAGGCAGAGTCTATGGGCCACGTCATGGTCTGGGGAATCCCACTTCTGCAGGCATGAAAATAATCTATTATATTTATCAACAGAAAATGGCTTGCAAATGGCCTGACAGATATTCAGGTAAATAAGTAGAGGATCTTTTTGGTACACAGCAGTACTACAGGACTGCAAGGTCCACTGTAGATTAGCTTAGGGGAAAAAATCTGTTGCCTGAAAATATTGCTCTCCTTTCACATGTTTCTGGTTTTAGATAAAGCAAGTGATATTGATCTAGTTGATAAATCATTTGTTCCATTCATCCATGCTTGGAAATATTCCATCTCATTATAACCTCTAGTGGAGACAGAAGTGTCTCAAAATTCTTATTTTAGTTCACCAATAGTTATTAATGTATTTTTACTCACAATATTAAAAGGATTATTAAAAAAAAGACCAGAAATAATTTTATACCAAAAAAAGATACATTGAAAGGGACATCTGCTTAAATAAGTATACCTAGCTTCCAAGCTCATTCATGATTTAAGTGAAGGAGGAATATTTTCTTTGATCCAAATTTTGAGACATTTATTTCCCCAGACCTGTACCTAGTAGGTGAAGTAATTTTGGTTATGTAGTGCAAATATTGACTTGTTCACTTGTTACTCAAAATGTGAAGCTTGTCTGACATTTCCTTTCTGCTCTGGATTTTATTATAAACTAAAACATAATTCTTTTCCATTTTTCCTCAAATGTTTTGTGTTGGAGTGAACAGTGGACTTAGCATTACAGATTTTAGGAAGTGTCTCTATCTGATTTGCTCCTATTTCATGAACTCTTTTAATTACTTTTTTTTTAGAAGGCCCCATAAAATATATTACAGGGTATTTGATAACATGACCTTTGTGGACTACAGGAGTTTTTTATTTCTACATTGCCTAAATCAATATATAATCTTTTTCTTCCCTGTAGAAATTAAAAAGCATATTAGAAGATCAACACAAATTTAATAATTTCATGTGATGTAATACAATCATTGCTTTTAATGAAATAAATGTTTTCAGGACTGGATTACCATCTGTATTTTTACTAATATCAAAGTCAAGTTATTGATGGATGAAAAGAATCAAAACTTATGACATTTGGAAACCCAGACTGTTAGTGATTAGTAAATATTAGTTTCCTGAGCACTTTGGATAGACTATCAACAATGGTAATTAGATTTCTTCTCCTCATAATTAGGATACATTTGAGCTTCCAAAATTTAAAAGTCCTCCTTTGTCATACCTATGCTATATTCAGGAAATGTTAATCCTATATTTTGATCTCCTAGATGATTTTCTTCTTAATCAACTAAACAAGACATAGCCCTTAAGGAATGAACTTCAAGAGCTTTAAAACTGCAGACATTATCAGCAGATGAACTGTCACTTAGATAAAGGGATGAATATGCTTTTTGCATTTGTGAACGAAAATAACAGAATTCAGATGCCATATATATACAGTGGGCACCCTCAGATGAGCATGTGATAGAATCTTTTATGCAGGAAGGGTTACCTGGAGAATCGAAAGGAACAGGAAATACAGGCAACCTGGACATTGCTGGAGAAGGGGTGAAAATTGCATGAAATGTCAATATAAGGTCTACAAGCTGAACAGAGACCACAAAGAGTCCTAATGAGAATGGATCTGCTGATGAGTTTATATGTTGAGATAAAAAAAATATTATTTGGTTGGCTGTGCAAGGTGAAGGACTGAAATGCACTGTGGTGAGTAGATAATGTCAACTGATATTTTAACATCCATAGATGAAGACCATGACATAGAAGACAAAAATAATTTGGAATGTTTTGAAAATTTCCACTAGCAGAAGACAGGGATTATTCAAAAGAGAGTCTTGCTTGAGTATATAGGTACTGTACTTTTGTAAGGATCAAGATATAAATTAAACCCAAAGTTAAGTTATTTGAGACACACAGAGATTGAGTTCTAAAAAGAAAAGCTTTTTATTTTGAGCTAAAATATTCTGAGGTTAAAGGAATCAACAGTAGAACTGATGGAAATTAAATCTAAGGTGTCTCTGAGTTTCTCTCAGAGATCTGAAATACAGTATGAGAAACAAAGACTATTTTTATACATAATGCATAATCATCTATGCATTATTCTATTCTACTTCAAAATCCTGAGACCAGTTCTCAGGTCCTTCTGGTTTTCTTCCTGCTTACAATTTATCTATAATCCCCACATGACCTCCTTTGACAACCCTTCTCTCCTTGGGATCAAAGGCCCAGGGGTTACATTCTCAACAGGCCACTCACATTTCTCCCAGATGCTGTTAGTCATCATTTTCTCTTTTCTTTTTTGCCTTTTTGTGGCTGCTCAGTGGTCCAATGTATGCTTCAAAGCTCTCTCCCAGGTTTCCATCCTAAGCTCCCCAACCAGGTGGCTTCACTTGTCCATCTCCTGGTTTTCTGCCTTCGCCTTTTCTCACGCTGCACTAATTCTGGCACCTCTCCACTCACATCAAGTTAAAACCAGCAGCAGTAATTTTTTACTTTGCTGCTAATAAGGCTGTCTAGGAGTCACCAGAGGAGTGCAGGTTCCTCATTTTTTGGATGCAGTTATAAGGAAATCATTGCATATCCTCAGCCTCTGGCACTAGCACACATTGTTCATTCCTGTCTGTCAGCTTGAACACCAAAGGAAACAGAATCCCAGTCAGAAAAAGTTACATGAATCCAACTCCCCGACTGAGATGATGCCTTCTCTTATTATTCTGCCTGCATCACCCTGCAGTGAATGTATAGAAAGCAGGATACTCTTACCCCTGTCTGGGTAATTCTGAACAGCACCAATGCCTGTCTGTTCCCAAGGCTGTGACCTTTATGCCTCCCCACTCACCCACTTCCATGCTTTGGTGTGTGCTGTCAGACTTGATAAGCACAAACCCAGTGGCTTTACTTTCCTCTGTCCATTTTCTCTTCCTCCCTTATCCATACAGGCTTGTAAATCTGACAGAGAAATATGGCTCCACGTAAGACTCTGGAAAACATCTTCCTTGGTTTATAAGTCTTCCCATTATAAGGTACACAAAGATAGCAAGAAAATTCACAGAGGAGAAGGAAAGTAATTGTAATTCTATCAAGACTTCTAATTCAAACTGCTTCAAATGTTAATAGATTTCCAACGCAGCACCAGCTAATCCCACACTGTCAATTTTTATAGTGGGAGAATCACCTGCCCTGAGATGTTTAATGTGCTTTTTGTAACCAAGCACCCTGAGCTGCGGTCTCATCTGTTCTCATTAAGCAAACGAAGTGGAGGCAGGTCAGCCTGTGCATGGGAACGCTCTGGGGACAGCTCCCACCAGGAAATAGGTTCAGCCATACCCAAAGTCACACCGTGGCAGCCCCTGCCACCCCACTCAGCCCCATGTCCCGTGACAGCCAGCAAATGTCTGCGCTTTCCTCTGGCCCCCGTGTCCCCCTCCCCGAGCGGGGAGCAGATGTGGCAGCCGTGACTTGCCACGGGAGGTGACATCCTTCCCTAGGGGCCCGTATTAAACCAGCACTGCAGTCAGTGGCAGGAGGCACTCTGCTAATCGAGGTTTTGTCCTCGGGATGGGAAATAAAACATTCTCTGACTCGCGGTCATTAAAAACCCCACAGCGCTTTTCACCAGACTGGGGTTTAGCACCGGGATCCTGCTCATACTCCAACGCAGGTAATTGCATTTCACCTGCTTAAATTCCCCTGATGCACCAGCTGAGTTTTCCTATTCACCTCCTGAGCTGAAATCAGTAGCACCAGCAACACAAGGTTGCTACTACACCCTGCCCTGCTGATGGCTGTGTTTTAGCAAAGAGCATCACTTCCTACATGCAGAGCACTCCAAATCCTTTGCAGACCATCTTGATGCATGTGAATGGTGCTACATACATACACAAAATAACCAGTCAATAATGGGAAAATTGTGCAGTATTAAAGGATTTCAAAATAAATTAGGCTACTCTCCCCACAAATCATTAGCTAAAAAAAAAAAAAAAAAATAATCAGAAACACAGCATATAGAAATTAGTATCTTGGTCAGGTAAAGAAGTAAACATTTCTCTAATATAACTGAGAGTACAGATATTGATTTCTGAGCAGATAGGGTACTGCAGCCTCTAGCAATCCTATGATTAAATCACTAGCTTCAGCTCTGGCAGCACTGTTTCCTGCAGTTTAAAAAAAAAAAAAAATTAAAATATATATGCAGAGTATATCTCCAGCTCCCCAGAGCCGTTCCTCTGAGTAAACTGGCAAAATGCAAATATTTCCCTCAGGGGTTCTGATCTAGTGGAAGATTATCTGACTGAAGTTGATCATTTTAGTACTTCTCTGAACAGGAGGTAGTTTCTGCTTTTCAGACTTGATTTGTTAAAGCTCTGAATGGAAATAGATTAAAAACTGCAACCAGCCTCTATGACAGGGCTTTCTGAGCACTCTCTGGACAAAGAGATTTGGTGGTCTCACAGCTCCTGACCTCGGTCTCCAGGAAATTAACACCACTCTTTCTTTGCTTTTACTGGACATAAAGCAAGGCTTCCCACTTGGAGGCCGCAGGCACTGCTGAGATACAATGCTCCTACTGCCAGAAATGCAGGGTTTCCTATAACCCAAAAGCATTAGCCACAAACATGAAAAAGCAAAGGTCTTTTAAACCCTGTAACTTATCACCAGAGCAATCTGTGCTGTAAACAGTGAAAGCAGAGATCTGATTAAAAAAAAAAAAAAAAAAAANAAAAAAAAAAAATCCACTGAAAGTGGTGGGCTGGGTTAATCTAGAGGAAAGCAAAACCTAGATATGCCTTGACAAAGCAAAATTTTATTATCAATCATCATATTTCTTATAGATTCAAGATTCAGTTTAAGAGAGTTTATCATCTTACTTGTCTTTTCCCCTTATCTCATGGAAGAACACAGAAAAACAAAGTCTTGTAAAAAGATTTCTTTAAAGCTGCTTAAATGGCTCAGATTTTCAGTGGTACACAAAGATATATTTTGCATTTTAATTTAAAACAGTGAGAAACTAGAACATTAAACTGCTGGAATTTTTTTATATATAAATTAAATGAGGAACTTAAGTGACAAGGCCAAGAATGAACCACCACTGAAACAGCAGCCCCAAGCAGAATGGTCTGCAAAAAAGGCTAAGAGAATTCTCTAAATATTAATAAAAAAGAGAAGTTACTGGAAATTATGCATCTTAATTGAACACCATTTATTCCTTATAAATATTTTCTATTTAAGGCCTAATATGCATTAAATATTTATGAAGTCTTTATTACAGGAATTTCACAGTGGTACAATAATTTTCGAATTGCTGAAACAATAGGGCAAAGAAACCCTAAGTTGGCAGATTCGATTTCTAGAGAATTAACAGTGCAGAGGGGGTTCCTTCCAGACCTACGGACCCAAATAATTTATGGTCCATGGCCTGGTCACTCCTGGCCCAGGGAGGGCTGTACTGGGGGAATATGGAAAGGGCCACAGATGATGCTGCCTGGGCACAAATGCTTGTGTGGTTCCTGCCAGGACATTTTTGGACACTCCAGGAAAGAAAAACCTATTAGTGCAATTATGATGAGCACTGTGCTATGGTAAACAGGCTGTAGAATAAACGATGTACACTATAGGGAGCTTGTGCTACATCAAGACTCTCTTCTTGGCAATAATATTTCATCAGGAAAATATTTTTTGTTCCACCTCTCCCTCTTTGCTTCTACTTGAGGAGGTAGCTATAGTTTGTGGGTTTTTTTGTTTTTTTTTTTTTTTTTTTCCTCTTTGTTCCTTCCATCTCCCCTTCCTTCCTAGCATGTTTTTATATCTCTTCATGACAGTGATACTGTCCCAAAGGGAGCATATTTTGCTAGTGATTGTTATTGTAACTATCAATATGTTCAGCCAATCATTTTTTGCAAACTCTTTTTCTTCAACTTGGGAGTAATTATTGTTTTGAAAACAGTGAAAAAATGTTTACTATTTTTCTTATACAAGTATTCAGGTAATACGATGTAAATTATTTTCATTTTTTTCTGAGCTTTAATGATCTACATTTTATTCTGTTTCAAAGCTCATATAATGATTTGGTTACTTCTAAATACCTTCAAGCACTTCTTAAGCACCTTTCAAACAAACATGAAATCATAGCCAACTGAACTGGTGAAAAGAATGTTAAATTTGGAATTTCCAGAAAGATTTCTTCTCATGAACAGAGAGATACAAGCTCAGTATTTATTACTGTGTTTTTCCCTAGCAGACTTTGCAGTGGCATAATGCAACAGATCTTAGCAAATGCTTAAATCACTTCTGCTATTGACCTTGTCCTGCTATCATCCATCACAGGGAAAGTTTTCTTTTGATGTACATATCATAAGCTTGTCTTCAATTTTCAGTAATATACTGAAAAAAATGAAAGAAACAGAGGAGTAACAGCCAATGCAACAGTATTATTTATCCCCTTTTGAAATTTCCTGGACCACACTTATCTTTCAGAGCCTCAAGCTTTCTGGGCACTTTTTAGAAAATACCAGAGGATTCATACTTATGGCTTCAGGAGCAGGTTTCCTGGTTTTGTGCTGGTCCTACAAACGAGAGGGCTGCGTTTTAGGCTTTTTTCCCCCTTTTTAGCAGTCCCCTTTCTGCCGCCGCTCGGAGCCCCGCGATGCGCGGATTTGTGTCACCCGCGCGCGGCGGGAACAGATCCCTGAGGCCTCGCCGTGCGCGGATGAGGGAGCATTTTCCTGCAGCTGTGAGCTCCAAGTGTCTTTTGTCCTGCCTGGTTGACACTGCTCCGTGTGTCAGAGAATTTCAGTTTGAGAAAAGGAGGTGAACCTCACCAACTCCTCTTCCATTTCTTACAATTTCTCCTCTCAGGAAGAAGGAAGATAGCCACGGAATTTTGCTGTTTATAGCTGCCAGTGAAAATACCTTTCCTGGCACTGTCAAACTCTTTCTGAAAGCAAAAGCTGCTCTTCTTCTGACCCAAAGAGTCTCCACACTCCAGGCAAAACCCACATTTAGTATTACAGACTAGAATTTTAAATTTCAACAAACTATTTTTCAGTCCTTAGGCTCTCATCTCCATGGCAACCAGGGACATTTGGGAAAATCTTGAAACTATGGAATAGACACACACTTTCTACTTTATTAATGCAATACTTCCTAAAGGAAAGTCCAGGTGACTGTGAATTCCTTCTTTTCTCTATACCTGTCTTGGCCCTGTTTTCTAACATTTCCTTGTTATTGCCCAGCTCTGCTCCAACCTCAGCACAATTCAAACAGAGCCCTGTCACTTTTCCTTCCTCTAGATATCTTTCTGTTAGTTTAGCCTCAGATTCAGGAAAACCTTAACTTTCCCTCCAACTGAGTCACATATTTGTAATATTTTTTAGCTGTCCATTCATATAATGTCATGCAACATAATCTAGATCTTGAAGGTTCTTCAGGCACTTGAGCTGTCCAGAGTAAGAGGAGAAATGAGTTTTCATCCAAGTCTTCATTCTTGTGTGTCCCAGCTGCTGCAGTTTCCACCCCTCTGGCCTAAATGCCATATGTCTTCACTTCTATCTGATAAAATTTTTTCTGCCAAAATAACTGTTTTGGCTCATAGATTTCTGGCATCAATTCCTTCATTTATCTCTGCAAACTCCTTTCTGAGTGTAAGATATTTTATGGGTTTGCCATTTTATAGCTACTATCATCAGCAGTATCAGTGCTGAAGGCTGGATGGTAAAAGTGATTACCTGAATAATATGAAGGAGAACAGCAGCACCAGTTTTTAATGCATACAACCATATTCACTATTCCTACTCCTGTTTTGCTCAGAATCAAGATGGAGCTGCAGGTGTTGGTTTTCAACCTTTTCCCTTTTTAGACCTGTGAACACCTCACAAGATAAAGATTACTAATGCCCCAGATTAAAATACTTTTTTTTTTTCAGAATTAACTCCCAACTTACTCTTCCTTCCTTACTTTGAAATATCAATTACCTCTCACAACATCTAGATTGGAATTTCAGCAGAACAGAAATGTTTTTCTTTCTATGCTTTTGTAGGATAATTGTACAGAACATGATGCAGGCAGTAAAACTTGAATCCTTTTGTGTCAATACAAGATAAATAGACATCTCTAACCAAGAGAAGACGGATATTTGCATCACTTAGGATTTGTGCTAAAGAAGTGATGCAGTTAGAATAAAGCAGATCAACAGAGATGTATCCTGCAAGGTAAAATTTTGGATCATTTATTCTCTTGCTCCCTGGTGTTCCAGAGACTTCAGAATAGCTGTTGATTTTTAAATGATGTTGTAATTGTCTGAGGTTCTATTTTTTTTCCCCCTCTATATATATATTTGATTTCATTACTGAGGACAAGGAATCATGTCTGGAAACACATATTCTACTTTTTAACCCATTCATAATACAACAGGTAAAAAAAGAAAATGAAAAAAAAAACCACTTTGAGATAAAGAAGATTACAGGAACAGTGGACCATAAACATTCTAATTTTTTGTAATATATTACCTTCAAACTTAGAGTGAAGCTTTGCAGTTCTGCTTCAGGCTTTCAGTATTAACTGATGTTTCGTGTGATTGCATTAGTTATCTTTTTTTTTTAAATAAAGTTTAATATATTTTTGTTAGTGCACCATCAGATAGCTAATAAGGTATAAAGAATGTCATTAGCTTAACCTCAGAGAGATATCTTAACTAGTGAACTATAAAATTCTGAGCTCTTTTAAGCATCACCTGGAGAACGGGGAGGCATCTTGTCTCTCCTTAATTCACAGATCTGAAATGGAATATTCTGCAATACTTGAATAAGCAAATGATGAGTGCTTGCAGTTAAGTCACAGATGTGGTCACTGCCAGAAAGGGCAAGAAAGAAGAAACAGATGTGACAAAAAAAGTGAAAAGATATTAATGAGATTTCAAATGCAAAGGGAAAAGTCATCATACACTTAAAGTTAAACTAAGGCCTTGGTGTTTTTTTTTTTTTTTTAATTTCTCTTTTTTAATCTAAAGTCATCTAAAGAGGACTTTATCTAAGGAAATGTGCCACCTCATTAGATAACTCCAGCCAAGAAATTTGACCTGCACAGCTGAACATACATACCCAAAGAGACTTCCAAGCAAGCCCATGGGATTTCATACAGGTTTTGCAAGAAGGAATTACACAGTAACATGATTAAATTTTGGTTATATTCTCTACAGCTTTATAATTAATATTGTTCACATCTGTCTATATATCCATATAGCTACATACACACCCACACAGGTAAAGGCTGGTCATATGCAATGGTTCTTTGTTAATTATTGAAAAAAATCTAAAGTTAAGAGCAAGCACAGAGTTATAGTGCTTTGAATCTGGCCTGTTTTAGGCAGAAAAAACTTGTTCAGAAAAAACCCAAGATTCAAGGCTCCATTCTATGCAGTCCAGCTTAGTCTCCTTTGCTTAGTATGAGCCATCATATGGAAAGCTACATGGATAGCCAGTGGCTGAGCAATATATTCCAAGTTTACATACAGCTGACATTAAAAGATGTATTTTCAAAACTTTGACCAGAGATCTAGTAGACCAAATTGAAAATTTATTGAAAGAGATGGAATAAATTATGCCAGATGGGGATTAATATTTGCTTGAATTTGGGCCTGGGATTTTGTATCTCCATCTCTATCAATTACAGCAATTCTGTCTTCATTATTTAGGCAAAGATATATCAGACATGGGAGGGGGAAAGGGGTATATAAAATCCTTTGTCACCTTTACTACAGCAAGCCTGTATCATATTTAACAGTTGTTATACAAAAATAGGCTGGCTTCTTCTGCTTCTCAAATAACACTAGAAATAAGGCCAGCTATATTACTTCCTCTCTTCTTCAATAACCCACTGCTTTCTTGTCCATTTGAACATTATATCTCGGGTGAAATCTCTATTTGTTCTTCATGCTGCTAGCCCATTTTTTGCCACTGCAATTATCTCTCTAAGTACATTAAATGTACAAATAAAGCATTTGGGGAGTGAATTCTTATGAAAAGATGACACAACAAGAAAAAGCATACTTTAATCTGTGAGCCAGATCCTTCACAACTACCTCACAGCAGAGCTGTGGAATTAAATAACAGCAATTCTGTACAACTGGCAGCACAGTTTCACCTTTCCCCTTTCCTTGTTTTCATCAACAGAACCACCAGAAAGAATATAAAAATACAAGTAATTTTTATGCAAATTGAAAAAAAAACCCACCAATCCTACATAATTCATTAGAATAAGCTATTATTTAAAAACCCCAAGAAACCCTGTCTCTCTGTATATGGATACAGTTTAAAAAGTTATTCCTACTTCTGCCTTTGGACACAGTCACACATTCTATGCACTTCTTGCAGTCTGGTCATAGGCACAAAGTGACTTAAAAGGAAGGATGTATTTAAATTCTGTGACTTCAAAGCCCTACAGGTGCATGTCCAAAAGTATGCAGGCAGCCCCAGTCCCACAGCTTTTGTCTTTTCTGCTTTTCACAGTTTTACACCACTTAACCATCACAGCTTGATGAATTGCATTTCAGTTTCTTGAATCTCAGATGAGTAAGAGCCATCTTTCTTATTTCTTGAAGCTGAACTTAGTATTTTAATACCTTAAGATCAATGTATTTAGTGCTGACATCTGTTCATCACACCCAGGTAAGAAAAAGTTCAGCTGAAAAACCTCTTCTGCTGTAGGAAGGGCTTTTAGGTGTCATAATTGAGACACAAAACAAAATGCCTCTACTCTCTGTGGTAGGGACTAGCAGGTTACCACATCAATAAGGTGGAAAAAGAAGAAATAAAAGCCTTCTATTCATCAAAGATTGTGGGACTCCACTCTCCTGTCTTTGGCAAAAGTATCCTGGAGTGAGTTTGCTGTGCTTGATGATGAGAACTTGGCCACACCATCTGCTTGAGAGCAGAGTCCAGCCAAACACAGACCTATGCAGGGGATCAGTGTAAGAAACCTCGCTGTAGCTGCAAAGCCATCTGCTGGCATTTTGCTAAAGACCTGGATGTCAGCATCTGCCCCATGGCTTGTGGGTTTTCCTTCCCACAGGGAAAGCTCCACCTCTCTTGACCTGCTGGCAATGCCCTGCCTCATGCAGCCCAGGAAGCTGCTGGCATTTGCTGCAAGACAGCACTCTCAGGACATGGACAACTTGGTGTTCACCAGAGACAGCAGGTCCTCCCCTGACCAGCTGATTTTAATCCAGCCAGCCCTCTGCTTGCCTTTGTGTTTCAGTTTATTCTTCTCCAGGTGTGCCACTTTCAATTTCCATTTGCTTGAAATTTTCCCCCCCACTTCCTTCACCTGCAGTAAACTATTAATTTGTACCACAAAGACCTGTGCACAAATGATGAGATGAACATAAGAAACAGTATTACAGCAATGCAGGAGGAAAAAGAAATAAATATTGGAACAGCTTTGCAAAATGACAGCAAAGAGGTGTTAATATTACTCAAAACCAGCAACAGAATATTCTTCATTCAGCTTGTAAACTTCTATCATAAAACTACCCATGTTTCAAAAGAATTGCAGGACACAGGCCTGTAATATTCCTTTTACTTTACAAACTTCATCCTTGAAGCATGCTCAGATTTAAAAAAATGCGTACTTATAAAATGTTCACTTCACCAACTAAGTGTTCATTCATATATTACATGAATTGTAAGCAGAGCTGACAACAGCAGCTAGAAGTAGAATCTGAGTCACTTCCTGTGACAGGACTCTCCAGCTGACTGTAGTTACAAGTTTTTTCAGCCCTAAGGCTCAACTTTTTTCTTTATTTTATTTCTCTTTCCTATGTCATTTAATATATTTCTGCTTCTTCCAAGAAATAAACTCACTTTGACAAAGGTTCCATTCTGATATAAGAGTATTCAAATTATCCTCCAAAAGAATATCCTCTTATTCTGCTAAGTTGAAAGCTTCAAGAATCTCAGTTCACAAAGGCACAGTAGAAATATGTTAGAATTTGGATAATCTCCAGCGTTAGATACCACTCAAAGATATTCCCTGAAATTAATCCTCTTAGATATGATGACTCCTTTGCTACAGAATATCAGAAGTGAGAACAGGGATGATGGCAACACAGAAGAGAGAATGAAACCATTTTCTGGAGTATAACAAATCCAAACATCCCAGACATCATCCCTTAAAATAATAATGTAAACTTTAAAAGATTGCTCCTTCCTGTCTTTATATCAGAAGAAAGCAGATAAAAGATAGCTGCAGTCATTAAAGGAGTATTTTTGCCCACTTGCTGTAGTCACTTCACACCTTTGGGCATTTAAGTGTATTCTGGGATAAATCAGAATGAATTTCATTTGACACCAAGCTCTACAGAGTAAGGTCCATTACAGGAAATAAAGAATCCCATATTGACTTCAGGTACAAAAGCAGAATCATCAACAACTGGTTTATAATACAGTTATCCAGACAGTAAATATAGAAATGCCAAACATTGCCAGGTCAACCTGAAACTTATCTACACAGAAACACACAGTGATTTAAAAACAAGAGTGACAATAAAACCCCAAACCAATCCTAAAAACAATATCAACCAAACGTTCGCAGATTCTCTTCTGAATACCTACAAAACACCCTTCAGAAAGTTTCAGTCCTAAGTACACAAAGACTTTGGCCCATGCTGGGCTCCAGCAAGCACTGAATTTCTTAATGGATCAAAGCTAGCAAAGAATTCCTTTATGGCAGCCAATTCCATTGACAAGCTGTGAGGAGACAAAGACCACAGCAAATGCAGTATTTGTGCCCTTGAAGACAAGTTCAGTAATTTCCTTTTTGATTAGAAGACAATAAAAGAGATGAGATAGAATTACATCTGGATGCTTAAGAGGTTGCTCTTTTAGTACCAGCTGATTTAAAAATAAAAAATATTGATTATAAATATTCCACAGGAATCATGCTGAAGTTCTAATTCACATGACTGAAGGGAAAGCAAGTAGCAACTTTAACATAGTTAAAGTGCCCATTACCACAACAATCTGTAGGGGAGTTTAAATTACAAGCTTCTCCCTAAAAAATAAAACTGGTCCTCTAAATCACTCCCTGTTCCACACAACACACAGTGACATGGCCAATATGTCTTAATATATCTCCTGGAGATGATTTAAAAGAGACTGCAGCATGTGTTTTGGGAGGCACAAACCCAAAGAGAATAGATCTAGAGTTTTCCAAAGAATTTTTTCCTCTAAACTCCCTCCCTGCATACCCCTCTAAACTCTGTAATGCTCTGTATTAAATATTTAGTCTATTGGTGGCTCAGAGCATCTGGAGAAATGATGGCACATGTCTTAATATGAACCATTTGCTATCAACCAAAGCAAGCCCCAGATTCATAGGGTATAAAATACAATTCACTAGGGAAGGAGCTACATATTTAAAAAGCAGTGTTAAGATTTTTACAGAAACATGAACAGAGTAGTTAAAATCAGTCAGAACAAAAGAATCAGACCATTGAATTTTCTTCTCTATTTTGCTGTTCTTTTAATCTTCAGCTTAGTTTTCCTAATAATTGTTTTGCCACTAAAACACGATGAATCATTCTGGCTGGCACAGATTAGGAAAGTGTTCACCTGGAAGAAAAGGTGGTATCCTGTGAAACAGTCACAGGATTTCCAGGAACACTTCCACTACATTCAGTGAAGCCATTCCTTGTGTTTTCTTTTCTTTTCTTTACTTTCTTTTAAATCATTTCCAGTCCAAGAATTTCCAGGGCAACATAGTCTTGAAATTTAATGAAATAACATAGAAAGAAGTTTTTTGTCAGAGCTCTTTTCACAGTACTACAGATGTGTAGAACAAAACACCAACTCAATTGAGTCAAGATATGCAGCTGAAAGCACTTTTCAGCCTCAGGAAAAAAACAGGGGAAAAAAAATACCCCATTAAACAGTGAAATGTAGCAAATAGTTGGAATAGAAGAAATAATGATAAAAAATCCATTTTCACTTTAGTTTATATCCAGATGCTCTCTCCATATAAATCCACCTAGATACCTAATGCAACTTAAACATCTGGAGAAAAAGTTTTGCCTGAGAAGGGAGACTGTGCTTTTCTGGTAAGAATCTTTCAAATAATGGACAGCAACCACTTATCTTCAGTTCAAGCAGCAGAGAAATATTTGATCTTTGCTGAAGTCGGAGTTTTGGCTTCTCTGTTGTGAGTGTGATGGGCACAAGCAAAGGCAAGGATCTGTTCCTATAAGAGACTGATTGTTGAGGCCCCTGATGGGCATCGTGCTGAGCTACCAACAGGACTGAGCAAACAGAACAAGCCCAGGGACTCATTCCTTGCTTGGATCTGGAAATAGGAGCTAAGGGGATGTGGATATCAAAATAAATATTGTTACATCTAGGCACTCATTCTAAGGCCCTAATGACTTTGTAAAAACTACTGCTGCTCCAAGAACCTCATGAACTACAGCAGCAAAGGGAATTAATATTTCCAAACCTATAGGAATGGTATACAATTTCTAGGAAATTTCTACATTTCCAGAACTGGCCTCTGAGAAATTGTAAATACGGTAGATAAGGGCAGAGGAAATATTTTAGTGATCAAAATTCCCCAGAAAGGTCCAAAATAGAAGGTGCAGATATGAATGAATTAAAAGAGTAATAAAAAATACAGTTCTACCCTATTTTAATTGACAGTCTTTACTACATTAAATCTACTATATCAGCTTAGTTGCATAGATATTACGTAGACTAAATTTCTGAGATTCCGAAGAAATCTAGAAGAGCTTTACTTTTGTCTTATTTGTGGCCAGAATTTCATTCACCGTGTTGCAAGGAGGAATTTCCAGAATGTACTGTAGTGTAACTAAGTCAGGCAGCCCCACCTTTCCAGTCTTCTGCCACTCATTTCTTACATTATCCCTGATGTTTCCACTAAAAGTTTTCCTGAATCAAAGTTTCCTCTAATAACATGACCCTTCTTGAGTATGAAACACATCTAAATAAGATGACATATTTAGATGGTAGGTAAATCCTTAATGCCAACATAAACAGTTTCAGAGAAGGGAAAATGTCGTTTTAGTCTTAAAAGGAGACCAAAATACCAACTGATAAACTGGTCAAACAGGGCTAGATCACAATTTATTTCTGACCTTTTAGTGTCTTCAGTTCTCAATGATTTTCTGTCATTTCTGCCTAGCTTGGACACGAGACCTGTCCCAGAGCTGTTTAGCTTTATGTGGCTACTTAGCTTCCAACCACCATTTTCAGGATTGGAAGATAAGTAACTAATTGTGGCTGAGATATCCTATGGTTTATCAGCTGCCCAAATCTACCAGGCTGGAGAAAGCCCTGCATCTGGAAATTTTGTTGTAGTCATTCTGAACGAGACAGAGTTTTATATGATAACTTGGTTAGAGTCTCCTGCTGTCAGTGTCATTATCAAAGGCCAGAATGAATCCCTGCCTGGTGTTCTGCTAGGCAGCCATGAAATCACTTTCATTTTAAACTTACCACTCTATCTTCAAATGAAGCAGAATAGATTCATTTAAAAATCCACTAAATATACACAAATATGAACTTCCATATTATTACATTCCCCTAGAAGTGTGACTGGTTGTTATCTGAGAAACACATTCTGTTCCTGTTTGCCCACCTAGTGCACACACAATGCAGGCAGTGTATGGAAAATTCCTCCACTGATGTTTATGCTGCCAAGTGTTTTATCTTGTATCACTTTGCTTTTTATTTTTCTATATAACATCTGAGCGGCTGACAAAGCACAGATGCTGCAGGAAGGTAAAAGGAACTATTTGCAACAGAATTCTGCATTTTTATGTGCTTTAAAACAGCCATTTATAGGGAAGTATTAAATACTGCTAAGAAAAACGCCTCTTTGAAAGACAGACTGAAGCCCATACAGGTACAGATGTGTACAAGGATTACATCAAGATAACAACAAAATGCTCCAACAGTACGCTTATAGTTTAGAAAAAGAAAAAAAAAATTAAAAAGCTGCACATCCATCAAGTCTGTTGTTTATCCAAAGCAGTTATTGCCCTTGAGTTACATTTCTAGCCCTTATTGAAGAACAAGCGATACATTGTTAACGTTCCGATCAATAAACAATTATTGTTCTTTGTGAGATGCTGAAAGGGGATTTAGAGACTTTACAGGTAAGAGGCATAATTTACCAGCGGCTGTCAAACAACTGCAACACGTTCTTTCTCCTTCTCCCTTTGTCTTGCTCTGGCAGAGGCCACGGGTCTGATCCCAGCCAGCTCCTCCTCCTGTGGTGTGAATTCCCATGGGATCAGCAGGAGCCTCAGCTCCTTCCAGGGGAAAGTGTGGCTGGGGCAGGGGCTTTGAATACTTTTTTCCTGCAGCTCCCCAACAGCCACAATTCACCTCAACTACTGCTCCATCAACTTGTAATGACTTCAGCTTTTAAATAAAATAAGGAAAACAACTGACAAGTTTGCCTCCTTGCAAACACATAAATAATGCTGCATAGTAAAGAGCTTCCTCTCAACTGAAAAGCAGAACAAGCCCTCCACTTTCTTTAGAAGTGAAGTAATTAACGCTGCCAGCCACAAGCATTTTGTAAATAATGAATGGCCTGAAATCCCAAACACTGTGTCTGTTTCCCTGATGCCTCCCCACAAGCTCCTGTTTTCATACTCGCCCACTTACAATGGTGTTTGTACAAAAGGCTCCCGGAGTGGGACATTTTAGCCTTTGCTAATAACAAGGTTATTATCAGCTGGATTAACTAACCAGCATAGTGTCATCCTGTTCCTTTCTCCTCATTTTCTCACTTGCTTAAAGGATCTTCTAAAAACATCCCCTCCCTCTGCCTTGTTACTGCCTTTGCAAGGCTTGGTTTGATCAATTGCATCAAGAATGAAGTTTAGATTCATGAGAGGGGTAGGATCTATAAAATAGATCATAAATTGTTTCTGAGGGAGCTGAGTAATGATAGTTTGCTAACACCTGCTACTACTAAATACTCTCGTCTGATTTTTAGAACCACAAGAACAACTGAATCCCAGAAAACCTTAATAACAATGTGTCGCTAAAACCAGTTATTGGGAACTGAGTAGAGCATGAGACTAATTAATGCTCTACAGATCACTGGTGCTATTAAGACAGCAGCCAGTGCCCTCAGACCAAATTCTGTTTCCCCTTGTGATTCATCTCTTTGGTTGTACTCAGGTGCTCCAGGGCCAGTTCATGGAAACTAATCAGTACCTTGTAAATATGCAGCAAATCTCACCTGAAATTCTGATATCAAAGTGCTATACAAGCATTAAGAGCCTAGTTAATAGTATTCACATAATGATATGTGACTAAAGGAACAGAAGAGCAGGAAGCTCATATTCGGCTGTTGCAAAAGACTTGGCAAAAGCTTTGCATAAATACCAAGGAATCCTCAATAATATGACCCCAATCTCTGAACATGGACTGACAATAGCTACATACTTCATTACTAGCTAAGACCTATCCACTTTGCATCAGTCTAAATACGTGAATTTGTTCTCTCTTATACCCCATCTTGGAAGATTAAATACATTTCCTATGTGTTTTACATGTGTAGGTAACCTTGTGCTATTTTCTCCTCAGTTTCTTGCATGGGCAGTGAAGTGTGAAGTTACCAGATCTGCCATAACAATCCTAAATATCCTTCAAAGAAATGTACATGAAACAGTAAAGAGCAGCACATCCTTTACTACACAGATAATAAACTTGTGGTAGGAATTATCTCAATAAATAAATATAGAGCAGAACATGAACAGAATTTCCCTCCATATATGTTTTTGAAGTATCACAGGTTAGCATCAACTTCCCCATCTCTCTGTCACTGTCTCCCAACAATCAGTTGGCAAGATTAAAAGAAAATAGAGAAAAAAAGGATGGAATCAATTCTACACGGGGCTTTAGAACCCTTCCATGGATCATTTCAGAAGTTCTAATGATGCAATTTCTCTAATGGTCATGGGTGGTCCTCATGCAGTCACTGGAACTGATGAGTGAAGTTAAAAAACCCCAAAAAACCGCTAAAAGTATTTTTAGATTTGATAAGAGATCACAGATGTTACTAATACCACACCACAGAGTTCTGTCTGAGCAGGCTACAGCTGTTATCTAGATATGAAATGATATTGATGATCAGCACAGACTGGGAAGAGACCCTACCTTACTCCTTTGCTAAACCACACATGAACCAACCTTCTCTAGGGATGTCTTTCCCTGAAAAGAATGCACCACAAAATTGGGCATCAAAGAGCAGCTTTCATTCTTCTCCACTTCAATTTGCTCTGAGTCATCAGCTTTCCAATCCACCACTCTTTCCCTTCAGAGAAGAGCCAGTGGCATTGTGGAAATATCCTTGTGATAGACTCAAAGAAAGGAGAAAGGATAAACCAAGGTAAATTACCTGAGAAATTCTGAAAAGACAAATAATCTCAGTGGTGGATTTAGAACACAGAGAAGACCCACATATGCATTTTGGTGTATTCCAGCTTGACAAATTGATGCATCGTAAGGATCCTTATTAAATACCATAATTAAATTATTAAATTGCCTTCTCTAAGGCAATATGCCTGTACTTCATAATTTACCTATGAACTCTAATTTTTTTAAAGATACTTTCTACATTTCTGTAGAAATGAAGAAAATCCTTGCAATTTGTCATCTTAACTTCCCGACTGAAATTTTTCCTTCCTAACTAATCTGCAATAATCACTTCAGAATACCTTGATGAGTGATAACCTGTCACTCAGAAATTAATTCATTTGATATATTACTACTGAGTTCTAGGATGCTTTTTGAAGCATGAAAATAACACAAATAGGAAAATGATCACTGAGAAGCACATTCAGCTCTTTAGGATGAGACATAGGGCTTGTTTCTCAACAGCCAGAGAAATTGTTTCCAAGCAAGTCTGAGACTTGCAACATCTCCTGTATACATCAGAAAACAACTGAACTGAAAGAGAGCATTTAGTTCTGGGCAGATTACAGAGTTCTTTTTCAGATTTTGGTGTGTATTTCACATATGCTGTATGGGTACCTCAGAGCAGATTTGGAAGTGTATTTCTGCTTCTATCAGGCAATCCTTTAAAATTTTAACAGCAACGTTTGCTGCTGTGACTGCTGTCAAGTATTTGGTTCTCTGTCAGCTAAGCAGAGCATCAAGTCAAGTTTCCTTGCTTCACAAGGCTCTGTATCATTTATATTCCATTTAATGTCTTTTCTACTTGTCAATACTATAAGTGGGACAAGAGTGAATGCATGAGAGTGTATGTCTGATGTTTCTTGCAATGGATAATTCAGAGTATCTTAAACATTTTAGGTGCATCAAGTATAGCTTGACACGCTGTAACAGTTTTCTTAACAAAAGAGAAGTCAGCAACTCAAAGATGCTTCACTAGAGTAAAAATATCTAAGACTTCTAAATGGTAAAGTTGGTATTTTTTGGTATGGATGATTTTTGGAAGAATATTCTTCAATCTTTTCCTCTTCTTTTTTCCATTTTAAACAAGCTTAGGAAAGTATGACTGGTTTATTATACTCTATTCACTGCAGGCATAACTGAAGGTACCATTTCGTCCTGCCTAAACAGAATTCCTATGGTACCAACTTCATATTTCCATTTTCAGAAAAAGCAACAATTTCAAAAGACAGACTTCGAACTTAGGATTTTTTTGGGTTGCTGTGCTGTCTCATCTAATATAAGAACTGTTGAAAAAAGAATCACTAAATAGCTTTTGCACGTTGCTTTAGCACGGAACATTCACTACAAGTCGGTTTTTTAAAATTACCTTCTTTTCTAAGTTGGGATGAGACCCTTTGCAGCTGCCGCCTGCCTGTGATGTGTCACCAGCAGGGGACACCGGCGGGAGAGCGAAATGCCAGCTCTGCTGAACCCAATGCCACCAGCTTTAACAAGGGTGTAACATAAGGTCGTCTCAAATAGCTGTCACAGCTGCCCTTTTCCTACTCACAGGCACGTGTAAGGCCATGAACTGTCCTGATAAAAACCCTGCTGTTTCAAACGAGAGTGGGAATGTAAGTTTCTACTAACTTAGCCAAGAAATTCTATCAGTAGAGGTCTTTGGTTTGCTACTTGTCCTTTTAATTCTCCTCACAGTGAGACTCACTGTAACAAAAACCTGACACCATTACAGCTGCTAAGAGGTTTGTGACATTTCCTTGTCTCTACTGGGCTGAGTTAGGGGAGCTCCAAGGTCATTTTCATGATAAACCTGATCTTCCTCTATGTATCATTAACAGGGATGATAATTGGTTGTGACAGTGAGGTGTCTGTGATAACCCCTTGCAAGATAAAGTGCCCACTGTAAATTTTTTGACAGTATGCTATCACAAAGATATGCCTACAATGAAATGTGCATTATTAAATTTACATAATATCTACTACTACATCTATTCTAAATTTATATCAATGTCACAAACTGAACATCAGTAGAGGCAGGATTCCCAAAAGAAATGCTTATGAATTATGCTCATACAAAACAAGGGTTGTTCTTCTGTATTGCTGTTTCTCATTTTGAAAGGAAAAATAGGTTTAATTGTAGTTGTGAATATATCCACTGTTTATAATGCCTATAGTTTATGAGAGGTCTGCTTTTCTGACTTGGAAAATTCTGCCTTTCTCTTGGTGGTTGTTTCCATTGTATGTGAACAGTTGTGCATTCATCAGTAGAACCATCATACCCTTATTTCATGGAGCAGTAGAGACACACTTCCCTGACCTTAAACTTAAAGAAAAGGTGCATTTTTCCTTGTGAACAGAGATTAGGCAAGAAGATAAGCAAAAAGCATCACAATGTCTATCAATGCAGTGTTGAAAAGTGCTGGAATAAGATTGAGTTCCCAAGGTTTAGGCCTGTTCTCATTGCACCTCAAATTGATAGAAGGCTTTTCAAAGAAATAGTATTTTTCTCTTTAAGAGCCCAGATAGGAATTAGGACAGATGTTTTGACATTTTCTTAAAAATCAATGGTAGCCTCCCAGACTAGGTTTCTTTGCAGTTACACAGTGGCAGGAGTTTTCTGCATGTAGAAATCGAAATCAAGTGACAATATGTTCTATTATGACTAATACAAATGTAATGGCAGCCTATACCACAAGAAAAATACATAAGAACATTTTCTACAGATGAATAAAAAATTCACTTTTTCCCCAGCCTTTTGGAATGTGCATTTGAGCTCTTCACCTGGAATTTCTTTAAAGGAAATTGCAAGATCGAGGGATGTGATTGACCTTGACTTAGGGTAGGCATCTAAAATAAATCAGACTAATCACAGTCTGCTTCTCTCTAGCATCCAAATAGGCAATCAAGACAACTAGCTAACAGAATTAACTGATATATTTCAAGCAATTCAAAAGAAAGTAATTTCACTGAGCCTTGGGAGTACAGTCTTTTCAACTCAGTAGTTGTATCAGTCACAGTTTGGGAAGACATTCAAATATATTTCTCAATTTCTTATGGCTGGACACTCAAGCCTCTCTCATACAGTATTACAGTACTGCAAAAAAATTTAAAATATTGAGATTAATATCTGAATATTTTGAGTTCTTCTTAAGAGAATGCAGGCAAAGTTTGCTGACTGATAAACTGAATCTGCTGCAAAACAGAGAATTTTTCATTGTCACTGAAAAATTAATGGCTATTCCTAATTTATCTTTGATTTTCAATATCTGCAGACAACCAGTGGGTGAAACAGTCAGCAGCCATACAGTGGCTCACAACATCTAAAGGCCGGTCTATCCTCCCTGGCACACAGAACCACAAAATGCTTAGGGTTAGAAGGGAATTTAAAATCCTCTACTTCCAACACCTTACCTTCAACCAAGCCAGCAGAGAGGCTGGAAAAGTGTATCCAGAGTGCTTGAAACTTGCTCCAAGCTTGAAACTGAGTCTCAGAAGACAAACAGGCAGATGAGGTGTAAAGATCTGAAAATCTTGCAGCAGGATATGTGCTCACATTATGGATGCTATGCCACATTTATTCAGTTTTTTCCATACTTCATGAATGAATTCTGATTTCTCTGAGTCCTCTGTGTCCTCTATATTAGCTACTATTTCATTCTGCAGAGTGGTCTGGATACCACTTTTACAGAACAAAATGGATATTTGACTTGTGTTTTGTTTCATTGCAAATTTTTTGTTACATTACAGCAACGTGTTTGTCGGTTCATTTCTTTATTTCTTCAAAAATCAGCTCCTGGGAAGCTCTGTCTGCTGCTGATGAACTGCAGTTCACCTCTCCAGTACCAGAAACTAATGAAGACACCTACTAAAATATCTCTTCCACTCTCCAGATGAGAAATAATTGAGATGAAAACTATAATTGCTCTGAATGTTTAATAGTGTAAGGCGTGAAAAATTGCCCCCCAGTTTCAGGGTGCAAACCAATGGCTCACAGGCTCTGCTGGCTGATCCAACCTGAGCTGAACTGAAAATAGTTTTCTTAGGCCCTGAGACAAGAAATCTTGGATGAAGAAAGGGCTATTTTTCCCTTGAAGCACAAAGTACATTTTTATGACCTTGAGCATGCTAACAGAAATACAGAGCAATGGGTGCAAATTAAAAAAACCTAAATCCCAATCAAAACATAACACTTCATTGCCCATACCTCTTGCTCTGAGGAGACAAGGAGATAACAGCCAGCATCTGACAGACACTTAGTCACATTGTGTGATGTGTGAAGTCCAGCAATAGAAAAGTCCAGAAATAGGGGTGGTGTAAAAAGAGCAAGGCAGATATTTCCAGCTGTTTCTCTAAAATGGAAATCCAGGGGGAAAGAATAAGGAGAGGGAAAGAAACTGCTTACAGTGAAAAGTATTTTAAAATTACAGATTTTTTACAAAATCAAGAATAATAATGCCTTTTGACCCGCAGCTGACAATGAACAAACGATTATATAACTTTGAAAATGTTATGCTTTTCTTTAGAGGACATTCTAACATGAAAGACACTATATAAAAGCAAAAGGAAAAAAAAAAAAAAACCAACAAAAATCTCCCCAATCCACTTCCAAAATTACTTGCCCGTAAATAAACTTCAGAACTAAAAGACTTAAGGCTTCTACAAGCCTTTCTCTGTTGAAGTTTTGCTCTGACAAACAGGAGAAGTTGACATAAGATTTTGCTTATCCACAACAGGATTTTTCCCCAAATGAGTTTGTTAATTGCACTCAGCTCTGTGAGATGGACACAAGACCAAAGATAAATCAATCTTTGCTAAGAACTATTTTTACCTTTCTCTTTCAATTCTAGACTATTACAGACAATATAGACTATTTATAATATAAGACATTAAGTTCAAAGGAAACAAACCCACAGAAACCTGCTACTGTTTCAAGTAATGAACAAACCTAGAAACAGAAAATGATTACTAAGGTTCAAAATTTGGCAAAGTATCCAGCAGGGCTTTTTTTTTTCTTTTCTTTTTTTTTTTTATTTTTTAAATTATTTATTGTTTGTTTGTTTGTTTTGGGTTGTTGGGTTTTTTTGTTTTTGCTGGAATTTTTATTATGGGCATAGAATTATTTCCCTGTCAATAAGAAATAATTAACGTTGAAGCCTTCCAACAAAGCTCACTTTTAACCTACATTTGAATTTTCTATAACTGAAATTTGGACTCTGGTCTATCCATTCCTCAGGAAAAATCCCAACTTCCTATGGGGAACACAGACACACCCCAAACTTCACTTCCCAGGCTGTCTTTGCCAGCTGAGCCCCAGTGTGGAGTAATTCAGTCTTGACTGCATAAGTCATGTCAAAGATTAGTCAACTTCTGATACTTCAAAAGAACCCCAAAACTGCCCAGATCTTTGCTCTTTCAGGGTTTAAGCATTCCAGACTCAATCTTTTCTGGACACTGCAGACTTCCCAGAAAATAAATGCTGTTTCCTTGCATAAGACTGAGCTGACCAAGGCAGCAGGAAGGGATCTCTGGCCAGATAGGATTTTTTGCAAGGGAGGGTCCATTAGAGACTTCATTCTGATGGAAGGCAGGCAGAGGCAGGAGGGTAGAAAGCAAAATCAATTTACTTCTCTCTCCATTTCCTCATGGCCAACAGGAAAAAATTAGTTCTGGCAAGAAGAAAGCTCTGCCCTTACTGGGGTGTTTCCAAGATGTGAATGTTTGCAATGCGGACGAGAATAGTAAAATGCACTGTTTGGAAAGAGACTCCTTTCCCAGGTAAAATAATCTCATTTTTACTGCTAATTGCCAGAGTCATGGTGAACAGCGTGAAATTGCCCATCAATACCCAGTTTTCCTCCCTCATGGTTTATTTTACTGCTACTGTGCTGCAGTTTTATTAGCATAATTCTTGTAATAGTGGACACATCATTGTCACAACATTTTAAGCCTGTGTTAAACAAACACATTGAAGGTCTGTTGATGCCAAACAGAATCCAGCCATTAATTTAAGTTGCAAACTCAAAAAGACAAATCCTAGTAACATAATCAGATATTTCTGAGGCAGGACCAATATTTCAGTTTTGCTGTACCAATAACAGGGATTAAGTCCTTTGCTTTACAATATCCAGAATAAGTGGATCCAAATTCTGCAGCTTTTCGAGCAGACAATTATATTTTTGACTTTTCAAGACAAAAGCATCACTGTTGTAGTGTCAGCTACAAGATATATTAAGAAAAGTGACATGGCAAAAGGGACACAGCTGCCAGGAACTGTAACACAGCACCGAATGTCCTATTTTACTTCTTTTAATTAGAAATAAGGTGGTGTGAAGTGTCCATGAATTCATAACTTGTAAAGTTAAAATAAAAAAAAAAAGAAAACGTCAGTTGCTTCTTTAGGGGAGCAGTCTGAACTTTTTCCAGGGGTGTGTTTCATATTCAGTACAATGCTATGAGGCAGCAGAGCCTAGCAACTTACAGATAGCAGAAGTTACTATCTTCTATATTCAGTTAAAAAAAAAAATATTTTCTATATGAATTCTGCTCCCCATTACCATAAGGATGCCAGCTATTTTAAAAACAAACAGAAAAATCCCCATGTGGGCATCTGACATGCTTATTTAAAATATTCAGAATGTAAGGTATTAAAGAAATCTCAGCAAGCACCACTAAAATTAAGAGGAATATAAAATTCCAGAGCTAAATAGTTTTGTAAGGTATTTTTTTGACACTTCAGTTTTGCAAAGAGTTCAGAAAATATGAATGCGCCTAAAGCACCTTGATTTATGACAACTCATCCACAGAATTAAACAAAGGATCCCTGGAAGTACCACCCTCATTTTGCAGTCATACAGTATACAAGGAAAGCATAAACTGATTTAGAAAGTTCATACTTTCCCTTAGATGACGAGTATGTATCAGCTTTTTCTTGACCATGCAGCGTGTCAGAGAGCCCAACAGCAGCAAGAGAAAATGAGAGAAATCTGTCATGGTGGTTGTAAGTCATGCAAGAGTAAAGCTGGATGGATGTGAGCGAGTCTCTTTGCTATGACCCTTCTTCAGACCCTGCTGCCACCATCACTGATCTAACTGTATTCTGTCCCAAGATAAATGATTGTCACTGATAAGAAGAAATAAATAGACAATCAGTTACCTGATTGAAATTCCTGATCGAATTTCCCTCTACTTCTTTTTGTTTTCTTTTTCTTCATGTTTGGTGGCACTGTTTAATCACTGATTGATTGACTGATTTGAAAGCAGGGTCTGTTTCTGTGTTTCTTTGGGGTTATCTTCCTGACAATGTGGGCTAAACCACTGCTGGAAGCATCTGAGATCTCCTGACCTGTATTAAGATTTGAGAGTCTTGCATCCCTGATTCTGATAGTAATGAGCTAGCTAGATACAAACAATGCTCATTTTCTGTACAGATAGATACACTCCACCCTCGTTATAAAACTATTTTCAAAAGCCAAGCGTATTGAATACTATAACAAGCAATGCCAGCTCTCATGGTTTAGTCATGAGGCACACGAGTTTTTTGTTTAAATTTGATGTTTTCATGATCTCAATATTTTTCATGCAAATCTAGTTATTTCTGCATCCTTTCGCACTCTAGCTGAAATTGCCTGTCAATTGTATTGCTCTCCTTGAGTGCAGTGCTTCCGAGATTCAGTGGTATGATTTTACACATCTATTTATAACTATTACTTTAGCTTTTTAACTCTTGAAAAAGATGTAATACATCACCCAGAATCTCTTAACTGAGCCAGATGAGTTGGAAGCAGTATTTTGGCTTTGTTTCGGGGAATGCTAATGCAGAAACTGTTCAATTGTCAGTATTGAAATTAGCCCAACTGCAGGGCTCAGAAGAACTGATAACAGCAAGCAGAACAGAGAGACAACATATAGGAAGTTAATAACAGTGTTGTGTTTCAAATATATCTCGTTAGAAAGAAAGGAAAATGCATTTTTTTCTTTACTACACCTCAAAGCAGGAGGGTCTCTGGTGCTTAAATTAGCAGCAACTCCTCCTGCTCCTGCTTTTAAAAATTCTCTCTCCCTACCTACCCATCCTGCTGAGTTGGTTCCTTTACTCTGAATCATCACAGCCTTTCATGTCAGTGAGACTGAGACCATAGCCCATATGCCCAAGTCATGGCAATATTTTTCCCTCTCTAAACAAGGGGTCATTAAATTACTCTAAGAATCTTCACGTGTGTTCACGTGCTCAGGCTGAGTCTAACTAAAACCAGTTAACCAGAGCTGACCTGCATTGCTCCAAGAGCTCTTTCTCCCAGGAAGGACTGGCAGTCAGCACAACTCTAGATTAATAAAAAATCTCTCTAAAAGAGAAACAGAAGTTTGATATATCCACACTCACACACACAGAGCCCCCAACAATAAATTATCCTCTCCCACAGAGAAAGCAATTTTTTATTAAAAGTGCTCTTTCTCAATGAATTAAATCATTGATGAAAAAGAGGGCAGAGCAAAACTAAAAAGCAGTAAAATGGCTGAGTATCAACATGAGGTAAAATATGAGTTGTTTACATATGGGCCAGAACAATTATTCCATATACTCCTTTTAGGCTTGTCTAAGCACATTCTTTGTACAGGTAGAGAGCAAGATACACAGAACATTAAATCAAAGCACACACCATACACCTGTTTAGGAGCAGATTGTCCAGTAGGTAAGCCTAAGAAAAGTTAATTGAGTACATCAGGAAAAACGTTTGTTTTCACAGTTATGGAAATAATGAAGGTTAGAAATTATAAACCTAAAGCAGTCAGAGAGCTGCTCAATTTGTTCCTGAGAGCAAGGAAAATGCATGAAGTCTGAACACATTAATTTAATTTTAATAACTTTCTTAAAACTGATTTGTTTGGAATAAAGACACCAATGGTCCTTCCTCCAGGACTCTTGGTATGGGCAGTCAAAAATGGTTTGTGCACAACCCTGGCTTGGGATAGGACTTTTTTCCCTACAAGAAAGGAAGATGTAAAAGGAAAGAGCAGAGGGTGACCAGAAACCAGGAGAAAGCCCTCTAAGTGTCAGGATATTTTCTCCTTCCGCCACTGGAGCTACAAAGGGGTGAGAGGGGTGGTGGCCCTGCCTCTCCTGTCCTTAGCCCCAGTCCTTTTTGCCAAAGCCAGCAGTGCTGGGAGCTCAAGGTGAAGCTGTTCTTGACTGTGCCACCTTTGCTGAGGCACAGGGATGGCCTTCACTGGCCCCTGGATGTGTGGCTCTCCTCTGGCTCTGCTGGAGGAGAGAGGGAGGTGAAAACCCAGCTGCCTTCATCATCCAGGAGAGAAACAGGACAAAAGCAGAGCAATGTAGCGTGACGAAGAAGGGGTGCCTGCTCAGTGAGCTGGGACAAAGGCTTGGAGAAATCTGTCAGAAATATCATAAGGAAAAGTATAGAGTTAATACCATTTCTATAGACCTCAGGATCCTCCAGTGGCAGAACATTTTCAATGATTGTTTCTGTTTGGTGGAATCAATTATCTCCTGATAGATTCTCCTTCCAAGCTTAGGATTGCATTTAAAAACTCATCTGCTGTCTGAATTCTAATTGGATACGTTTTGAACTGTAGATTTTGGGGGTGAGTATTTTTCTTATGAATCTCTTTATATTTCAAAGTGGTTGCCAAGCCCATTTACGTGTCTGCATGGTAAAAACTGTTCTACACCCAGAACACAATATAACTTGGGTATCTGGTTTATTAAGCATGGTTTGATATGCTATCAAAGTGAGAAGCAAAAAGATAAAACTGAGAAAAATGAAGATCATTAATGTTTATGTATTTTTAAATCATACTTGTCCCTTGGAAGCTTGATTTATTATTTCAATAGACATTCAGACATGCTAGAAATAGTATTATTATTAATTTTATTTCAGACAACAAAGTGAAAATTGAGGGGGAGGACTAGGCAATAAAGAATAAAATTTCCCTGTTTATTTTTTCATTGTTGAATCAAGAAGTCCTATATGTAGCTGATATGTGCATAATAGAATTCCTTCTGAAGGATACTTAAATGCTTCATAAAATAAGTATAAATCCCAAATGATATAATAATGCCTTCTTTACTCAAACAAATCACTTTGAATGTTAGTGGGCATTTCTCTGGCTAATTAGAGAAAGAAACCAGCTGATCAGGACCTTATTCTGGATGAGGACACCAGGCTTGGCCTGTTTGTGTACAAACATGTGTACAAAAATGGGGCTGACAGGAGATGCTGTCACACTGGAGTGAGGTGTGCCTAGCGGTGCCAAAGAGCTCTGAGAGGCAATTTGGAGCCCAGGTGCATCTGCAATTGTGGACAAAGCCTTCCCACTATCTACAAACAAAAAGAAAGTTGATTGCCTTTCTCAGCTCCCTGCCTTCAATGTCTCTGCTGACTCCCAGAGAATAACAAGAGCTACATCTGTGGGAGTCTGCTTTTGAAGGCCTCCTTGGAGCTGGAGTGGATCTAAGTTGAAGCATTCAGACACTCTATAGGTATCACCTGCAAGGAATGTGTTATGGGGAACACTCAAACCTTAATTAATGCTGTATGTGCATTTATTTCACAGCTGCCAGATTTCTGCAAGGATTGAGGTACTTTCAAGTAGGGATAATGTAGAAGTGAAAAATTAATATGAAGATGGAAAGAAGGCCTGGGGTTTACAATAGGTAGCTGAGGACATTGTGTGGCTTAATTTTTCCATTTCTGTTGATGCAATTGTCCCCTGGGCCACCTGAGCTCATATTTTTCTATGATGTATCACTAGGAAACCTTTAAAGAGTTGCAGAAAGATCAGTCCTAGTTGCAATCACTGCTCTTCTCTGTAATTACAGGCATTGGTACCAATTCTGCTTTCAGGTCTTTCTCCCAGTGGCGTTTCCAGGATGCTGCCTGTCCCCAGAAATCCCCATCCATCTGAGGGGACTGCAGCCAGCACCCCTGCTCCTCCAGGGAGCCTCTGCCCTCATGCAGGTGGAACTGATGTGGGCAAGTTCGTTCCTCTACTGGCCAACTCCCCCATCGCTGTGTGGACTCCAGGAACAGCCTCAGTAGGGCCACATTCCACCATCATTGCTCTTACACACACACAAGTAGTAATGCAATGCAAGGTGCAGCTAGATAAATTTCTTCTTGTTGTTGCTTAAAGTTAAACAAAAACTGCAGTCACAATATTTAGAAATCATCTTCCTTTGCAAATTTTCCTTTTTCTTTTTTTTTCTTTTTTTTTTTTTTTTTTTTTTTTTTTTTTGGTAATAACATTTTCTCCATGCAAATATTAAGCTGTGAAGGGCAGATTATTTGCAAGAAGCAAATACAAAAGGGAAGAGACCACAGCTAAGCAAATAATTTTATATAAGTTTTCTCTGGAATGGCATGTTTTTTTCTTTCTAATACCTGTCTCTCTCATAGATTCCTTTCCACAGTCCATACCTCAGAATGTCATGACCTAACACAAGACTTGCAACACTTTATTTAAGGGATAGAGGAGTTAGTTTGGTTTTTCAAGTCTGGGATTTGATGTGGAAGATCTGTTTCCAAATTTTGCAATTTCCATAAGTGCTGCACACTTCATAAAACTCCTAAGTGAAGTACACTTAGCAAAATTTCTGTAAACCAAGGACAG
>VZTR01022640.1:295094-311294 GCA_013400775.1 Chaetops frenatus | reverse complement strand
AAAAAAAAAAAAAAGTGGGGAAAGGAACTAACATTGGACAAAGGAAGCTATTTTTCTTGATCAAAAAACAAAACAACAACAACAACAACAACAACAAATAAAAAAAACCAAACACCAACTCAAAATCTGTTCACAACAGATTTCAGGCTTGAAAAATACATAAATCTCAGATGTGAGATGTGGAAGCTCTAAAGTTGTTCATTTTTGGCATTTAAAGCTACTTTCAAGCAACACCTGGACATGAGTAAGCACCTTGATCAATGTTAGCAGTGGTGGATCGTTTTGCAGGAAAAGAAAGCCATTTTAAAGCCACAAACTGCATTATCATCAAACCAATATCAATATCCTAAGTACCCCAAAATATTTATTATTAATTCTAGAGCTCTTCTATAGGTAAAAAAAAATGCTCATTCCATGTCTGATTCCAGATACAGTTTCTGTCCTTTAATTATCACAATATTATTAGCAGCTTTACCATTCATTATTCAAAATAAGCTTTTTCTATATGTTCTTTTTTGTCTTGCAGTATTTTTAAAAATGCTTATACCAACACTTTCTAAAAGGCACAATTTCCTTCTACCAATAATCTGAGTCCCAAGATGCAGTCATTTGTCTCATGCTTTAAATTTGAGGATGAAACACTTTGTTTGCTTTCCCATTTGGATTATTGTTTGAAAAGCCTGAGCTTTCTGCACTGTTACTGACACTGTGAAGTCACTGCCAAAACTCAAAGAAGCTGTAAGGTTTTCTATTTCCCATGTATCCAAAAATACCTGATCAGCCATTTACTCCTATATAGTTGCCATTATGCCCAGGAAGAACTTGCACTGATCTAATTAATATCACTGCTTCCAGATAGTGATGCTTAAATAGAGATTAAAATTGCTTAAAGATGAGTATGAACACTATTTCACAGATGGGGGAAAAAATTATTTGATTAATTGGTTTGCAGAAGACTTTGCAAAGAGAAGGAACAATCAAATTAATCTGATTCAGATCCCAGTTACTTTTATATTACTATCATATTTTTCCTGTAAACATATTTATGCATATGTATTACACACAAATACACACAAGCATCTGATTTAAGCTAAAAAATATGTTCTAGAAAAATACTGTTCTTAAAGCAACTAATATTCACATATATATCTTGTGCCTCAAACTGTGGGAGTAACAAGGGTTATTTTGGAATCTAAATATCATAGACTGCTATGGTAAAGGTTGGAATGGGCCTTAAAGATCATCTAGTTCTAACCACCCTGCCATGGACAGGGACACCTCCAACTAGGCAAGGTTGTTCAAAACCCCATAAAAGACCCCATGTTGTACCAAATCTTATCTCATGGGGAAAATAATGATGAGGAAATAATGCTCTGAGACACAATAATCTTTCCTGTTAGTAACTTATTCCACAAACCTACTGAATTTTGAGTCACCCTTATATTTCAGTGTCTTCTCATGTGCAATGCACAGAGAATTCCACATTTAAATTCCAGATGGATAACCAAATCATCTGATATATTGGAGCCATAATTTTGAGTTTCTTCAACAAGCTGTTCCTTACTGTGAAGTTTTTTTACAGCGTTACTTGGAGCTTTGCAATAAACCCCAGGCCATATTTTCTAAATTCAGAATGTAAGTTGATCTCAAAGAATTATTTTTAAAACTTGGCATACACAAAATAAATTTGTGTACTACCTTTTTTTGCCGATATAAACACATATTTTGTACAGATAGAAAAATCATTAGTCCACAGTTTGTAGGGGAATTTTCAGGTATCACATCAAAAATTTACCAGTTTATTTAATTGCAGCCTGTTCTTCAGTTAATGAATCATAACCTGTTATTCCTGTCTATTAAAAGGAGTCAATTATTCTTGAAGGCACATGTGAAGCAAAAGCTGGCATAACTCAACATACTGAAATACTTGCAACATTATGATGCAGCCACTACATTTCAGCCCTCTGAGCCTATCACAAAGTTTTCTGACTTAGGGCTCAAGCTGGAAGACACATCACTGGTGTCTAATGGACACATCCTCCTCCCAGATTGTGCAGGCACCCAGACCCTGCCAGCACCATTTTGGAAACAATGCAGAACAATGCAGCTGAGTACCACAGCACTCATGAGATGCACACCAAGGGGCAGCTGTGCCTGGAGCCTTTTGGCTTGTTTTACCAAAATAGTTTGATGCAGTGGGGTGGTGAACTAAAGGAATCATTACTTTCAAATGCAAGTGTCTGGCTCGTAAAAAGAGTAGACAAAGAAAGGGGCGTGGGTGGCAAATCTACCTCCTGCTGAGCAAAACAGATTTTTGAGATTCATCTACAGCGTGTAGTCTGAGGTTCTGGTTTTCATGTTCCTAATTCAACACGAGAGAGGCTCAGACTGTCCCAAAGTTTGCTCCTTCTGCCATAATCAGAACTAAAGAGTTTTGCTCTCTGTGAAGGAGTTCATTTTTGTCCCTACAGATCTTCAACCCCTTTGCCCTCCAGTAGTGTTCCCAGTGAACTGGAACCTATAGCAGTTTCAACAGATGCTGCATACAAGGGCTGAGCAAGAAACAATATTTGCAGCCATCAGGGAATAAGAGGAAGGCTAAATACTACACTGGGCTGAGACTGCAAGTTTTAACAAAATATATCAGAGATAAATTATGGATTTCAATCTTGAGGACACAAATTGAACATCGAGGTATAAAAAAAGAAAGCAACTATTTTTTTTCCTCCAGTTTTCTTTCAAATGGAGAAAAAGGGAAATCCTGATGTGACATTTACTCTTTCACCTGAGTCATAAATAATTTGCATCTGAGAGTGAAACCATACCTTTGGTACTCTTTGGAGCAAACACGTTTCCCAAAATGGTGTCTGGTTGTTTGTTTCCTGCATCTCTGGAATACAAAAATTACTCATGTCCTTACTTCAGTCAGATTGGAAATGTCAGTCTTTTACTTTAGCATTCTATTTTAACACACACTCCCTCTGTCTTTCAAATAAATGCCTCTCTTCCTAACATGAATCCACAGAAAAAGTACAAAAACAGCCAACCATAAAACCAAAAACATCATCAAGACAAGAAAGCCATCGTTCATTTTGCTCCCACACACCCTGCCTTGTAGTTGTTCCTCTTGCAGCTTACTTAAAACTCCATGGGACCAGATCAGATGCTGACTTTGTGTTTGTGCACTACTTGGCACCAGTGGTTTGAATTGCTCCTTTTGCACTAATGTCATCTCCTACTGGCTCAAAGATCTGTAAACTCAGCATAACAGAACTCAAAGGTGCAATCACTAATCTCCATTGCAATACTTTGCATTTCTGCTTCTGGAGACAGGTATTGCCCCTACCCACTTCATGAATCTTTCATCTTTTCAAGCACAGGACAGAAAGTCAATGCCACTGCTGATTTGGTCTGTTGGCATGAGAGGACTCAGAAAATATTTCCACTACTGATATCCCAGTATATGCTTTTGAGGACACCTACAGCTGCTGAGAGATCTGGAGAGGTCTCAGAAAAAGCACACTGTGTATTTATGGCCTGAACTTATATTAGATTGATACATGAATTCCTGATAGAACACTGGCTTGGTTGACATTTTTCAGAAAGGCATGCACAGGCTTTTCTTCCCTTGCTGCCTAACTGTTCAGAGTTTTGCTTCAAGCACTGCAATAAAATGTGGAATATTCTGTTAGGTGTTCAGAAGTCCAATAGAATCAAGTGATGGCAGCAGCTGTAGAAACAGAAACGGCACTGTGGCACATGGTCTCCTTTTTAGTGACCACTTTGGCAAAGGCACTTATGACAACTTCTAGCATAAACAAAGGCTCTAGAAAACAAAAATAAACCAGACTCAAATTCTCAGGCAGCAAGGGGTGCTGTTGAAGCCTTGTTATGTACATCAGTTACTATCAGGAGGTCAGGTTATCAACCTGATCCATGAACGAGAATGGGAATTGTGAAATCTGATTTCATTCCTGTCTTGTGCTGTTAAAAACATCCATTACAGAACAGCATTAGAGAGTTTTCATGCTGACATAAAGGCTGTAGAGTACAAGGAGAATTTTCCATTACATCACCTGTACCCATACAGCAACGTTCAAAATCTGACCATCATTCTCCAATTCATGTGTCTTGCCCAATGAACTATTTACTTCCATTGCCATGGCTTTGTCTGGAGCTTCAAGGAAAAATGTTGTAGTTTTTAGTGACCTTGTCTACCCAGATTATCTTGTGTAAAACAGCTGTAAAGCATTTTCAAAATGCAATGGTATAATGCCAACCTTGATATAAGTAATAGCAAGATATAAAGCATTGGAACACCTAGCATAAGTTTCTATTTTCTGGCCTGGAAAACACCAGGAGTTTCCAAGTCAGCAACATGCTGACTGATCACAAAAAACCTGAGCTGGAAGAGGCCTCATTGCTTTCATTCAGATTATAACACTAATTAGATTTCCATATTATGCATTTACATTGATTAGTCATGCACATCTATTACAGGAAACAAACTTTTTCTAACTAAGTACTCTGCAAGCACTTACTGACTAAAGAAAACTTGAAAAGACTGTCAAGTTGGACAATAAATTATTTTGCTGAGACAAGAAAATAAATATGGAAGATGCCAAAGGCAGAAAGAAAAGATCTGAGAGATAAGAGAGAAGGAACAAAAGAGTGATGGCAGCTGGTAAAGAGCAGGAAGCAAACAGCAGTCAGGATGAGAACGAGAAGGAGGAACAGGAAAAGCAAGTACAGAAGTTTCTCACAGCATTAGGAGAGCAACAGTGAAAGAAGGGAAGATTTGTGCTTATGAGTTAAGCATGTCTAATCTGAAGGCTCATTTTTCCTCAGCGACTCTAGGGGCACCAGAGACTTAAATGTCATGCCCAGAGGAGCTCTGGCATAAGGAAAATGTAAAAATGGTGCACTGCTCCAGAGCAGGAGCCCTGCTAAGTGAGCAGCCGCTTAACTACAATGATTCTGCAGACTGAGGTACTACTCCTAAATAAATAAGTTATTATGTTTCAACAACAACAAAAAATTTTCTATGGATTCAAGAATCTTTTGTTTTTAAAGGGTGCCCCCAAATTATCAGCCCTGTACATGGCTGGCTGAAATATATTCATAGGTCAAGTCCTTAAAGGAACTCTTCTCTTTTGAGAGAAAAGTAGCAACAAGAAGGCATGATGTTTAAACATCTGCTGCATTCCACATAATTATACTGATGCTGCCATAAAAAGCTAAAGTGTCTTATTTTCCCTCCAAAGTTTCTCTTGCCTTTGGCTGATTTGGTCTCCATTCAGCTGCTGTATGAGATGGACCATTACAAAGATCTTTGCTGTGGGGCTCTTCAAAGCACAGCAACATGTTTCCATGTTTATGACAGTTACCTCTCAAAGAATCATGAGTTTTCTGTAAGTCTTTTAAACACAGAATTTTTCCTCCCTAAAAATTCTGGATGAAACTAGCTTTTCTTTTCCCCCTCTCCAATTGACATCTTCACTTTTATTTTATGTAGTAATTTTATTTTACACTTAAAGACAGTGCTCTCTAAATCCAGTTGTAGATTGGGTAGGAAGCATGCCAATTCAATTTTGCTAAAACTCAAACTAGCAGCAGATATTGCAACAAGAATAAAAAATATTGCAGTGAGCATCCATTCTTGTCAGAACAATTCTGCCCTTCCTTTCCCTTTCCCCAGACGATTACCAGTTTACACCTGACAAGTCTGCAGCAAGAGCAGATACACAATCAGCTGGATTTATCATTCTGTCACAGACAAGGCAGGGTAACATACTAAGGACTACCTACGACAACCTAAATATTATAATCTACTATCCTGCTTAGATATTTCACAAATATTTCACTGCAGTTGCTTAGAAGCCAAGAATAACCTGCAGAAGGCTGTGGGTACAGATAGCTAAACTGGTCTTCTAGTTTTCTTTTGCAGGTGAATACTCCACATCAACCACAGAGAAACCAAAAAATGTGCACAAACCAGTATCTAATATAGTTTGTCCTATGAGAACTGAAGAAATTTTCTCAGTGTGTTGTACATGTGTGACATCTCACATCGTGCATTTGTGATCTTCATCCTAATCTCAAAAAGAAAGCTAACATTTTGCAAGCTGGGCTCCTGTCTAAACTTCATTTCTCAAACAACTGGGTATGTCTGATGTTTCCAAAGGTTGAGTTGAAGATAGATATTACAATCTTGCAAATGTTTCTGAACCCCAGTTCCAATTTACATTCCACAGATAACACAAGCAGCTCCTCTCCTCTTAACATTAGTAATACTCTTGTTTTAAAACAAGACCTCACCCAAGAAAAGCTTTGTACTTCTGGGGCTGGGAGCTTCAAGTGAGCTCTTGTGTTCCTTAGATTAGGTCACACTAAAAGGCACAAATTTGCAGAGCCAAAGTTACAAAGGAAAGTCAAGAAAAGAGGAGATGGATACAGTTCACAAAACAAAACCACGAGAAAGAAAAGCTATGGACAGGATTAAGAGCAGCTTTCCCCTTACAGGCTTGAAAGTATCACCACACAGCAAAACCACACAGCCGTGGCATATTTTGTAGTGATGCTCTGGAAATAAGAAAAAAAACCCACCTCTAAATACTATATCCCACCCCCCCTCCCCAAATTGTTATAGAAATACCTGCAAAACATAAAGTGATAGAAATATCTCCCAGTAATACATACAGTAATGACTGACACTCACAGTGCCTGTGTTTATTTTCCTATCCCACTCTTACTGCTTCCATCCTTGCTTTCCAGATAATTATCAGTAAGGTTGCCTTCTCTTCATTCTGGCAACCTTGCCATCTCTTTATCCCATCAGATGCTGAGCAGCCACCCCCAATCTCCTCTCCCTTTTACTGGCACACTTAGATAGCAGAGCAGTTACTCTTTACAGATAATAGTAGGAATAGTGCTGTTAGTAAGCTGGATATGAGTTAGAGAGGCAGGAATAATGCCCTTAATACCAGCAGTTTATTCACTGATATCCCACCAGAGATCCCTGACGTGCAACATCAGTACTAAGGGTGGCTACTTGGGCAAGCCCACAATCCCATAAAATACAGCAGTGCTTAAACACACAAAGGGAATAGAAGGAACAAAAAATGACAGTTCACTGTCTGGAGGTGACTGCTGGATCTGAGTCTTTCAGGCTGCTCTAGATGGGAAGACATTGACCTTTCTAAAGTCACGTCACTGCCATGATTCCCCAAATATGTGTCCCTGACTGGTATGGTTTAAAAAATTTATTTATCTAGTCCTGAGTGTTTTTATTAATGACTAGAGAGAATTGCAAGAGAAACACTCTTTATTTACTATTGTGCCATGGAAGCAATACATTCCAGCTTAAACCACATGGTCACATTGCAAAAAAAGAACCACACGCTGCAAAATCTGTCACTTATTTGGTAGACAGGGTCTGTAAAGTGCCCACCGCAAAAAAAAGTATAAAAAACAACCACAATCTACTCTTTTATGGCTCTTAATCCTTGTCTGAGTTCATTGCTACAGGCCTGCTTCACACTAATGGGGACTTCTGCAAATGAGCAGATTCTCTGAATTCAAGAGTAATTAATCTAATGGGACTACTAGTGCTGGTATCAGAGCAGGAGCAGTAGAAGATTTGCACATAAGCTGTACATTTCCCTGCCATTCCATGAGCTACTTGTTCCCAAATGAAAACTCTTGGTAGTCTGTGTTTATTTTTGTTTTGAAGTACTTCATAATTTGTTTCATTACTGACACAAAAGCTTCCCTAGAAAGCAAAAACATTTGTTTATTTTAATTGACCCTGCCTTGAAATCATCATAGGATTTGTTTTTGGCCAAAAACATTTCAACAATGTGTGTGATTACAAAGCTAGCTGAAAACATGGATCTGAGAGCTTTTTCTCCAAGGAAACCATTTTTATTTCAAAAAACAAACTCCTCTCCTCCATCTTCCAAGGTCAAGTTCTTTGAAAAATTTATTTGGTTCCCCAAAATTGTTGCTAAAAGCAAACTGTTTACTTCATGGTGCACACAGTAGTTTTCCAATATTAAGAGTTATGTCATTCAGGTGTAGAAGTAAGACACAAAAAAACCCCAAAAACACATCTTATCAAATCAAATCCACCAAATAGACTCATCACTATTAATTGGTTCTGCTGTGCATGTAGCAAATAATGCAACTCTCTGCTACTGCTCTGTAAGGGCTATTTGTATACTGTGACACACTGAAATACTCTACTGAAAAAGCAGAAGTCTAAAACAAGAGCAAGGCCCAGTCTCAGCAGCCAGCTCCTGTCTGCCTTTGTTAGCATCAGTGAACTCTAAGAAGGACCGACACCTTTGTGTGATGCAGAGAATTAGGACCAAAATGATCCTTCCACAACCTGACCGTGGTTTTTACACTCTGAAGTACATTGACCCTTTTAAATTTGTTTACCATTTTGACCTTTCTAAATTAAGCCCCTGCTATTTTTTTTTTCCTGCGGACAGTAAAGCAGACAGAAGAATGTGAACTAGGTACAAACTGATCAAAGATTCATTAAGAGCAAGACAAATAACATATCAAGTTCAATGCACTATACCATTACAGGATTTAAACAGCTGCTCTAGTAAATTGTACTTCACACTGCAAAAGTAAGCCTTAATAGATAGAACCACCTCCCTAAGAAGTCAGAGCAAGGCAGGTTTTGTATAGCTGGTATCTCTTCATTTGAAACATTTCATACTCATGTAATGCCTTAATATCTAAAGCACACAATGTGCCTTTAAACCTATGAGAATAGATAAAAAAGGTGAAGAATGCGACATTTGTTTCAGAGAATCAATACAGGTTGGAGGCATTTAACATTGTTACTAATCACCATTATTAAAATTATCCATGTAAATATGCAGAAATAAAGTCAGAGTTTGACAAAACATAGCTGCAACACAGTCAGTGGAGATCAGAAAGAAAGGGCTGCTATCTATCATATTTTTCTTATTTTAGGAAATGAGAAGCCAGTGTTAGCTTCCTGCACTCTGTATGCATACATGGAAGCAATCAGGAATCAGAAATTAGCATTAAATTAATTTAAGAAATGAAAAGCAGGACTACAGGGTCCAAGAAGATTCTCACCACCTGTTTGCCAATACAAAGTAGAAGTCCTATTCAGTGTTCATATTCAGTAGCAGAGGCACCATCTCAAGACCATTGTTCCTAATTCCCTATGCCAAGGTTTAAATAGCAAGACTTGGACAGGCCCAGTAAGGGATATCCCCATCAGACAAACCAACACAGAGCCCTCAATCCCCAAGGCAGCATTCATTGAAATGCAGTCAAGGCAGTACAAAATGCAATTAAATAAATCCATGTGAAGTACTGTTCTAGCCCCTTGAAGATGAAATCAGTCTGAGAAATTATAATGGATATATAAAGCCATGGTTGACCATTTATCTAAATCACCTCTGCTTTGAGTGTGGGAGTGGTCCAGAAGAACTCCAAAGGTCCTTCCCATATGAATTATTCTATGCATCACCCATTTATGTGTCATCCAATGCTACAAACAGAGTTTCAGACCTGCTCCCTTTTCCTGTGCCATATCTGAACTGAGCCTGCTACATTTGATCACCATACCAGTTTAAAGATTTAGTCATCCTTGAGAATTTTTTCACAAGCTTCCCAACTTCCAATCCAAAACTCAAAATGAAGTAAAGCAGCAACTGTAATGTGGAATTTAAACAGAAAATTTGGAAAAAATATGCCTTCACAATGCTTAAATCCTGAGAGTTTCTAACACATAAAAAAATATAGAATCAGCACTTCTTAAAGAGATGGACAATGAAAATTTCAATGGGCTTTGCATTCATCAGTTGATGTTCAGCATATCTGAGACACCTGTTGTTTTCATTGATTGTTCTTATTTATATCAATGCCATTTGACATCATGACTTTGTGCAGAAATGATACCAATTTGGAGGCAAATGGGGTTGAGACAGGAGGGTCACACCACTTTCACCCCTGCTAGGAGAACCTAAAAAAGAACCTTGCCTGTGAAATTTGGCTGTGCTGGATTTGCCAGCAGAGGATCATAGTCCCTAAATTTCCTGTCTCTGGCTGCTTTGATAATGTGGTGACTGCCAGCATACCCTCCTGGTCACCACTTCCACAGTGTAGCACATTTCCAACAGCTTTTTCAATGCACAGTCCCCAGAGTCCAAAGGCTCAGCCCCTCCTTAGTGCACAGACAGTGCATTTGAGTGGTCACACAGCACAGAACTGAAATTTTCTGTGGCCAAGACACTCCTGGAATTGAAACAGGAAGCCCTGCTCAGAAGCAGAGCTGGTTGAGTCAGGAGAAAAGCCATTCTAACATGTTTATCACACTTGCTGGGCTGGAGCAGGTATTGCCGGACACTCCTGTGTGTGAGTGTAGGCACACACACTCCAAACCCTTGCAACTAGCCCAAGACTGCCTTTGCAGTTCTTTAGTGCACACTTTGAAAACACTATAAGCCACTTCAGAAAAACATGATTTCTCAAGATGTTAACCTTTAACTTTTAAAACGTAATTCAATCATAGCAAAATATCAGACAGCATGATATTTCACTTCTATAAATAAAAATGTTATGAAAAAAGGCAGTGTTTCTTTTGGGAAAAGACTGACAGGATAAAAAACTTGTGACAGGCATGTGACTCACATTCCTTTGAATGAAGCCTTGTTAACTGTGTTGATATCAACACTTCTTTAAACAATGAAGATTCACCTTAGAGAGACAAACCACCCCACTGAAGCCATCCTATATTTATAAAGGTATGAGATCAACAGCAGTGAAAGATAAAGGGTTTCTAGCAGTATTACTCAGAACGAGGCTTTTAAAAAAGCAATGTCCAGCAGGAGATAACAACAGCAGATAGAGCAGAAAGAACAAAACAAAACAAACAAACAAACAAAAGAGAAGGAATATGACTGAAGTAAGACACGAGATTTGTAGAGGTATTTTTAAAAGAGGAGGCACTGGAACAGATTGCCAAGGGAAATTGTATATGTTCCATCCCTGGAAGTTTTCAAGTCCAGCCTGGATAGGGCTTTGAGCAACCTGGTCTAGTAGAAAATGTCCCTGACCACGGAAATGAGATGATCTTTAATATGCCTTCCAACCTAAACCTTTCTATGATTCTGTGATGCTCTTGCAGCTGTATAATCTGTTTTTTCCCTTATGACCAGTCACCAATAGCCACCAGTCACTTTACCCACTTTTCCAATGACAGAAGCAGTTTTGGTGGATGTGCCAGCAAACCCTGTCATGAGGACAAACAGCAAGGTGGATGTGTAAAATTTCAACAGGAAAACTCTTACTTTTTTCCCCCTCAGATGTGCATTTATAAAATACATGTTGCCATTGCACTCAGTACTTTAAAATATCTTTTAAGCATTAAAGGGAGTGGCAAAGTTGCAACATCAGGCTGAGAGCAATAGAGTGCACTAGCTGATAGTCAAGAAAAAGAGGAATATTATATATGTACAGACGAAGAAAAATTCCACATGGGCTTCACAATGCACTTCATGGTTCCATTAGAAGCTTTTGCTATCCATGGGAAAAGAAAAACAGACATCTGTTGCATCACTCTGATGCTTACAGGGTGAAAAAAAAAATAAAAATCTATGAATGCTTATTTTCAGTTGGTCCAGAACTGACTTCATTTTGTCACCAGATGTTGCCTTATGCACTTCTAATCAATGTGAAACATTTAACCTGCCATACATACCCATGTACTTTCTTGCTTCTGAAAGGTTTCTAAAAAGACCAAGACCCCAAGTTAGGTCAAACACCCCTATTTAAGTGTAATAACAGCACTTCTATTGAAATAAACGAGGGAGAGAATAGCAATGAAGAATGCTAAATCAGTAAAAAGCCCCCACATTTTTTCTTGTAATGGATAGAAGTAAAATATCAAATGTACAACCAGAACAGGTTGTGCCAAACCTACCTCAGCTATTAAACCATGGATCCAGCACACTGCAGTTGACACCTTTTGTGTGACACCCTGTTTAATCCTGCTGGGATGAGAATTTTCCACTTCTGCTACTGTTAGAGCCATCACAAATGCAGATTTGGGGAGTTTCACAAAGTCCTTGGGAGAAGATATTTTTCTTCTGGTTTATTTCTTCCTGGCAATGACCATTTAGAATGAAACCCTAAGAATATCCCATATACCTCCTGATCTCAGTTCAGCATCTATTTAGAGGAGAATCTCAAGAAAAAGGGAGCTGTCTACAGTGAACACAAAGTCCAACTCCCCAGATGAATATGCAAACCTGATATGAATATTAAATAGCAAGTATGACATATTAATTTTTGCACTGACAAAACAGGGATAAGGGACAAATCTGGAAAACATCTGTCAATTTCCATCCTTAACTATTATATATGTTCTGATGTATGTTAATTCCAGCCCTACTGCATGTGGGGTCAAGCAATATGTTGGGATGGAAATCCTCAAGAGTCACTATATACATTATTTTATTTGTAATGAGAAATATTGATTTTTCATTGTGGTGTCAGGGTTATATCAGGAGCAAATCCTCAATAATTTTTTGATTTTGAGCCTTTTCAAAGACAGGAGACCTACACTTAGAATTGCAGTAGTTTCTATGTACTAAATACTGCAAGAATCATAATGGCCTTGGCTCATATTTGGTTAGTAAGGGCAAATTTCCTTTAAAGAAAGAACCAGTTACTTCTGTTTCAGATTCCAAGCTCCCTCCAGGTTGTATTGTAATGAGATTCAAAAGACACGCCAGAAGTGAGTTGAAAGCACATTTGGCATTTTTAAATATGCAGTCAGATAAACTCCATAAATCTGTTGATACACTGTTATCTATTGCTCCATACAACACCCTGACATGTTATTCTTTACAGAAAATCTGCCATTAAACATCCTGCAATTTTATTAAAAAAATGCAAAACTTTCATCAGGGACTAACAATATAAGAATGTGGAGAAGCTTTTTCTCCACAACAAATGAAAAGTAAAATAAAGAGCATAAGTACAAAAGACAGTTAAAAAAACCCCAAAACACTAAAATTAAAATGCAAAAGAGGCAAGAAGTAATGACTTCTGTATTGCATGGATTGAAGCTTCACCTGTTGTGACGACATGACAGCATTAAAAGCTAGGTTTAAAAGAGGAAAAAAAAGACAAATATTCTTAGAGAACCATTGAGGCTCTCTTGACTGTATAAACATGTACTTCTATGCTGAAAGCTCTCTTTGTGGCAATGGCACCTTTCTATTCAGCAGGATTGCATCACCATTCACATCACACAGAGTGTTTTACTAGATTTTCTTCTCATTAGCTCTGTGCAAACAACTGAACTAAGAGCAAGAACACTGAATCCTATTCTTTCTTGAGCATTGTTTACCAGATCCCTCACTAACTTCCAATCAGTTCCACCTCTGCAATTTTATTGAAGGCAATGAGTTTCCACAGGTATTGTCATATACCATAATTAGAAAGCAGTTTCAGTTCAGTGAGACTTTATTGGCTTGACAAGCCATACAGAGCTTATAAGTGTGTAAGAAGAGAGAGAACATTGCCAGCTCTGTCAGAAATCAAGTAACATCCATCTAGGAGAAAGTGACTTTTTGAGCCTGAGCTTGGAACTCCTGTGCTGTCTGTCAATATCTGCAGTGCATGGGAATTAGACAACCTCCCTGCACATGTTTGTGATCACTTGGAAAGCTCCATATTCATGCTTCATGTTTCAGGTCCCAGGTAAAAGTGCTACCATATAAGTTCTGGTTTCATATTCCTTAAGCAGCACTAATTCATGCAATTTTCTTAAATTTTCTTAATTTTTTTTTTTTTTTTTTTTTTTTTTTACCAACCAACCCTTTACCTTCTTTTCTTTTTCTTTTTTTTTTTTTTACAGCAACACTGTGCCTTCTATTCTCTGTCATTCTTTTGTTGCTTTGTAATAACCCTTATGAGTAGTGAAAACACACACACACAAAATTGTTGTTCTGTCTCTTTATATTTTGGTTAGCAAAGCAGATAATCTCAGCAACCTGCCTGAACGTTTGGTGTTGCACTCCAGTACTCCCCTAATGTCAATGACAAGCCTGGGGCTCTTGGAAGGAAAATTAACATCTCAGTTAGATTGTCTGCAGGGATTTTCGAAGAGCTTCTCAGTATCAGGTATCTCTTTCTTACTGTTAAGGAAAATTCTCAGAGAGATCATTCACAAAACTCTCTGGCAGCCACACTCCCAGTGTCACAGACTGTCACTGCTGGGACTGTCTCCCCTTCCCAGGGGTGGCTCCAGTGACCTGATGGGTCCCTGCTGGACTCCCTGCTCACCCACTCACAGTCAGACCAGGTTTCCTCACCAGCTCAATCCCAGGATTTCCTCAGGAGAGCCTCAGGCATCCCATTCCACAAAGCCATTTATCCACAGTGCAGTGACACAGAAACAGCCCCAGCTGGTGCCTCCAAGGAGGGACCCAGAGCAAAGGAACCCCTGGGCTTTTATCCCCTCACAGTCCAAGAGTGCCAAAGTCTCACTGTTCCTCCTGAGCCATGGAGCCATCAGCTCCTCTGTGCCTCTCAGTGCCCCTCACCTGGCTGTGCCACAGGTCCCTGTGCCCTGTGCTGTGCAAAGGGTGCCAGTTCATGGCCTCTTCTCTCAGCCTCCCACCCAGAGCTACCTCGTGTTGTGTCCCCCACACAATGAAGTCCTCCCTTACTGTTACCGCTGCCCCACATATTTCTGTCCAATTTAGATCCTTCTGGGAATGTGGCTTTCACCAACAGTTCCTTGATGAGACTTGGCAGTGGCATCATTGTGAAACATGTTGCCACTTAAATCCTCATTTTACTCACTTTTGCTATTGACATATGTCCCCCTGGACTCACTTTCCATATGAAATAAACCCAGATTTAAGTAATTCCAGTCCCACGTTTCTTAGCTTGTGGAGTCAACTCCATGAAATATTCTATCATTATCAACATTATGTAATATCACACATTATTATATTCCAGTTATATCCTTGTTCTCCCACAGCATTCTTTGCCTCCTGGGCAAACTTGCAACAGTTGCCTTCTAAATCCTGTAAGTAACCCAGCCACTCCTTCCCGTAGGTACTTCTGACCTTGTAATCAAATGGAAGGACCATAATCCCCTTCCTCACATTTGCCCATTCAGCTGCCTAAAATGAGGTTCCTTTGTAAATTTACTCCTACAGCACAGCTGCCTCAAGCAGCCTCCTTGCTCCCGTACTTTCTTCTGTCTAAATGAATCCCTTATCAGTGTTTTCACCTTTGCCACCATCTTTGCAGCTTCTTTATTTCTAGTTCCCTCTTTCTTCCCCCAGCTGCAATAGCCTCCAGATCATTAACTTTAGTTAAAGCCCTGTCAGAAGTTGTATCTTACTACTGTTACCTGCATTTATTACATTCATTTGCATTCAGTTAAAAATACTTAAACACACGTGGATTTAAACCCTGGAGACTTCCTTTTGAGAAAGCAGGCTATGTCCATACCTCAGACACTGTTTCTGCATCAAAATATAGGCACTGAGGCGTCCACTGGTTTTCAGAGAACTCTGAATTCTCTAGAGTCATACTCAGCTGAATGAAATCATTATAATACTATAGCCTTTGTCAATGGACATAGGGGACACTGCAAGGTAAATTTTATTTTTAGAGCTAGGTAGAGCTGGAATAGTTTCTGGTTCAATGCTCATGAATTCAAATGCAGGTTCCAATAGTTACCTCTCTAAAGCCCTAAAAAAGTAATTTTACCTGTTTATTTCTTTATGAGACTATTACTCCATTTTTGTACTGAAAGAATTGGGTGTTTTAAAGCATGCCCTTTGAGCAACCACCTTCCAACCTTAGAAAATGATGGTGTAACCTCTCTCACCTCTTTCTTCTTCTGCCCCTTCCTCAAAATCCCCAAACCCCATATGCCATCAAAATGCAGGAGAAAAATGGATGGGTGTGCAGAGGTTTACCAGTCTGTCGAAGCAGAAGAATAGATGTCTGTCAAAACAGAAGTCAAGAAGGAAATAGTTGAGCAGGTAATTTACCCTTATACTTAAAAAAATAAAAAAACCCCAAAAAAACAAAACACAAAACCAACCAACCAACAAAACAAACGAAAAAAACACCCCAAAAAACCAGAAACTACACAAACTAACAAAAAAACCCCCA
>VZTR01022640.1:278665-294930 GCA_013400775.1 Chaetops frenatus | reverse complement strand
AAACCCCCCACAAAACAAAAACAAAACAAAAGAAAAAAAAAACCAACACACACACAAAAAAAACCCAACCAACCAAACAAAAAAACCCACAAAAAACCCCAAAAACAATCACAGTCATGAATAATTCAAGGAAAAACCCCAAACTCTCCCTCTCTCCCTTTTCCATACGGAATATATTAATGAACCTTTTTTAAAAAATCAAAGTTATTGGCTACTAGTTCACCTCATCAGGAAAGAAAAAAAAAAGAAAAAAGATAGCTCATTAATAACATAACTCAAGAAAACAAAGCAAGACAAGCTCACCTCCTTCCACTTGCAGGGTTCCTGAGCCAGCCAGCTGCCAATCCCCTCTGAACAGCCAGAGCTACGGGACCCTCCTGCATCCCAGGGAGCAGGGAATCCTGGCAGCTCAGAGGGAAGCAGGCTCTGACACTCTGACTCTCCCACTCTGACAGCTGCTGCCAGTTATCCCATCACAGCCATGTGAGGAATGGAAAGCATCAACTCCATTTGCCCCTCAGAGGCACAAAGGGTTTGCAAAGTTCTCTGTAAGGAAGTCTTATCTCACAGTAGTTTTTCACGTACTGTTAAAAGTTTCATTCAGATTAAACAGAACGCAGGATTTGAAAAGAAGGAAAATAATACTTGGTCAAATGTATAAAAGAAATGAACAAAGAAGTGGCCTTTCTTGCATGTAAATGACAGAAAGTTGATACTGTTCCTCTAAGTTGTCACTTTTTATTTCCTTCAAAGTGGGTTTAGATGCAAAAATAACAAAAAGTTATGTAAGATGAGAACTAGAGGAAATTCTTTCTGCAAACATCTAGTAATTTCCTACCATCTTCCCACTTAAGAACCTGAACCTTGTTTTATAAATAAATTGTATGTCCTCAAAATACCTTTTTCTCCTTATAAAAGTCAATCACTTGTCTAAAATAAAACATGCTTAAGTATGCCAGATAATTGCTTAAAGCAACACTGACTAAGCCAATATTTTAAAATGGGTAGCTAGCATTTTCTGCTGAAAATTACAGAAAAGATAGTATTGGTAACCTGCAAACCATTAGATACATATTATGAAGTCCCATATTTCAGAGTAATTCAGGTCTGGGATTTTAACTTTTCATCCCTCATTAAGCTTCCTGTGTATTGAAAAATGACCTGTTCTTCACTGATCCTGGGAACAATTATGCACATGCTAAAGTTAATATGCTGTAAGTAATCATTGCAATGACCCCTAGTGAATATAAAATTAAGTAGGCATGTATATCCTAGCAAGTTTTAGGCCACAGTTTATTTTATCACACAATTTCTTTTTTAGTCACTTTGTTTAGATTGGTAATGAAGAATGGTAAGAGAAGCCCTTGTGAAATTTGGAGAAAAAGAGAAGAACAAATTGTGTGAGTCACCAGCACAGCCTGCCTCTTCCTACAATGTCTAGGCAAGTAGTGATTATTCAGATTTCTTCCATTTCTAAATAAATGGTCATCATGGCTAAAATACTGCACTAAGAAGCGTCTCTGGCCATTTCTTCACGAAAAAAATTCTCCAGGCAAAGTCCTTTGTGCTTTATCAGGAACTCACAAAATTCAGGCAGTCCCTGCAAACATAGGGTTCTCCTTGCATGAAACTCAGTGCACACACCCTGAGCAGGACCCTTGGAAGGAAAATGCTTCTGTCTCTCCTTGTAACTTTACCAGGAAAAGACCTGAAGGCTTGGCGTGGTTCCTGAGATAGATGGCAGGGAAGAGACCAGCTGGCAGTTTTCTGGTTTTGTGAGTATTTGGAAGCTTGGATCCTGCCAGAAGGGAGATTGATCACGGGCAAGTCTATGATGCTCTGCAGCACAAACACTTTTAGTGGAAGAACTTATGTGTCAGATATGTAAATTAAAATACCTGTCCTCTATAAGAGCTCTCAGGTGACGTGAAAGAGTGTTACAAAGAAAAGATATGTGACAAAGAAAAATAAAGGCAAGAGAAGTTTCCCAGAAACTTTTGTAAAGAAGAAATAAACAACACCATTCCCCACTCACTGAGGGATATTATGGTGACTGGAGAGACTGAGTGAGACAATAAAAGGACAAAAAGGAAGAGAAGAGAAGCAATGCAAAGGAGTTGCAAGCTTAGCTTTCCAGTTTTGAAAGGCATTGAAGTGTGGCCCTTCTGGCTTATTTGCAAAGCATGTAGCAAAGACAACAAAACAGTGTGGAAGTTCAGCTGTGACTCACTGTGTATGTAGATTGCACAAGGACTTGATCTTGAAATAGCAAGGTAAAAAGCAACACTTCTATGAAAAAGGGTAGCTTTGCATCTGTATCATTGTACTTAAGTATCCATTCAAGTCTTCCACAAGCTTGTGCAAGCAGAATAGACACTATAAAGAATAACAGACATCAGAATTGAGTGTCAATTCTTGAAATGAAGAAAATGTTTAAAATCATGGTTCATTGCAAGCAAAACTCTCTAAGGCTTCTTAAAGACTCAAGTATGTCTTCCTTACAGTTCAATCAGAAAAAAAAAATTTGCAAGCCTTCTCCATTTTCCTCTTATCTCCCTTTAGAACTAAGAAAAACTGCCTCTGTTTCACCAAAGAAGAGGGTAAAATTGCATGTATTTTTACATGACCAAAGCATGGGGCTAAAAATCCCCAGGCTCCATAAGAACCCTCAGTGATAGGGGCATTCCAGATCACCCCTCAGAATTCCCTGCTGTGAGCCTCCCCCCAAAGTTACCTGTGCCTTGTTTTCAACATCTATATCTATGCCTAGCAAGTCTGGCTTCCCCATCTTAGGATCCTGACCTTCCTGTCTTCCTCATTTCCCCCAAGGCAAGTCCATTTTCACAGGAAGTAAATAGTTAATGATACTTGCCTGTCTTCTCCTCACAGCCTCCTTTGTCATCCAAAGGCTTGGAAGCATCTCCTACATGTGGCAGAATTTAAGTATGGTCTAATTTAATGTGTGAATTTCAGCTCATTCTTATTCAACAACAGCATTCGAGCATATGTGAACATTTCAGCTTGTGGGTAGGTTCTCCTGAAGTCAGTTGGGTTGCAAACAAAACTTTTATGTCAAGACAGTGTCTTCCTGGATCATATTTACTTCAGAGTGATCTCCTTAGTGCCTGGCCACAGTGTGAGCAGCAGGAGTCAGCTCAGTTCTGAGCAGCCATCTCTCTGATGCCTTCAGCAGGGGATTACATATATATGCATATATGCATGTGTATACACATGCATAGATATAGATATACGTATATTTGGGATGCAGACACATCCCACACACATTGCTTCTGACAAGATATGAACAGTGTAGCTCTTCTTCCAGAGTCCCAGCTAGCTTTACATTCAGATATCATCATACTGACTCGGATGGAAGAAATACCACCAAAAGCTTTCAAAGTCTGGCCTCATTCACCAGGTTTGCTTCAAAGACTTTGGCCTCAGACAGAAGGTCTTGCTTTGGACACTGATAGACTTTCTGACAGACACCTGATATGGACACCAACAGACTTTCTCTACTTTACTGCCCACTTCTTCCCAAGAAAGTTGTTGTGGTCCCTTGAGTATCTCTGCCAGCTCGACTTTGTTCTCCTGTCAGGGCCAGGAGCTGGCTATCTCCAGAGCTGGCTATCTCCAGACCTGGCTGGCAGCCTGGCTCGCTCCTGCAGCTGCCTGGGAGCCTTTGGGCAGCCCGTGCCCACCAGCTGCCCGTGCCGCCTGCCAAAGGCCGCCAGGGCACCGCGGGCCGCCGGCCACCTGGCACAGCAGCCCCAGCTCCCTGCCACCCCCTGCCCAGGCCCAGCCACCCACCACGCCTCAGAGAGGTGCCGTAACATCTGCTTTACCAGAGCTTCCTGTGCCAAAGGTAGCCCAAGCCCTGCCCTCGCTGCAGCCTGTCCCTGAGGCCTTGGACAAGCCTGTGCCAGCAGCCACGGCTGCTCTTGTTCCAGCAAAGGCTGGCGGCTGCTGGGCACTGCGGGGTGGCAGCCCATGGCTCCTCCCTGCAGCTCTACCTGCTGCCCTTCTCCTCCAGCAGCTGCTCAGCTACCCCTGCTCACCTCTCCCTCCCCTTGAGTCTCCCCCTGCATGCTGGGTTAGAGTGAGTGACCCCCAGGTCCTACACACTTTGTCCACTCTGCCTCCTGGCTCCTCTCTCAGGGATAAGGCAATGTCTGTCGCCGCTCACCTTTTCTGGCATTGATGAAAACCTCCACCTCCCACCACTGCTGCATTCCTCTTCTGCTTTCCTGCCCCAGAAATGCCACGGACCCCAGGTGTTTAGTCCATTCCTTCACATGCTTTGGGCACTTAGAACGTAAAGGAAGGGCCAACTCGTCAAAGGGAGGGCAGTCGTTGCTATTGCTCTGTGACATTTGTAGCTTCAACCCTTGCCATCTTGCCAGATGTTGCAGAAATACTCAAACAGCTTCTATAACAGTAAGAAAGAAATTTCAAAAAATTTTAAATCTGTTCTGCATGACTAGTCATGGCACCAGCGTTATTTATTCTAATAAACTGTACTTGTATTTAGTGTCACGCAGAAATAGAGTCTGCATATTGAAATGCTTGGGGTGATCTCTTGTTTCCTAGTAAGTACAGGATAGTGCTACAGCAATAACAATAAAAATTCCTCCTTTCTAAAAAGATGTTTCTAACCCTACATGTCCTGGAATCCAGATTAACCAGATTTATCTATGCCCACGTTCCCTGGGAGACAAACATTTCTCACTGTTCCCATAGTATGAGTTGCCTGTGCAGACTTCTGCAAACTTGTCCCTTGTGCTTCATCCCTGAGACCTTGCACTGGAGATCTAGAAAGAAGGATTTGCACTCAGCTGTTAACATTGCTTCTCAAATTTTTAACCTGAAGCAAATGTTTAATGAAATATGAAAGGCATGCAAGAGCAAGCAGAGGTTAATGCAAAATTAATTTGCCAAAGAGGATCAGAGACACCAGGCTCAACTATGAGGTTAGCCATGAAAAAGGTAACTTCAAAATAAAAAATAACTAAGACAGGAGAGGGAGGTGTGTAGGAGAAGGAGGAAATAAGGTAAGAAAGAAATAAAGGGAGAGGCATATTTGTCCAGAGTAGTCTTTTATCTGTTTCTATGATTTCTCATGCTCTTGAGTCCTATGCCAAGATCAATTGGGATTAATCAATTGTATAGAAAACACTGAGAACTCATTGCAGGCTTTTAGACTTTAAATTTGTTTATTGAGCACAATTTGGTTAGCATCAGGTGCTGAAGTTACAGACACCAACACTAGCATAGAAATTACTTTATTTAGCTCCCAGTTGGAAGTTTCTATAGCAACTGGGTCCTATAACAGAAAGCTGAGTTTCTGGCACACGAATACTGCTGCTGCTAGAGATTGTTAATACTGTATTTTTGGAGCACTCAGCTGTTCCTTAATTCCTTCTAAGCCCCAACCCCCCTTTTTTCTGAGGTCTTTCTTCAGCATAAATCTGCCTGCTTAGTCATACTTGTAATTGTACCTTTAGCTCTTAACCTTCCTTCTTTGGCTGTAACAGAAACTATTTATTACAGTCCAGACTCAGCTTCCTTGGAAGGGAAGCAGAGTGCCCTGTCCTGCATTCTCCTACTGGGCAGAGCTGGAGGGAGAGGACCACGATGCTGAAGCTGTCAGGAGTGTCCAGATTAAGATGCCTTTCCTGGACCTACTACTGCTTGCAACTTTAAACTTAGGGCAAACTCTGTGTAGTAACTTATGTCCCAGACTCAGAACACAATCACACCTTAACCTGAAACCAGCCCCTGCTTTTAGGTAGGGTTAAGAGTAAAGCTGTGATGCTGGCTTGCAAAGATTAGACACCTCACTGCAATTCCTCTCTGTATTGGAAACTCATGGCTGAGTACCACCTTTAGATATTGAATTCCACCTGTCAAACTCCTCGATGCACTTTCAGTCTTATCCCCACATTATTGAGCTGTGCTTAAAAGCTGTGGGAGTACTCCATAAAGAGAATTGTATTATTGCAGAGTGAACAGATGTCTCTTTTACCTGTAAGACATCTTTATTTATACATCTTTCACAACTGTGAATCAATAGCCTTTCTTAGCTACTAGATTTATTTTGAGGGGACACACTCAAACGTTTGTATGAGGTGTTGGATGGAGGTGTAATACATTGTTAGGAACAGAGAATACTTACATAAGTAGGTGTTTGGTTGGCTCAGAAATTAACAGTCATTTTGAGATTCCTTTCTTCATGTGCGGGTTGTGTTTTTGGGGTTTGTTTTTGTTTTCTTTTGGGGTTTTTCAATTATTTTTCTTGTTGTCATTTATGGAAAAAAACAATGGCAGTTTGAATCATTAGATGTTCATACAGTTGTTAACTTATCTGGTTTAATTCCCTGCACATCAAAAAGAAATATGTTATTCTGTTCAATACCCTCTGGAGATGTCCCTTATGCTGTCCTGGAGACCTCTGTCCTGTGAGAAAGAGTACCAGCTATCTCAAAGCCACAGAAAAAAAAACTCCCTCATATCAAGGAAATGCAAATTTAAAGTTGGTGACTCAGGCCCAGCACAGAAGATATGTTTTGAATAACAATAACTTCAAGTATCCCTAGGCAGGCGGCCACTGCAACCAGAATTAATTCTTGTGGTTCTTCACACGTGGCAGAATCTCACTTTGCAGCTCAGGCAGCAGCTCCAAAAGGGCAGAGAAAGTGAACACTGCCAGATGACCTGGATGTGCACTTTAGGAGAGCTGTAAGAGCACTGAGGGCTCAGTGTGGGCTTTGAGGTTTTCTTTCTGCAGAAAGACTTTCAGGAAGAAATAAAACAAACCTGCAGTTAACCACTATCAGGTCCAGCCCTGGTCTGTGTTGAGGAAGTCTAGGTGGCTGGGATATTGGCTTTTTGCTTCTGTTATCTTTCCAATGCTATTCACTTTGTCTGTCTCTTACCATTCCTAATAGGGGCTTTTGCTTTTCCATCTGACCTCAATAAAACGGGATCATCCTTGCTCAGGTTTATAGGATTGCTATTTTAAGTGCTGGCAGTTTGAGAATACCTGTCTTAAGACAGGTCTTGTTTTCCTTTTCTTTCCAAAAGCCCTGATATTTTCTACCCAGTCCTGGGATGGTTTCCCTGTCCAAAAATAATGATCTGGGGCCATGTGTGGGATGCTGCAGCCTGTCAGGGGTGTCCCATCTCTCCAGGCATATTCTGTCTCTGGCAGTTGTGGTCATTCCATCTCTCTTGCAGATCTCTTCCAGGCAATTTACACCTTGTTCTCTAAATTCTTAACATCTCACTGCTGAGTTGCTGAGAAGGCCTATTTTGGAGAAAGAAAATCAGAACCCCAGAGAAACCTGTGTTTCCACACAGTGCTCAAGGCAACAGGAGTCTCTGGGAGACTGGTGGGAAGATTAAAATGCTGGAATCTGTTGCCTTGGAATCATTCTTCTTGTCTCCAGTGAGTCATCCAGCATCACAAGCAATCTCAGCATGACCTTCTGCTGCTCCTTGTGCCCAGAGAGCCACATAAACCCAGTAGAGGATGTGCTCCCACCATCTTTTGGCAAAACACTTCTCCCTGCAGCACTAAAGGTTTTCATTTTCTTCTGTTTTGCCGTCCCAGGTTTCTGGCTTCTCACTTAACAACCTTTGAAGAGTTTTTTTCAAAATGGCAGCTGCAAAGGTCATCCCTTTCTCTGTTTCTTGCTTGCCTGGAAACAGGAATCCTGCTTTAGAATAGAGATGCAAGGCAGCTTTCCAGAGCATGAAAATCCAGTAACTTAACACATTGTTTCCAGCCTGCAAAAACAACTTACCAAGAAAGAATAAAAAAAAAAAGGGAAACAAACCCAAAAAATTAAACAGAAAGGACTGAAAAATGGTGAGATTATGAACTGATTTGACTTTTCCATATGTTGGTTTATTTTCCCCTTAAACATAAATAGGTGTGTTAAGTATATTTTAAGTTTTCTATGCTAAATATAGCTATTGTAATTATATTTAAAAAGAATAGAGGAGGTTTTCTTTAGAAGAGAGAAAAAAAATAGAAATTGCATTGCTTTAGCAGCGTTTTAGACTTACATAATTTTCCTTTATTAATCCAAATTGGTTATTTTTTGCCCATTTCCAATCATACTTATGCTATGAAATGTGATTTACCACATTATGTGGGAAAAAAACCATAACTTACTAGTTGTGTTAATTCCTTCATGTAAGTCCACTAGGAAAACACTTCAGTAAAAGATCACAGATTAAAACTGCATATTTTATGATAGTTTCCAAGAAAAAATCATCAGTGAAGTAAAGATTGTGAGGTAAAGAGTTTGCTTTATCTTAGGCTGTATCTTAGGGTACTGTGAGGCTCTGCTTACAGTAGACAGCTTCCATCTTTGTTGTCATAATGTGCACACAAAAGCACAATGGTTGTGGTTATTATCAGTCTTCTTATATTAGGAAAAATCAATAATTCTTAATGTTTAAAACAGCTATTTAACTCAAAAATCATAATAAGGACAAATGCTGGAGTTAATTTCTTCTGAAACATGCCACATTTTATTTATAAGAAGAGGTAGAATCTAGTTTTTGCAGCTACAAATTTAATGCAAAAACTTCACTGTCAGCATGTCACTTGATGGGAATATAATGCCACTCATCCAAAAAAACCCTCCAAACTATAAGCAGGATATTAAAATATGTCATAAAAATTGAAAGGGGAAGTCCAAAAGGGGAAGTCGAGGCATAGAGAGATTATACTATGTATTTTTCAATGAACACACAATTTTTTCCAAATTAAAATTATTTGCATTACAAAAAAAATTAAAAGTTGCAGTTGTCATAGTTTAAACTCACCAAAACTGAACTAAAATGAAACCAATCTTAATTTTAGTATTAGTATTTACCCAGAGATTATCTTCGTAACATGTGCTACATTTTGGGACTCTGGGGAAGTGGACTGAGCTCAGCATGGCTCATTTTAAAAAAAGCCTCTTTTCTAGCTTGCTAATGTTCTCAGCTGTATTCATTAATTTAAAAACAACAACCTGAGCTGATTCTAGATTACGAATGCACAATTTTTGAAGAACTAAATATAAAAAATATAGCTTTAAAATGGCACTAAGAAAATATAAACCAGAAATAAAACTTGAATGTGGGAAAGCAGTTCCATATTGAGTTTGAAGTTAGTGAAGGTGAGGGGCACCAATGACAAAATTAGAGTAGAAGATGATATTTCATTGAAAGATCCCAAAGTATAAAATAATCAAAGTCTATTGACACTCTTTGTCCTGCTTTAAGCACTATGCAGTGTTACTTGGAATTAAACTGACTACACAGGCATGCCACTTTCAGTGCACTTTCTGAGTATTTTCAGTATTGTGGAATTACTGACAGCTAAAATATTGTGGAATTGTCCAATTTAGGCAAATCCAGTTCTGAAGATGTTGACCTTTTGAAAATTGATTCCTTCTGCACATTGGGTTTTACTTTCCCTATCTTGTTTTTCCTTTAGCAATTATTCATCTTTTATGGCTTCCTACAGCTAAAAGCCTCAGAAACAGGAACATTTATTCAGAATCAGAATGGAAGATCTGGTACTTTTCTGTACATTAAAGGAAAAGAAAGTTCAATTTTCCTTCTGAAAAGCACAAGAAAGGCCATTACACAAGATGTAAAGACAGAGAGAAAAAGGGGCTGAATTCCCAAAATATTTGATGGTAGAAGTAATAATAGCAATGAATGAGGCTACATAAATGATTCATGAGACTCATTTTTTTCCTATTGTTACTAAAAAGGGGCTCATTATTACTCAGAAAAAATGCTTTGTTGGTGATGTAAAAAGAAATCAGTATTTGCTATCAATTACTTTCATTAACACTGGGCCTTTGTACACAGTTTTATAAATATATTTTATAACAATATAATTTTGTAATTTCATCCCTACTGTGCTTTGAGCCTTCTGAGGCCCACAAATCTCTTTAATACCTCCACTCTTGCTGATAATAAAAAGTCTTGTGGGTGTAGTAACAGCTAAAAATACAGTAGTAAATGATTCATATATTACCATTTCAGAGGTCAAAATGGGTAACAAAGAGACCACAAGCACATAAAATAAACATCCTACTCTAAAACAGAGGCAAGTTGTAGCTCCAGGATGATCACTTTGAAGAGATGTGCCTCCTTTAAGGACATTTTCTTCTTTAGTTTGAAGGCTGTTAGAAATATCTGAACATATGTTCTGAGGCAATGAAATTTCAATGGGTTATTATTTCCTTTTAAATCCCAATCCTTAAAACACTGACTTGCAACATGAGACAGCAACAAAAAAGAGTCAAGCTAAGAGTACACATTTAGCAGAGAGATATAAGGAATAAATGGAGCTAAAATTGCTCTTTTTAGTTTTGTAAACACTGTGTCATTAGAAACCAATGAAGACAATAAAGAATGGGATTACTATCCACCCATTTGAGAGATTTCAATCAATATTTAAATAGTTTTTGAGAATTTAATGTAAAACAAGGCGCTTTCTCAAATAAGCAATCAAACCAGCCCATTAAGGCTGTAATCACCATCATGCCTGGGTGTTCCTGTGCTTTAGAATAAACTGATTGAGGAAATACTACTGAAGTGGTACCTCTGGCATTTACCTTTCTATTGTTTATGTGTTGGGTTTTGGTTTTTTGTTGGTTTGTTGGGTTTTTTTTAATTACTGTATATTATCTTGCTTGATCCTCAGCTTCTAAATATATTAAGTCCTTCCTAAACCTAGTTAGCAGTAACTGAAGTAAAAAAATAAAAGGAAAACCACACTAAAACATAGCATTCTTGATAAGGCTATAAATACGTAAAAATGACTGAGGTTAATGAGGTTAACCTCACCATATTGAAATACAGAGATTTTGCATCTGTGTGAATTATGTCTAATTGGTATTAGACTGTAGAGATTTGCTGTGAACAATTAGCCTTAATTTCCAACAAAACTTGCTATTGAACCTTCAGAAACAGGAGCTAGTATAGGACCCATTGTCCATTTTGCCCTGCAGTTGAAACACTAAAAAAGTGGGCACCTGAGTATTATGAACTTTAAAATCATTCTAGGGTTAGAAACTTAACTGATGAAACACAATATTTCTGTATAAATGGCAGAGTGGCATTGCAGACATTTGATGAAAGGGAAGAGAAACATGAGAAATCTTTGCCTCTTTCAGAGAAGGCAGAAAGTTTAAGCAACTTTATTTTGATTAATCAGATGAAAGAAAACACTTGCAGGCAGAGAGACTGATGTAGGCTATACCCTCACATGTTCCATGAGACATTTTACACTGCTCTGTCATGAACAATTTTATAGCTCGACAAGGGATCCAGCACTGGTTTTATAGATTATCTGTAAGAAGGAGAAATGCAAACCACAGGGAAAATAAAAGGATTCTGCAGCATTCATATTTATTTTTAATTTTTTTTTCTATGAGGGATGGGTTTTACCTGATTTTTTTAAGACAATGGAAATGCTGGGGAAGAGGGATGAAAATAAATCTATAGATGGAAATCTTGCTTTGAAAATGGCAAATAGGAGCAAAACTGTGTGCTGTTATAACACTAAGGGAAATGGTAAGCAGGTTTCAAAGCAGGGGAGAAATGCAAATTTGACATCTTACATAACTTCCTACTTTGTACATTAATATTAAAACTGGATAAATGTGATGCAAACTAGGACCACTGCTGGGAAGAGGCACTTCCTGTCAGGGATAACTATATTGCAAACCCCTCTTATTTTCTGCTCAAAACTTCAACCTTCGTGCTATCAAATGTTTTAGTCACTGTGCTGTCCTGATGAATTCTCAGTTTGGATGAAAGTGGTCTTCCCTGAAAGTCTTCAGTTCAGAGAGACTGGAATACATTTACATTTGCCTAAGTTGCTGGACCACTGAAATTGTGGGTCCAGCAGCTGCTTTTTCCACTGTGTATGCTGAAATTCTCTCCATCAACAGATTGTCCTACCTTGATGCCTTGACTCCTAAAATTTTGGGATAGCTCAAATATGTATTTGAATATCAATTAAACATGGAGAAACAAATTCAAGGTGAATGAGAAGTCACAGAAACTTTGACTATAATTGGAGATCATGGGAAAATTTCAAATAAAAAAAAATAAAAGGGGTGATTATAGAAAGGATAAAGCCAAGCACACATCACCAATTTTAGCTGACATATAGCCTACCATTTTAAACACACTACATATTAGGTTTTGGACTTCCACAGAGCCAAGAAGTCAGGTAAATGTCAGGTTTAGTGCCTTGGAACCAGGTGCTCAGCTCTGTGTAACAGTAACCCAATGCACAACACAAAAAAATGTGACAGTCGGCCTCTTAAAGGTTCACCATTGCCACTGAAATGTCACTGCTAGGGAAAGCTTGGAATCATAGACTATCCTGAGTTAGAAGGGACCCACTAAGTTCATTAAATCCAACTCCTGGCCCTGCACAGGGCAGCCCCAAGAATCACACCATGTGCCCGAGAGCATTGTCCAAAACTTGCTAAGAGTATTTTCCTCTTTAAAACAATAAAAAAATATTTCAGGTAACAATTGAAAACATTTTGCAAGATGTGCTAGCCAGGAGATGTGATTTAGTTGCTTTGTCTTTGCATTCTCTCTCTGCTCAAACTGCCTATTCCAGGAAAAACAATAATGTTTCCATTTGTTAAAGGAAGACCTCTAATTACACTTCAGGTAATTGGAGGAACTAAAGTGACACTTCTAATGGAATCTTTTACTTTGGATAAACAAAGTCAAACAACATAAGCTTGTGGAGGAGAAAGAAACAAATTTTTGTTTCTATAGCCAGTCCTTCATTAGAAGCAGCTGTTTTTAATGAACTCAAATCTAATCCTTTATCCTGAAAACAGTGAAGCTCATAGTCCTAGATCTTGTGACCCAAATGTCCCAAGTAGTATTGATTCATAAGGCCATTAAGAACCCAAGTCCCTTAATGGAGTAAATGGCATCTTTAATGGGATATCTCCTGTCTGTGTTACCAGAAAATACTTGTGTAATGGCCTAAGTTATGTTGGACATAAAGGGCTGGATGATTGAATATTGTTTTAGGACATAAATATGTAACACAATTCCAAGAAATGACAGTCATGTCCATCCACAGCCTGCTCCCATTCCTCACCCCCCAGTTACTAGGAACTGATAATGCTATTGCAGCTATAGTTGAAAAGCAGTAATATATGGACATGACTGGTACTTATACCATCCTTAAAGACAGCTTGTAATGTTATGCATTAGTGTGCAAAATCTAGAGAACTGAGCTTGAAGGAAAGGGCAGAGATTGAAAGCTGACCAAAAGGAAGAAAAAAGAAGAAAGTAGAAATTGAAGGTGGTGATTCCATTTACAGCTTTAGGTAACATACTACACAGGTGTAAAAGGTAAGTGTCAGGCATTAGCTTTTATTGTTCGTTTAACTTAAGAAGGCATTTAGAAATGGAAAGAAATGGCAATTGCAAGTAACGTAGTCGGCGTCAGAGACAGCTTGCAAGCTCATGGTAGACAAAGCATTGTGTAAAAAGACTAATTTAAAGTTTATGACTAAAAAAATAAAGCATGAATTTGCAACAGAAGACCAAAAGCTGAATTATCTAATGCCAGGAACGATTTTTTATACTATTATTTGAAATCATATTGATATATTTTCTGTTCAAGCTTGAATATAAATTTGGTAAGCCTAATTCAACAATTTGAAAACAAAAGGAAGTACTGCTTTAGCTATTGAACTTCATGCCTAGAAAATTATTTAAAACATCTAAAACCTCAGTTACAGCTGAAAGACAATATCAAACAAAAATTGTTGCTCTAAACAAAAGCTACAAATCCAAGATCTTTCTCTGCTAGGAGAACTGCACTAGTTTACCATGTTACTTTATCAGCTTCCCAGTTTAGTTTATCAGGTTATCAGCTAGAACTCACGACCCATTCCATCAGAGGAGCTGGGCAAGAGAATCACTGAAATCTAACCACACTTTCCTGTTCTGAAACAACCTGAGCACACATTGAGACAGAATTTAATGGTCAATTGTTTGTTCACACACTGATAACCACCATTATCATAATGTTAAACATTAAAAAAGCAATTTATTTTGAATAGCTCTTAAATCATGACCATAAGTGACAGCAGTAGGATTACCTATGAAATCAGTTAAAGAAAAACTCATCTTGTGTAAGATGATAACTTTTATGAAAATTTCAACTGATGTCAATGGAATTATTTGCAAAGTAAGTTATACAGGGCAGAATATACCTTTTCATGGAAACATGAATAAAATTTTGCCTGTTTCCCAAAAGAAAATAAAAATCAAACCCAAAGTAACACAAGGAAAAAACCTTAGGTGCTTTTACTACTAGAGAACTACAAATTATAATAAAAAGCATATTTCATGTTATATATCAGCATAATACAACATAGTGATAACCATGACTACCAAAAGAACAAGGCAACAGGAACTTAAAAAATTTAACCAATGTTTGCTTGAATTTTGCTCTGAGAAAAACAAATCCCGTGGGTTCAAGGAAGAATGTGGCAAGTCTGCTCTTCCAAGTAGAAAAATAACTGGCAATCTCTGCAGAAAACCACTGAACATGTGGCTGAACATTTAAATGATGTCATTATAGTCATGGATAACTGCCAGACAACAATGATAATTATATGAAAATCAGCATATATTTTCAGGCAAAATTCAGGCCAACTTTGTCTCAAGACACTTTGGAAGTCATTTTCCCCCTCCTTATCTTTCAGGAGTGCCCTTTGTGCAGCAGAAGGTTTGAGAGATGAGGAATGGATGTGTTACGTTTCTGAAAGTACCGGGAATCTCTTGGGAAAAATCTGTTCTCGTGAGACATCTCCAAAGAGCAAGATACTTTGTCTAAATTTCAGTGGTTTAATTAGGTTAAGTTTTAAGTCTTAAGTCAAAGGTTTATTCCCAGCTGTGAAATGTTTTTACCAACACCCACTGGAAACATTGCTGCTTCCTAATAGCAACATTTGTTCCCATCCAAGCACTGCTGTGGCAGACTGTGAGAAATTACAAGACAAAAGTGGGAATTAATATTGCAATTAAAGGTTTTGAGTTTTGAAAAAGATTAAATAAACAGATTTAATCCACATTTTTCTTAATTGGAAACAATTAAAAATCAGAAACAAAAATTAAGGCAAACACAATCTACAAAATTAGGAACCGATGGTAGCAAGAATTTGTCTCCCAAAGGGGACCAAGTACATCAGGAAACTTACTTAAAAATGTGAATTGAAAACAGAAATAAATAAATTAGTAAATGGAGATGTGGGATAGAAGCAGAAACTGGGAACAAAAATAACTCATATTTATTTGTTTTAGATGCAATAACTTAGATCATGGTTTTGTTGTTTTTGTGTCTGGCAAGAAAGTACTGTAGTTACTTTAAGTAAAATAAATACGGTGAATAAACGGAATGTAGAACCTGGGATAAAGAAGTAACAATTTGTTGGCTGGTTTATGTTTTGCACCCCTGAGAGCAGCATAATCTTACTTGTGTACCAAAAATCAGTTGTATGAGAAGTGTTGGAAGGGGAAATTGTTTTGGGGCAAAATCGAGGCAAAAGAATAGGAACTGCTTATGACCATCACTGAAAACTCAGAAGAAAATATAGTGTTCAATCAATCTGGCAGTCAAGAACAACTGTTTAAGGCTAAGGAAGGAATTGTGTTCCAGGGAGACAAAAGCCTCTGACTCCTACCACAGAAGTAAAGGGAGTGAAAATCTGTTACCATCCAAACTGATTGCAAAACTGAAGTGTAGTAGAATTGTTACCAAAAGTATTTTTCATCTTCATATATTCTTTCTTTTAGAACTCTCTTACTATCTGTGTTTTGTCATTCCACTATTAAGGTTATTTGCAAACTATGATGGGGAGTGTGAGCAACAGTAATTCCTGATGTGTTCACCCAGCTTATAACACACTGAAGATGTTCACTAAAACAGCAGTGTAATAATCACTTCAGGTGTCAGACTTGAGTAAACCTGATTAAAAACTGGCACATATATGGAATAAAATCCCTAGCAGTGCTGAGGTCCGTATTATATCGGGTATAAGAACTAATGAAGCACAAATGTACACAAATGTCAGAGTCAACCATGTAATATCTTCCCTGGTGGGGAGTTAGAGGTAAGACAGACAACCAGGAATGCTGGCCTAGATGGGATGCTGGCAGCAGATCCAGAGGAGAGCTACAGAACACAGAGAGGA
>VZTR01022640.1:243049-255950 GCA_013400775.1 Chaetops frenatus | reverse complement strand
TGTTCTAGTTTCATTCTCTTGCACACTAGTTTGGAGTTATTTTGTATTTTAAAGTGGTGATTTTCTACCTGGTAATGTCAGTGCTATTAATTTAATGTGCCAAACCACATGGTTGGAGAAAGTATTTTGGAGGCTTTGTTTAACTTACATTTTTATCAGAGACCCATCATTTAGGATATGGTGCTCTAAATGCAAACGATTGCATCAGTGTTTTACAGCTATAAGTTACTAGAGAACAGTTTTCACTTTACAGTGATGTGTTTTCATTGGCATTTTAATAAAAGGTGATTATCTAAAGATAGAATTCTAAAAAAGATGTGCCAGCTATATTTTCTGCTCTTCACTCAATAATTTATCACAGTGCATCATTTCTTAAAGTGCAAGCAATATGCACAAGTTAATTAATTTGCATTAGATCTGAACTGGATCTAAACTGCTAAAAACAGTGATTGATTTATCATACTGGTAATCATAAAGCAAATATTAAAAATATATTAAATCAGATTTTACCTCTAAAGGCAAGACTCAAGTCTGAATTTTTTTTTGGTGTGTTAACAAATACCCACTTATACATTTATCCAAAATAAGAGACATGGGAATAAACTGACGCACTGGGTTTCACAGAAGAATCTGTTTTGGAAAAAAATCAGGTCATTGGAATTCTGGACCAAACCTTTAATTCAAAGTATGTTTTTAAACAAAACAAACAAGAAACCCCCCACACATACCCAGTTAAAACCAACAAAAAAAAGGAGAAACAACAGCACATCTCCCCTCGCCCCAGTCTAGTTTTATTCTTGGGTAGCAAGAAGCAGAAACAGTCATTTTAATAAAACCCATCACTCTTGGATTGCACTTAAAAATTGTGTTTGATGTTTTTTCTTGCTGTAGATGTCATCTCATGCTAATTGAAATTCTAGCTTAGTAGAGAACAGACATTGCAAAACCTACAAGAACAAAATGTCCCTTTGGGTCATGAGCAATTTATGGTAAAGCAGCACAAAGCAGTGAGTTTCTGAGAGAGAATTAGTTTGTAGCCCACCAATAACTGTTTCAAACAGATGCCTGGGCTGCAATATATCACACTCAGAGTATCTATAGGAACTAGTACTATCTCTGAATTCCAAAATTTACTGCAGTTCTTTGCTAGATGGTTTTGTATAAATTATCCCTATTGCATGATCCTTTTTCAGCACCATGGATAGTAGCAGGTCCTGACTTCCCTGAGAGTCTTCTAGATCAGTTTCTGTTCATTTTAGTCCAAACCATGATGACATTTTATATATAAATATATATATATATATATATGTATGTATCTATATATGATAACTAGTAACTAATAGATGCCCTGAAGAGAATCCAAGGAAAATCAACAAGACTGATGACATTTTAGAAGGCATAATCTATGAGGAAGTTTTAAACAAAAAATTTACGATTGAAAATGAAGGATAAAGTGATTACTTTTTGAACAGGAAACAAACATGCACAGAGAGGAGCAAGGTACTTTCCACCATTTCTATCAGGTGTAGAGCAAGAAGAATCAGTTTAATTCACTGTAGGATTTGAATCAAATATTAGCAGTAGTGGTCTAACTGCAATCAAAGATATACTGCTTGGCAAAGATCATCAAAATGATAATTAATCTGAGGTTTTAAGAGGGTGTTGGGCAGCAATATGTATGCACTGTCTAAGTATGTTATACTTTAACTAATGGTAGTGGTCTCCTTTAATATCCCTTTAATTCTGAACTTTTAATGTTAAAGTCCACTTTTGGTAGTCAAAATCTTAGGTGTTTAAAAATACCCTGATTTCTAACACATGTTGATCACATAGCTCTATATAATCAAAATTACACATTATTATTTGGATCACCTATCCAAAAAGGAATCACTCAGACTCACCTGTTGCTGTCTTGACCTTGTAAGGGAAACCAAGTCAGATATCTAAAAAAACCCCCAGGAAATAGACCAAAAGCCAGGGTGTGAGCACATTTACATTCTTAAATCTAGATATTTACTGAAACTCACCCATGCATATGGAGATTGCATTTTTTAACCCTAATCCCTAATGTTTTCCTTTATGCACTAAATAAAGGATATTAAGTGCAAACAACAACAACAACAAAAAAAGGTAAAACATGATTTTACTGCAGGATTAATAGTTTACAGTAAATTTTTACTTGTTTACAGTAAGTCATACAGAGCAAAACATATCTCTATGTAGAGATCAGCTACTGAGAGTCAACACCAATAACTAGCAACCCTATTAGAATCTCAGTAAGACAACACCAAGTTACTTAGAATGAGTGATTTACATAGTAATTGACTAGGTTTTTTAGCAGTTTAAACGGCAAGAGATAGTACTTTCCCTAAACATTCCTCAAGAAGTTAATGACCCAAAAAAGAGCCATGTAAAGCAGGTAATCACTTGTTAATTGATCTGCTACTACTCCAGTATGAAACATTGAGCAATACATCCGCTGTGGAGCCTTGAGAATACATTTGCTGGTTGTGCAGTACCTCGGGACAAGCTGCAAAGATGAGCACCCAAATATTTATTACCAGAACAGAAAGTGTTGACAGCTCATTAGTGAGCTAAATATACATTTTTCTGTGAACCTAGAGATGCCTGCACACTTTTCAAGAGCTGTGAATATGGCAAAGACCCACCAGGTAATCTACCACAGTGCCCACTGTGGAAAGCTTTGTTCTTGCAAAGAGAAAAAGAAGAGTGCATAGTGAGAACTAAGATTTCCTTCAACTGAAAAAAAGAAACCTCTGATGGTAACAGGCATGAATGTGCTCAGAGGATGCAAATCACAACTAGCAGAAGGTTGGTTAAGTAAATTTCTTTTTCTGTCCTCTCAGAGATTCCTTTGTTTTGTTGCAGTTGATGAAGGTCACTATAATCCATTTTGCAAGCCAGCACACATGATCTTTCCTTTTCATTTCTCAAGGCTCAGATTACATTCATTTCTATAAAATGGTAGAAGAGCATAAAGGGTGTATTCGAAAGAAACATGCAAATATTCATGCTGTTTATTTGCACATCAATCTCTGGCATGCTTTTAAAACACGTTTTTTCTTCATAACTAAAACAGGATCTGAGCATGAGATGGTGAAGAGGGAAGAATAGAAGGAAAGCAATACTGAGTGGTTTGAGCAAACATCCAATGGTTTGGTTTTTTTCCTGGGCTTGGCAAACAAGAAATCTCAGAGGCTTTTATGAATTTTAGTCTCTACATTAGACCTTTCCTGAGTGACTGTGCAGAAGAAGTTTTGTTCTGAACAAACAAAAAGCATGCTCTGGAATTTGAAAGAGGTAGAAGAAATCTAAAAGGAAAAGACCCTATAGGACTCAAACAACTCAGCCATTCCACATTCTTTAAACATACCATACTGGAGCACATTAATCAAGTAGTGAAGAGGTGAAGATGACACCCTGAATAAATTTCTAGCCAGAATTGATGACTGTAGAGGAATTTGGGTTTATGGTCTACATTAGCAATAGTAAATGATTTCAACATTCAGGGACATATGAGAGAATTTAGTGGTCTATCATTAACTTCATTTTCAATTAAATAAATTCTATCCACATGTACAGTCTGAACTGGAATACGAAATAAGGCTGCCAGATGCTGAATCCGATTTAAAACAAATACAGGGGAGAAGCAGCATTCACAGGGAAAATATTACAGGGAAATTATAGTTTTCATATCAGTCTTAGGTTATATCTAATCAGAGAGAGGGCAAATGACACAGAAGTGACTGTTGTCTCCCCAATAAAACAGGAGGAGAAACAAAATATCTTGAGTTGCACTACTGTAAATGGTGAAAATGGTGAAAAGAATCATGTTGTCATTATATATAGGGCTGATAATCAAGTTACCTGATCTTGGCACACACATATCACAGCAGAAATCAACATCATATGAAAGACATGGGAAAAAAAACCCTACCAAACTCACAGAAAGGTGAAAGATTGAGTGATATGGTTATTTTTTCTTTTATCCCTGTGAGGCCCAAAGGAAAAGAAAGAAATATTCAAAATGGAGAATAAAAAAGCAGAACCTAGTATTTTAGAGTAAGATCAGGACAAATTCATAAGACCATTGAAGCCCCTAGCCATTTTCGAAGTATACAGTAGGGGAGAAATCCATTTGATCTGAGGATATCCTTTATAGTTTGCCCTTGCTTTTGGAAGCAGAAGTCACCAGACACTTGGGGAGGCTTCAGTTCAAAACATGCAGCATATCTGTAGTCCCAATTACACAGGGAATGAGGACAGCAAAGGTATCAGAACAAGATCCTAGAATTTTTTTTTCAGTGAGACATAAATGCATATTTAACTCCATTTCTAGTAACAACAAATTTCAGAGATTGAGGCTAAATTTTCAACTCTCCATTAATAGAAATCTTTTCTTCTCCTTGACAATTACATCCGTGCTTAAATTGCATTTTTACTCCTTCCTTCAAAGATCCTGGTGAATGAACTGTACTCTGCCATCCACAGCTACCTCTGCCATCAGCTGCAGGCTGTTTTTCAATTCTGTTTTTCTCCCTGTTTACACTTCTTTGGACTTTTTCCATTATACTGAGCAATGTGTGGGCCAGGAGGATGTATGTGGTATGATGAGGTTACTACTCTGTATTTGATAGAGCTTTACTAATACTTTTATTTTATTATATGACCTTCTTTTTCCTTTTCATGGATTTCTACATAAAGCTCCCAAAATTGCCTTGTGTGGCAAAAGCTTAGCTGATTACTTGGAAAATGAGAGTAAAATCTATAGAGACTTCAAAAATACAGACATTTTGCTGGCACGTGTAGATACACATATATTTCACTCTGCAGTTTAGAGAAAATGAGCTTAAAAATGTTTTGTTAACAATATCTTGGATAACTGATGCAATTGGATATTATTTAGAATGCACCATACATGCCCTACAGAATACTGAGCTAACATTTTTTTTCTTATCATATGTTTCCAACCTTAAATAAATCCAGTTTCCAGTTCTTTTAATTTCCTTTCTACTGTTAAGTGGGAAATGGCCAATTGAATATGTCTCTCTACTTGTCTGAGAGAAAACATTTTTATATTTTCTGTCTTGGCAGAAGAAAAAATATGTATGTATGTCGCAAAAAAAATGGAAAATTTTTGAGTCTTCTCTGCCAATGGAAAATGTTAAGACAAAAACCATAAGAAAGCAAGCTGAAGACATATTAGAACTGTCTCTTTTTTACTGCATTCTTTATTATTAGTCCTTGAAGGGAGATCTTAATCTAAAGATTGAGTCATATAGTAGACAGGATGATACAGAGGTAGCAAAGAAATTATTTAACTTCTAAGTCAGTTTCAGAAATCTAGATGAAAGTAATGTTGCATTAATGTAAGGAGAGGGAATCAAAAATGAAATAATATATTAACTGCATTTTCTTTCTTTTATCATCAGTGAAGCTATCAAAGATATGGGAAGATTGCATAGGTTGAAATCCTTCATGTTTTTATGCAATTGTTGATATTTTTAAACTAATCATCAGCATTTACAGGAAGGAAAAAGGCAAATAATTTTACAGGAAGAAACTCCTTTTCTTTCCAGAAACTTTCTCAAACTTGTCTTATGATGTAACAGCTGATTAATATCCTGTATTGGGTTTGTATGGCCAGGATTTAGTAGTGGGGAGGCCACAGGGGTGGCTGCGGTGAATAGTTGCCATAAACTTCCTCTATGTCCAGCAAAGCCGAAGCCAGATGGCTCCAAGATGGACATACTGCTGGCCAAGGCTGAGCCAACCAGAAATGGTGGTAATGCCTCGGTGATAACAGATTTCAGAAGAAAAGGAAAATAAAAAGTCTGGCTCAGTCGTAATTATGGCCAGAGAAGAGTGGGATGAGAACCTGTGAGAGGAACAGCTCTGCAGACACCCAGGTCAGTGCAGAGGGAGGGGCAGGAGCTGCTCCAGGCCCTGGAGCTGAGATTCCCCTGCAGCCCCTGGTGAGACCATGGTGAGGCTGCTGTGCCCCTGCAGCCCAGGGAGGGCACAGGGGAGCAGAGATCCACCTGCAGCCCAGGGAGGGCACAGGGGAGCAGAGATCCACCTGCAGCCCAGGGAGGAGCCCACCCTGGAGCAGGGGGATGTCTGAGAGGAGGCTGTGACACTGTGGAGTGTCCATTCTGGAGAGGGCTCCTGACAGGGACCTGCAGATCTGTGAGACAGAAGCCCACACTGGATTATGTTTCCTGGTAGGACCTGTGACCCCATGGGGTGCCCATGTTGGAACAGATCCTACCAGGAAGCAGGGGAATGACTCCACTCCCTGAGCAGCTGTAGAAACTATGGGTAAGGAAGAGACCATAACCCCCATCCTCTGTCTCCTTGTGCTACAGGAGGGGAGCAGGTAAAGCTGGCAAGAAGGGGGTGTCAGGTGAAGGGGTTATCAAGGTCTTATTTTACTTCTCATTATCCTACTCTGATTTTTCTTGTGATAAATTCAATTAATATCTGGCCTGTTTTGCCCATGACAGTATTTGGTGAGCACCCTCTCTCTGTCCTTATCTCAACTCATGAACCTTTTTGTTATATTTTTTCATCTCTCTCCAGTTGCAGGGGGAAAGAGAGAGAGACTTTGGTGGGTGCCTGGCATCCAGCCAGGGCCAGCCCACGATGCATCCCTACCTGAACAGGTTTATCTGTGGTCAAGGACTCCAGAGTATCTGTCCACATTGGAAATCACAAGGATTTGAAGGTACAGTTATTTAGTTACACCGTTTCTTATGCCTGGAAGCAATTTAAGCTCTGCTATGAACAGAAAAAGCCATCAAGCCATGACTAACATGAACAGTAAATGCCTGAAGAGTACATGACAAACTCATGAGCTGACGTTTGTTCAAGTCTCATGTTCATATTGTCAGAAATAGCTACCACATCTGCAGAAATTAATCACTGAAAGAAAACACTCATATTTAAAAAGGTCAACATTTCTTAAATGCATAGTTCAACTTGTTCTAATTATTATGCAAGCCACAGTGAAAATTAATTTTCTGACAGAAGTCCTAGAGAAAGCAGAGAGAGGAGCAGTTGTTCATTTGCCATAACACATGAGAGATCACGTCTGGCTCCTCTAGAAGCAACAGGTTTAGATTACCTCCAAATACAGCATAATGGACCAGACAGTGTGCCTCAATCTGGCAATTCTCTATGATCCTTTGTTCAGAGTGGACCAGATGTCAGCTGTTTTGTTAAGAATTAACGTTGTAATTGTTTAAAAATATACACCTAGCACACCAAGGCCACATGTGTGGCACAGGTGCGTTTTAACTGCTCTGCTGTGAGTTTCTCTAATTAATGACTGGGACTCTGGATTTTCAGCCAGGTTTCTTGTTTTTGTTTTGGGGATCGCTTTTTGTGTTGATTTGTTTCGGTTGTTTTTTGGTTTTAAGTTTTTTGTTTTGTTTTGGGTTTGTTTCTTTTGTTGTTGTTGTTGTTTTAAAGGCTACATGCCCACTGTATTAAAAAGAAGAGGGGGTGCAGAGTGATTAAGAGCTGCAATTATTAAAGCACCAGACCAACACTTCTATGTGTTTGTGCTGGTTTTTGCTGGAGCAGAGTTAATTTGCTTCACAGTAGCTGGTATGGGGCTGTGTTTTGGGTTTGTAGTGAAATGACTGTGGATAATAAAGAGATGTTTTTGTTGATGCTGAGCTGGCCTTATTCAGAGCCAAGGCCTTTCCTGCATCTCATCCATCCCACCAGTGAGAGGTCTGGAGGGGCACAAGGAGCTGGGAGAGGACAGAGCCAGAATTGACCCCAGGGATATTCCAGACCATATGACATCATGCTCAGGATATAAAATGGGGGAATAAAGGAGGAAGGGCGAGACATCTGGAGTGATTTTTCCTCCCAAATCACAGTTATGTGTGAGGGAGCCCTGCTCTCCTGGAGATGGGGCAACAGCTGCCCAACCATGGGAAGCAGTAAATTCATTCCCTGTTTTGCTCTGCTTGTGTGTGCAGCTTTAGCTTTCCCTATTAAGCTGTCTTTATCTCAACACATGAATTTTCTATCTTTCACCCTTCTGACTCTTNGGCCTTATTCAGAGCCAAGGCCTTTCCTGCCTCTCATCCATCCCACCAGTGAGAGGTCTGGAGGGGCACAAGGAGCTGGGAGAGGACAGAGCCAGAATTGACCCCAGGGATATTCCAGACCATATGACATCATGCTCAGGATATAAAATGGGGGAATAAAGGAGGAAGGGCGAGACATCTGGAGTGATTTTTCCTCCCAAATCACAGTTATGTGTGAGGGAGCCCTGCTCTCCTGGAGATGGGGCAACAGCTGCCCAACCATGGGAAGCAGTAAATTCATTCCCTGTTTTGCTCTGCTTGTGTGTGCAGCTTTAGCTTTCCCTATTAAGCTGTCTTTATCTCAACACATGAATTTTCTATCTTTCACCCTTCTGACTCTTTCCCCCATCCCACTGGTGGGGGAATCTGGTATTTAGTTGCCAGCTGGGCTTAAACCATTACAGAGCTGCCACACCCAGGTCCATGAGAGAATTCTGCTGATAACAGGCAACAGCTTCTCTGGTTCCAAAGTGTCTCACTTTTCCCAAGGGAAATAATATAGGAGAAAAACCTTATACTGTACAATAAGCTGGTGTAGGTATTACTAACCATTATTCATTAAACATCAGAAAAGAGGAGATCAAGCTCTCTGTAAGATTAAAAAGGGTGAAGACTCCTGGAGAAGGGCAGGCACACGGAAAAGGAAGAAAAATACTAAGCTAACATCAATCACCTCTCAATCAGACACTCACAGTTCTCCAACAGCAGGGAAAATTTTTAACTCTCCCATGTTTGGTCCTACCTTGCTTTTTTTTACCTGTACTCGTGGTCACTTCTACCTTCAGTGCAAAAACTGTAATTTGAGCAGATGTACAAAAATATATTTAGAAGTTCCCCATGATGGCCTGAGGTCAATTTTCATCTGATGGGCTGACCTCAAGCAGCAGATTTGTATCATTTTATTGTCTTTTTGTCTGATGAATTGTACAGAAAAAAAAAAATTGTACACAACATACAGAAGAAAAATCTAAGCTAACCTTTTTTTTTCCTAGTGCATTTCAAACTCTCTTCTTCTAGGAGTTAGATTTTAGGGACTTATTTAAAAAAAAAAAAAAAAAGAAAGGCTTACATATACAACCTAATTTTGTGGTTCTCTTAACTTCTGAATATTTTGCTTTGCTACTATAATTTACATTTTATAAGCCAAAGGAGTGAAAATGTTTACTGCAATTTCTACTAATTGTTTAAATGCATATTTGATATATTATGACAACAGAAATAGCACTGTAAATCAGTAGGGTAGATTTTTTGCTCAGTGGTGGCTAAATCTTCCCTAATTGGCATATCTGTTTTGAGAAATAAATATACTACTGTAGCAACAGAAGGGAAGACAAGAAAAACAGTAACAATACTGAAGGAGTCATCTTAAACCTGAAACTGTCATCACTCTGTACCTTTCAACTCATCAGTGATATTATGTCTTTTAAAAAGACTTTTATATACTGAATGGCTGTTGTTGTTTAATTTATGCTACTCAAAGTTTGTATTTATCACAATGAAATTAGGTTCATGCTTGACATTTTAAATGCCAGGCAGGAAAGTATAAATAATATGGATTAATATATACCTTATGATCATTTAAACTTCATGCACACATAGTCAGGTCAAAAATTTATACCATGGAGATCTGTCTGTCATAACAAAGTGCAATTTACACTTCTAATTCACTTTGAACGTCATGGGCTTTGTTGGTACATTGTGATCTCCAAAACATGCTGCTACAAAAATTGAATGATGGTTCCACAACAGTTTTTCAACACACAGTAGTATACAAAATGCAGTAATAATTTCTCACATTGAATATATTATTTGGTGGTTAGAGGGACAATAGGCAAGGCTTACCTTCTTGATAAATATGACAGGCCCATTTAACATCACTAATGCAGAATGAGGTTTATGAAGACACTCTTTGATGCTGCCTCAATTGAAAATTCTCTGTATTATATGTAAGACCCTTCTCCTCATCCCTCCAAAACACAGAAATAAAACCAGACCTTGAAACAACTCCTTGCAAATCTATTCTTCCACTTCCTTTACATCTCTCTAAAGACGCAATTACACAGCTTAAAAAAAAAAAAAAATTAAGACCGTGATAAACTTTCACCCAAAAATTAAAAGAGCTGGAGATTCTATGGGTTTTCTTTAGAGTTGACAGCACTGTACTTAATTTCATGTGAACAACTTTGAGATCTTCTGTAAAGAAAACAATTTAGGGAGTTAGAAAGTGAAGTTGTATCTCTAGCTGCAATCATCTGACATTCAAAACCTGGTGAAATTTGCAGGTCTGAAGAGATTCCTGTGGTTGCCTGTGAGAGCCTTATGTCCATACCTCCCAAAAATGCAAAATAATTTCTGTGAAAATAATTCTTACCTGCTTCCAACTTCTGTTGAACTCATGTCTGAAAGGTACCAGCTCAGGACACTTGCAGACTCCAGAATTCAGATTTGACATCCATTTTCTTCTTCATGGACAAAATCTGGGCTCCTGCTGAAATCTCCACCCTGTTATCACGAAGGGTTACAGTCCCTCACTGCTTTCTCCCTGAATTTGAAACTACTGGGGGCTAGGAAAGGGAAGTTCCTGTATTTCACAAAAGTGAAGTGCCTTAAATTCACTTGATGAGGGGCAATTTGTTTTCTTGACAACGCACCTGCCAACTGAAAATCATTAGAAAAAACAGTTAAAAACCCAACCAACAGAGTGAAAAAAGAACATAAATTTGAAAAGGAAAAAAATATAGAAAGGATAATTGGCCAATGTGCACGAGACCAATATTTACTTTCACAGTCCTACATGTGATAGCTTTCACCATCAATAACTTCTTTTCTCCACAAGACATTTCAAATTNATATATATATATATATATATATTTTATTCCAACTCAGAATTGAAGGCAGATATCCCCATACATCTGCTGCTGGTTCTGTATTATCCTTGTGAGCTCCAGTGAGTGTCTCTGGAATCTCAGTGTCAGTGAATCCCTGCTGCATCACAGCATTCTGCTGCCTTACCTGGGCTCTGAGGTCTTGTAAGGTAAACTGCTATAAAACCCCTATGGATCAGAGCTGACTTCAGAGCTGCTCTGAATTACAGTCTACTGTCTAGTCCAATGAGCAAAATAAATCTGAATCACTTCTGCTCTGCTTTGGGTTCAGTTACTGGCAAGAGTGAACATAAAGTCCTGATTTGAAGAAAAGTGGATTCTAAGGAAGAGGCGGTCATAACAGAAAAACTTGAAAATATAAGATAGATTCTTTTATCTGAGTAAGAATCAATGAGATTGAGGGACTGTGCCAATGAGTTTATAGCAGGTATGAGCTAGAAAACATTGAACTATCACTTTTTCACCCCCTTTTTTTTAAGGGAAGAAAAGAAAAAAGGAAAATGCAATTAAAATTGACATCTCCAAATTTCTCTTACTAAGACTATGTATTACAGAAATTTTAATGGTTTCTTTACACAAAATATAGGATCTTAGCATACTATGTTAAAAGACTCTTGTGTAAGAGTCTTGGAATTGCATGACCACGCTTCTTCTTCTCAGTAATTCCTAGGGTTTGGTTCTTTGTCCAGAAATATCCTCCCCCAAGAATTGGTGTTTATTGTTTTGCAGTATTTTCCCTTCTCATCTTGATGAAAAGAGGGTTTTGCCCTGTCTGATTTTTCAATTTCATATTCCAATAACTAATACAGGCACTAGAAATGCCACAAGGGCTCACACCTTTCTTCTTGAAAAATGTTTAACAAGTAACTGACTGGAAATTCCCTTGCTACTTTGCCTACCTTCTATGGTTTTTATTTCTGAAACAGGAAACCATGTCTAGCTTTTGGAGGAAGATTACAACTGCTTAATTCTGTTGCTGGAGCGGTCTGAAGGCTTTCAGATTTGCAAACATAAATCTTTATGTTTTTCTGTTTATACTGAATGAAACATTGATTTGCAGATGCATTTTTAGTCTCTTACTTCAAAGAAGCCTTTCTGCATAAGCACTGGTTCTTTTTGCCCACCTGGACACCAGCCAAAGTCAAACCCAAAAATTCCAGTTCTTCCAACTGACAAGTGCAATGGAGTATCCAAAACAACCATAGACAGACTTGCTGTATATCAGTAAATCTTCTAAATGTGGAGCACAGCAGAAGCAACAGCAGTTGAACTTATTGCAACTTTCAGTGGCTTTTCCTGCTGGCCACCCTCTTAATTTTGAGTGGAACCTAATATACAACATACAGGACTGAGGAAGTAGCACTGGCTCATTCCTGCAAGTGCTTTTCAGCTGAAGAATTCTAAACCTTTTCAGAGTTACCAGAAAATTCCAAGAAAGCCTAGAAAAGCTGAAGGATCATGTCCTTGGATCAGGAGCTTTCATTTGCACAGATGCTTCTGCCAGGACAAAATCTTTCAGATTTTGAGAATTGTTAAGACATTAATGACTACAGATTACAGAGGCCTTTTGTCTTTTTTTTTTTTCTTTTTTCCCCTATTCTAGAAAACTTTAGAAAAGGTGCTGCTTTTGCACATTCTTAATTCTGTGCTCTTTGTTTCAATACTTATTACTAAACAGAAATATTGCTCATTTTGGTTTTCCTTTCATCTGCATTTTCTGGCTGCTGAATTCTCATGTCTGGATCTTTCCCAATTTATAAGGATCTGAAAGAGTGCTATATAAATTAAAAATAACCAGATGCAAGTGAATGAAATCTACTTACATAATTTATTCAAAGCAGTCACTTTATTTTTGCATGAAATTGGACAATTGCAGTATTTTTTTTTTTT
>VZTR01022640.1:232467-243044 GCA_013400775.1 Chaetops frenatus | reverse complement strand
TTTGTTTGTTTGTTTTTTAAATCTGGGTGGGGAAGAGATTCCATCAATAAATGGTAAAGATTTTTAAGGTATCAGAACAACACACCAGTAAATCGCCTGGTTCAAAATAAAGAGGTCTTTTTAAAGAATGTAATCTATAAATCATTTTCACTAATTGGTTGGAAATTTTCCTACGTAAGTAATTATAGGGAAAATCAGGGAGAAGAGTTTGTCATGGAGAAGCAAATGGACTTTGTCACCTGCTGAATTTATTACTGAGATCTTTTGGATGCTGAAGAGGCCATAGCCTCTTGAACTTGACATGTTCATGGAAAGAACAGCAAATCCTTATTTAGCTTATTCACAGAACAGCAGTCTGTGTGTAAACACGAAGACAAGCAACAGAGAATAAGCAGATTATGCCTGGAATCGGTCCAGAAAAAGATAAAACCTGAAACATTACAAGTGTACCTCAAAAAACGTGTATTTTTCAGTCTGCAGGTGCTACAGGTCAGACTTCACCCATTCACTGCACTGGATGCTTGCCCAAGCCAAGTACCTGAAGCTGTTGTTGATCTTGGAATTGCAGTAGAAAACTGATTTACTCCCAAATTTTTTTTTCTCCCCACAGATTTGTAAAAATAAATGTCTGATACACACCAGGGAATTGTCCTTTACGTGTTGAACTGTGCAGAGAGTCCATGAAGAAAATGAAGAGTTATACTTCAGGTTCGATACTGTTAAGTGTCATGTAATTTCTGGAGGATAAATGACAGGGAAAATGTGCAGAAAGGCTGGGAAGGCTGACAGTGGGGAAAGCAGTGGTGGAAACAGTAAGACAGGTGATGCATAACCAAGATCCAAGGGAATCAATGCTTCTTAAAAACCTGTACTACCTCTCTGTCACAGAGCTTTGTTTCCTAAATTTGGAGCAACATTGCCTGACACGTAGCAGTAATGTAAATTACTGATACTTCTTTCCACCTGGCTGCTTGATACAGATTTTACAGAGGATGAAGCTAAAAATCTCACCAGGGAGAAATTGCTTCATTTTTTTTCTGAAAAGTAACATATTCAGAACTCAGGAACTGAATGTGAAAAAGAAATACACACTTTCCTGCAGGTCCCCTTTCCTGTGGTTACGATTAGCAAGGACCCACTGAGAATAAATTGTTGAATTAGAAGGATGAATGTTCACTTAATAAGAACACTATGGAATTTTATTAGTATGACAATATCTCCATGTTGCTTCAGATATGAGTATATTTGCCAGGGTTTCTTTATCAGTCATCTCCTAGCAGATTTAAATTTCACATGTGTGATTAAATTAAGGCAAAAAAGTTGCTTTGTGACAAACTTTATTCTAAAACTTCTAGTTAAGAACTGATTGATTTGATTCTAATGGAGAAAAATAAGATGCATATTAATATTAAAGAATAAATAAGAAGTCAGAGCTCAGCAGGGTTTTTTTCCCCTCTTCCTTCAATCTTTGGATTTTTTAAATATTGAAATAACATCAGTACCAATCCAATAACCATAAAAAATATTCAGAGCACCAAGTGACTATGTTAAGCACTAGCTAACACTGGGGAGACTCAACTCCTGACAATTATGAAGGAATTGGATATCATTTGTACACATGCATCTAAATCCTTAATAAGTGGTCATGAGCAGGGATTTAGGTATTTAAATTACAGCAAATTGCAATCAAATTTTTAATCTGTGTTTAATTACATCTTAAATATTACATCTGCAAACCCATAGTCCAAATTTATATTGAAAATGAATATTTTCAGCAGTTTGGAACACAGAATAAGACTCTGTGTTCAGTTCTCTGAGTATCTAGTCTAGCCAGATCCTGTAGGGAATAACCATTTAAAGTCACTTGAAATAATTAGGGAGGCAGTTATATGTGTGTCATACCAGAGCAAGAATTCCAGTGACAACAGTCAGTGGGTTTGTAACAGGGTTAAAGCATGAAGAAGTATTAAAAAAGTGTATGCTTAGGTCACAGGGAGTTTATCAGTAAAGTCAAACAAAAGCAAAACTGCTTCATGGTTTAGTCTTAACTTGAAAAATTTCAAACAATGACCGATAAGCAGCTGAGCAATGTTTCTGCAGAATGGCCAGATAAAGCAGGATCACATCACAAATCCGAGAGCCTCAGGTTCCAACACTGTCTCTACTGGCTACCTATACTCTATGTAATTAGGACTAAACACAATTACAGGATTTAGAATGGACTGTTGTCAAAACAACTCAATTTTTTTTATTTTTACTGGACCTCAGCACAAAAGTTCTAAGAACTCCCACATGAAGGACAGGAAAGTTCTGATGATCACTGACTGGACAGAGCTGTAGTATACACATCCCACATCTGGAAACCATCAATGCTGTTTTGAACCAGATGTCAGTAGCACTAGGTATCAGTAGGGAATCCAAATCTATACACAAATACACGGTGGCTTTATATAAGTATTCTGTAATACTACAAATGTACACATAGATACATGTATTGTGTATATATAGTTTCCCTATATTTCATACTACATGTGTCATACATACATGATGCACACATGGGTACACTGCCTCCCCTTGAACAGTTTATGCACTATATGTACACAGAACAAATACTGAACACCAATTCAGCAGGGTTCTGTAACATCCACAGGAAGCAGGAAATTCAGAAGACTCTGTGTGGGCTACAAGCAGCCATTATTTTCTCCAACAGCTTCTGTCGTTCCTGTCATATTTTTGTCTTTAAACTTTTAAGAAACAGTTTGGCATCACTTCGAGGAGGCTTTGAGGACAGAGAAGTAGGAGGGAGGTTCTTGCCAGTGTAACCTGGCAAACAGAGGTTTGCAGCTGAAGAAAAGAACAGAATACTCAGTAGATGCTCAGATTCAAGAGCAGTGGAGTGAAGCTAGAGACCTGGGAAGGAAATCTTCCTCAAAGTTTTGTATTGAATTAGCCCTGACACCGGGGGTATGGATCACCAACAGGAAAGTTATTTGAGCATGGGAGAGCAAAACTAGCATTAATTATGAAGATGCTCAAGACTGCATGTAGTCCAGGACTGGTAAGCTGATTTTGGTTTAGAAATTAGCTCTAGGACATGAGTAATAAGGCAGCAGGATTTTTAGATTACGAAAATGCCTTTAGTTGGTTTAGACAGATCATCTGTCTATTTAATGCTTTATTAAAAACTTTATCCTCTTCAAGTCCTTACTGCCAATTAGTGTCAATTAACATAAATTTAATCAGCCTTCCACTGCTCCCACTACAATGCTGTAAAAGCAGCATAGTTCTAGCAATTTCAATGTGATTTATACCAGCATAAATGGGAAAAGAATGAGCTTTAATAGGTGTGCATTTAAGTGTATGTTCTTAAACCACAGTTTGTAATGTGCCCCAGCCCAGGTAACTAAATTCCTGTGGGGCACATTTGTGATCATAAGCTAGATTTTAACTTAATCCAAATGATTAGCTGCTCGGGCAGAGCCTTGCAGGCAGCTCTGAAGAGGTAATATTATACAGCAGCTTTAATTATGAGTAAACTAGATCATAGAATTGCATTAGTAATTCTGAACACAAATTAGTTTGGTTAAAGTATCCAATCATGTTCCACAAAATAGAAGAAAATAGAAATCAGAATGGAAATTAAAATAGCAGTGCTGGCATGGCAAGTGCTGCCTGACTGGAGATCTGGAAGATGAGGTGCTTACAAAGTAGATAATCACGAAATCTAAAATTTTTATACTGGATGATTAAAATAAAAAAAAAATCATTAGAAAACCTAGGTAAACATCAATTATCTGCTTTCAATACAAAAATATTTGCTTCACAAATTTAAAGGGGGTGTCTAAAGAGTAAAATTTTTTTTTTTGAACAGTTATTTTAGCAAATCTCATTTCATATAAAATTCTTCTTTTTCTTTTTAATGTAGTCCCCAGAATATCACAAGGCCTGCATGGAGTGCACTACAGAATTAAGCAAAAATTATCAAAAATTAGCCCTAAATATGCTTCATTAAATTATACCAATCTGTGAAAAATGCGCCTTTTAGGTATCTCTGGTAAAATACCAGAGAATGAGGAACACAAAGTCAAACATGTATATAAAAACATACATAAAGTAAATGTATTTGAAAGACAGATAAACTATAAAAACATACAAAAAAAGAAGTGGTTGCAACAATAAAGAATTCAAAATTAGGAACAGCAAGGACTGAACTGACCCATGACATTGCAGATTTACAATCTCTGCAAAGGCACTGTCATAGAGCTTTTGGGTAAATATATATGTGTCTATATATTCACACCCACACACATCAAGCTGGCACCTGTTGGAAGACACTTAAGTGAATGAAGCTGTTTTCTGTATGTCCTCTTCACCCTTCATTGCAGCAGCTGGAAGCTGTATCCTGGGCAGGATGGAAAGGCTGGTGGCATGGTTAAATCAGTTTAATTCTCTCTTCCAATACTGGATTATGCTTCAAACCCTTCTTCAAAATATGTCTGTAATGCTGGGCAAAGTAATTAAAATCAAACTTTTTTTTCCATAGGTGTTCACAAATGGTGTGCTTGAATACATACTTTGGGGCACCTTGATACAATCGGAAAATCCAGCTACAATTGAATCCAGTGGGATGTCTGCTTTCAGCATGCAAAATACAGAGGAGTCTGACATCACAAACTCCAGGTGCCCCAAATAATAGGCAGATCATTAAAGAGTTTATGCAACCATTTCCTGTGCAGCTCACACCTTTTAAGTGCAGGTACATTCATTAATATCTTTGTAGCACCTTTACAATTTGTAAAAATTTCTAGAGAAGAGACACAAGAAAAATAAGACTCTTATATAGTCTTTGTATCCATTATTAAGTAGAATGAGGCTGAATAGTAAATGAAAATGGTATATGACACAAAAACCATAAAAGTTAATGTGACCACATCCTTAATATTGGGTACTGTGAACATACAAGCAAAGCACAGATGAGAGAACAAATGTCATGCTTCTAACTTCTTAATTAGGATCACTTGACTTTTCAGCCTTGGCACTTCTTTATCTAATTCTGAATGTATTAGCTTCTCAGTAAACTAAATCTGATTAAACCAGAGAAGTTCTAGAATTAAAAACCTATCTTTTTTATTTTTCTTTTACCAATTTGAAGACTCAGAGTCTTGCAAAGAAAAGACTCTTCTTACCTTGGTAAATGGTAACAACAGCAGCTGGGAGCACAGCAACTGTCTGCAGAGAGAAGAGACAAATATTTTGATATTGAAATTAAAAGTTATTTGTTGCACAACAAAGAAATGTGAAGATTCACTAATTCCTGTATTAATCCTAGGCTGTGATTGGGATAGGTTTTAAGTCACCACCATTCTTTCCTCATGGGAAAGCTGTTGGAAGTGAAGTTTTAGAATACACTCAAGAACTCCAGGGTCTTTCCAGCACTCTTCCTTAATAAAATAGAGAATAAATTCAATAAATTGAAGAAAATTTGTTGGAAAGATTCCAGTGGATCTTTCCTTGATGGCCCTTTAATTCTTCAGAAAAAAAAAACACCTCAAATGGGGTTCCACTGAAGACCCAGTTTAGGTACTTAACACTCCTACTCTTGAGGGACTAAGCTTTCCTGAGAGGTTTATCTGTAACAATTAAAGTAGAAAAGCCTCAAGGAAAATTGTAACTTATATTGGCAATACCACCAGTCCTGGCTCCAGTCACCAAATTTTACAAAGAGCTCAACTCCCAGTCAAAAGCATAAATGAAAGATCCAAATTCCAAGACTTACCTAGAATTCATCAACATTTTATGGCTGCCAGACTCAAATATTTGCCAGTGAGCATCTCGGGGTGATGGGATTCTTTTGTTGGCTGTATAAACCGAGGACAAAAATAAATTAATTTAAATTTACACAGCTGTAACAGAGTAAAGAGAAACAAGATTAAAGCCTTCCAAAGAAAGAATGAAATTAAATACAGTCTGAGACAGCCATTTCAAGAGTGCATCAGAAAAAGGGGTTGTTTAGCAACACTAATGGGAAAGTATTAGATGGCTAAAAAGAGACCAGACTTGTGAAAGGACTGGCCAAGTTACAAAAGCAGTACAGACATTCCAGTGATCGTTCAGGGTCTGGCCTCACATCCTTAGGTGTTGCTAAGAGATTTTCTTTTTGTGCTGTTGTGATTTGAAAAGAACAAAACATTTCAAGTACTCTCATGGTTTACCAAAAGTTTAGCCTTAATCAAGCTGTCCTGCATGCAATAAACTTCCCTCTGGTTCAGCCAAAGAAACTAATAAAAAAAAAGCTGAAACAGTGAAGAACAGAAAGGTCACTGCTGTAATCTACCCCTTGTGCAGAGACAAGCTGTCTTTATTAGTATTCAACTTATTTTCAAGGATATTTTATTAAGATTCTTGTTTTCTTCTGGGTCTAATACCTTAAGGGATCATAAAAATAACTACTTCAAGTCCTACTGCTTTATTACTTTTCTCCAATTTTCTTTACTAAACTCATTACTACATGCAAAACTCCACTAAATATTAATATAATTAGAATATAAGGGTGCTTTCAAGATATATTTTTATCAGTTCATTGTTTTGGTAATAATGATCACCTCAATGTAGTAAAGGAGAAGAATTTCATCTTTTAACTTCTGATCTGAAATACTTATTAAAAAATGTTAAATAAAAAATCAAGTAGCATAGTTTTTGGTTTTCTTCTAAATCTGAACATCAAGCTTTGTGTATTTTTTAGTAATTCATATTACCCACCCTCCAAAAAGCCCAATAACCTGTTTTCTAAGAGTTTTATGGAATAATGGGCAAGCATGAAAAACCTGGCAGTCTTTGCACAAGCCTCAAACAGTCATGAGCTTGACAGCAAAATTTCTAAGTGAAAATTTTTTATTTATTGCCTTCATTCTGTGTGTCCTTGGCAGCTGCACAGCTCAGGAAGGTTTCATAAAGTTGAGCAATCAGAAGATTTTTGGAATGCAGTTGATAGCATTATTAACAATCTTGCTAGATATGTTTTCTGTACCCACTGCCAAATCAATTTGTAGTAGAGTCATGACTGTAACCAATTTCTTACAGTTAACAGCTAATCCTGAATGAATCAGAACAACACAGCCCATTAAATTCCTAATTATACATATGTACATACATTTAAATAGGCCTAGATGTAGCCCATATTTTCACTGATTTGAAGAGGGGGAAGACACTGAGTGATGTTAAGAATGTGCACGAGCCCTGTTCACAGGTTTGCAGGATTAGTTTAGAAAGCTTGAAATGTTTCTTGTTTTATGGCCTCTAATTTTCACATCCTTTATTTATTAAATATGCAGCTCTGTCAAGCCCATGACCTGCAGCTCAGGTAGACACATTATAGAAATCACAGGGTGAAATCAGGATTCCTTGGCTACCTGACTACAATGAGCATGGGAACTGGCTGTTCTTGCTATGTCCCCGTTGCCTTATCTTACAGAAGGTTGCTGACCTGGACAAACACCAGCACTGCATGCCAGCAGCATCAGGGTTTACAAATAAAGCAGAAAAAATGGAAAAAAAATACTCCAAGTTATAGTATTCTGATGACAGTCTTAGAATTGTTTCTTTTAGATTACAGCCATATTAAAAAAAACCCAAAACTTCACTCTTTCCTCACGCAAACATCCAGCTTATGTTTACTTTTCTTTGTATTTACATATATCCATTCCCCTTGTTTCTGTGATAAAACTTTAATAGCCAATAAATTATAGATCGGATTTATGTATAATTTATTATTTTAAATACATATTTTATCTTTAAGCTTTTTAAAGAGGAAACTATTTCATCTTTTCTTCCTTTAAGATCTCAGTAGTTTGAAACATTCATGAATAAAGCATGCCTCAAGCTGCATTTACATTTTGATATCATGTGCTGTAACAGCAGAGATTTTGTTTTCTATATGCACATTTTTAGGTCAACACAGTTGTCTTAAGAACTGATCTTACAGAAATCTCTGGGATTCCACAAACAAACTTTTTCATTATTTCCCAGCACCTTGGACACCTCCCTAATGTGCTTGCCCTTCCTTGGTCAGAAAGTTGTAATATGTTCTAGATGTACAAACACATCTGTGCTGGCACCTCTCAGACATTTCCTGAGCTTATTTCTATTTCAGAGCCAGGAAAGATTTAGCCCTTTTGAAACAGAGAAGTCTCAATTCTACTATAGATTAATTCAGAGTTCTTCTTAGGGGATGGATTAGTTTACCAAGTAGGTTTAGTTAATTCCTACAGTTAAAAAGGCCAGATTATGGTTTCATTCATTACAAAATGAAAGGCATTTATTTTAGAACTATGTGGACCTACACAGATGCATTTTAGATTAGGATTTGATTATTTTTATCTTGCATCTGCCACACATCTCTCAGAGCAAAATGCAGGTGGTCTATTGAAATTTATCCACCCTGGGAAATATACCATATAATTTTTTTTTTTTTTTTCCAATGAAGACAAAGCCCTACAGGCACTGGTTTGATTCAAATTCCTTTTAACTTTCCTAAAAGCATAGTGTCATCCAGGTTACCCTGGAACTCAGCTATGGCTTTGTGTCAGAACTGAAGATTTCCCTGCTTGAAATTTCATCTTATAAACAATCTTATATTTTCATCTATTTTTTCCCCAAATTTCAAAGTATTTGCACAATATAAAAAATATGCAGAAGATCTTAATTTATGGAGAACTTTGCTTGTTATATGGAGAGAGGGACAAAGATGAGGCAATAATTCACTAATAATTACAAACAGTATCCAATATTTGTACCAATATTTTTGTCAGTACTCTACAAAAGAGGCAAGTATTTTATCCTCTTCTAAGAAATTACATCTACACAATAAAAGACAAGAAGCTCTGAGAAAAGAAAATGCATAAAGAACGAATGGATTATATTACAAGAATAGAAAAAATTCTGAAGACTGTGTCAAGTTGTTTTGCAATTCTCCCACAAAATTAGGTCTCTCTTTAGTGCCATAATGTCTTATACCCTCTATGCAAAAAAGAACATAAAAGAGATATTTTAAAAACTTTCTTTCTCCCACAGAAAAGCTTAAACGTGTTCATTTAACTATTGTTACAATAATGCATGTTTTCTCATATTTGTTAACCGAAGCATCAAATGACTAGCACAATTCATTTTTGATGAGGCACTGCACACTTTGTGAAGTGGAAAAAGTGAAAATATTCTCGGAACTAAAATTGTAGCTTGCACTGTCAGGAGCAAGTTTTCTGCAGCTAATTAGTATTGTGGGTACTGAAAAAAAAAACCCCACACCAAACTTCTCGTAGCTCGGGTGAACTTTTCACAGCTTTGAAGCACCTTCAGTCAGCCAAAAGTGTCTGGCGTGCATTTGCAGTCTGTTTGCACAAGGAGGATTCTAAACAAGCCCTGTCTGAAATCCCCTGGCTAAATAACAGAGTTCATTTGTTGCAAGCTCTCTGGGAAAGGTGCAGTGATTAAAAGCAAAGCTGTGCTGGTGTGTCCTGGCACACAGAACTTGCCAGATTCATAAAGTGCAACAGAGATTTCGGTACTAGGGTCTATTTTCTCTCCCAGCTCTGGTTCAGGAATCAATCACTTTCTTCACATTCTGACACTGCCCAACCTTTGGAATTTACCATACTGGGTTTTTTCTTGGTTACAGTGGGTTTTTGCTTTAACCTTTCCTTCCCCTTTATGACAAGAGTATTGTTTAGTGGGAACAGAGCTCTCAAGAAGATCATATGTATCCTCCAACAAATTCTTCTTTATTGACTTTTCCCTAAAGTCAGAAATGAGATTTGTAATTTCTCCTATTTTCTCCCCACTTTTCTTTCCTTCAGACTATTCTTCACAGTGAGTGAAAAGAAAGCAACAAAGTTCAGAAAGAATGCAACTTTAGAAAGGAAGAGTAGACTGGAGTAGGATTTGCTCATTATTAAATTATCCAGAGGACTCAAATGTTCCTACACACAAAAGGTCATCACAGCTGTAGGGCAACAAATGCAGCTTTGCACAGCCAGCCAAAACAGACTGTCGAGGTTTCCTTTTCAGCCTTGTCACCTGCAAGAGAAAATGATTCCCTTTATTTTGCTGAACAGACAGGAGGCAAACAGCACATGCCATTGCTGACTGAACTGCAAAAGCAAAATTGACAAATCCTGGAGGAGGAAACTGCTATTATAAAGCCAGGCACGACTGCTAATGCTACCTTGACTTCCTCAGCTTATACCTGCTGCTGCTGCTCAGCAGCCCCTGAGGCCCAGGTGACATTACTCTGGATTCTAAGACAAGCCAAGAAAGAGAATGATAATTTTATCATAAAAAAGTAAAAATAAAAAGAGACTCGGGCAGAAGACTCATCACCACTGCAGATATTGTGCCACCCTAAAGAAGAAGACAAAGGAGGCTGCGTTAAAACTCAGAATGCTTCTTGCAAATAGCAATTATATTATTCATGACAGCTAAATAAAGAAAGAAAAATTTGTCAGAAAGTTAAGGTCAGTTTTGAAAATCAAAAATTAAATGTAACAGTGCTTCCCTGTATTTTTCTCTTTTTAATTTGTCATAAA
>VZTR01022640.1:217237-232461 GCA_013400775.1 Chaetops frenatus | reverse complement strand
ATTTGTCATAAAAATAATAATTATCATTGAAAAAAAAATTCTTATTCTCTCCATAGGAATAAAACAAAATCTGAAAACTGAAATTGTTTTCCAATTCCCTTTAAAGTACTGCAAAAATGCTACTAATTCTAAAGGACACTTTGCAGACTTAATCTGTGTGCATATATATATATACACATATATATATATATANTTCTCATATTTGTTAACCGAAGCATCAAATGACTAGCACAATTCATTTTTGATGAGGCACTGCACACTTTGTGAAGTGGAAAAAGTGAAAATATTCTCGGAACTAAAATTGTAGCTTGCACTGTCAGGAGCAAGTTTTCTGCAGCTAATTAGTATTGTGGGTACTGAAAAAAAAAACCCCACACCAAACTTCTCGTAGCTCGGGTGAACTTTTCACAGCTTTGAAGCACCTTCAGTCAGCCAAAAGTGTCTGGCGTGCATTTGCAGTCTGTTTGCACAAGGAGGATTCTAAACAAGCCCTGTCTGAAATCCCCTGGCTAAATAACAGAGTTCATTTGTTGCAAGCTCTCTGGGAAAGGTGCAGTGATTAAAAGCAAAGCTGTGCTGGTGTGTCCTGGCACACAGAACTTGCCAGATTCATAAAGTGCAACAGAGATTTCGGTACTAGGGTCTATTTTCTCTCCCAGCTCTGGTTCAGGAATCAATCACTTTCTTCACATTCTGACACTGCCCAACCTTTGGAATTTACCATACTGGGTTTTTTCTTGGTTACAGTGGGTTTTTGCTTTAACCTTTCCTTCCCCTTTATGACAAGAGTATTGTTTAGTGGGAACAGAGCTCTCAAGAAGATCATATGTATCCTCCAACAAATTCTTCTTTATTGACTTTTCCCTAAAGTCAGAAATGAGATTTGTAATTTCTCCTATTTTCTCCCCACTTTTCTTTCCTTCAGACTATTCTTCACAGTGAGTGAAAAGAAAGCAACAAAGTTCAGAAAGAATGCAACTTTAGAAAGGAAGAGTAGACTGGAGTAGGATTTGCTCATTATTAAATTATCCAGAGGACTCAAATGTTCCTACACACAAAAGGTCATCACAGCTGTAGGGCAACAAATGCAGCTTTGCACAGCCAGCCAAAACAGACTGTCGAGGTTTCCTTTTCAGCCTTGTCACCTGCAAGAGAAAATGATTCCCTTTATTTTGCTGAACAGACAGGAGGCAAACAGCACATGCCATTGCTGACTGAACTGCAAAAGCAAAATTGACAAATCCTGGAGGAGGAAACTGCTATTATAAAGCCAGGCACGACTGCTAATGCTACCTTGACTTCCTCAGCTTATACCTGCTGCTGCTGCTCAGCAGCCCCTGAGGCCCAGGTGACATTACTCTGGATTCTAAGACAAGCCAAGAAAGAGAATGATAATTTTATCATAAAAAAAGTAAAAATAAAAAGAGACTCGGGCAGAAGACTCATCACCACTGCAGATCTTGTGCCACCCTAAAGAAGCAGACAAAGGAGGCTGCGTTAAAACTCAGAATGCTTCTTGCAAATAGCAATTATATTATTCATGACAGCTAAATAAAGAAAGAAAAATTTGTCAGAAAGTTAAGGTCAGTTTTGAAAATCAAAAATTAAATGTAACAGTGCTTCCCTGTATTTTTCTCTTTTTAATTTGTCATAAAAATAATAATTATCATTGAAAAAAAAATTCTTATTCTCTCCATAGGAATAAAACAAAATCTGAAAACTGAAATTGTTTTCCAATTCCCTTTAAAGTACTGCAAAAATGCTACTAATTCTAAAGGACACTTTGCAGACTTAATCTGTGTGCATATATATATATACACATATATATATATATATACACACACATCCACACATATACAAGGGCATCAATGCACATACCCATAAAGCAAAAAAATCCATTACAGCAGTCCCCTTTTCAAAATAAAAAGACTGCTTTAAGAAATCTGGACAATTTAACAAAAATAATAATAAAAAAAAGAAATGGTGTGTCATAGTTTCTGCTTTTAACATCTATCCTTTTTTGTCACAGAGTGATTTTTTTTTTTTTGGAGGAAGAGCAAACAGTTCTCCCAAGTTTAAGAGTGTGTTTGTACAAGCATCCTAAATTTCTGATGCTCTGCCTGGGCTGGCTTTAGATTAAAAATCCAAGCTGGCCTTGTAACTGTAACTTGCAATATATCACTGTGAAAGAGAAGCATAAAAAGCACAGCCATGCAAGTTAAGATTGGCATGTTTAGACTTCCTCTTGATCTCAAGGGTTCGAGGAACCGACCTGAAGCATTAATATTCTGTCTGTGAACGTGCAAAGCTCATTTTTTGCTGAATTCACAAAATCAGCGCAGTAACTTTACAGAAGAGTTTGCTACAGCTTAAAGTCCTTGTAGCTGTGTGAGTTTTCACCAGTAGAGGAGGTACTGCTCAGTTCACAGGGGCTCAAAATGAACTGCTTTTTTTTTATGATTTGCAAATTAAAGAACAACAGAATCTCAAGTTTCACAAAATGTAATATTCAAACTCTACAAATGCAACACTTGCAACAGAAATTCTGAAAATTGTATAAAATCAAACTGTTTCTGCAAAACACATACTAAAGTAAAAACTGTCTTCTCTCACTCTAAACCTCACCAAGCCAGTTGCTGTAAATTTATATCAAATAATCCAAATTAAAAGGAACTTAGTAAGCAGAGAGTAATTTTACTGTTTCTCTCCCTTTGGAATTATTTTCAAGATGTTACCTATAGACAGCAAAGTGTTAAAGGAGGGACTCTTGTGCCTGTATCTTTACATATGGTTTAACTGAAATACATTTATACATTCTCTTTCTGTACCATGCCATAACAAAATCAGAGAACTATTTTATAAATAGAGTACTGCTTTTAGACTGTTTTTGTCACACCTTTACTCAATGAAAACGGGTAAAATTCAACACTGTCTATTGTCTACTTGGTAAAATTAAAATATTATGTACAGTTTAAAAAAAACCCTCTGCCTTTAAAATAATGCAAAAGCACAAGGGCCTCATTCTCACCCAGTTATTTCTGGCTTGCAAAATCTGGTGAAAATAAATGGATCTGTCACATGAAAATTGGTTGCTGTAAGTGAACTGTGAGAAGTTTATTTTGTGCTTGTAGTTGTTTCCAGTCTCTAAACCCTTCTTTGTACTCAAACTTTATTTGGTAACAAAGATATTTTGACCTTTTGGTGGCTTTTTGTTTGTTTGGGTTTGGTTTTGTTGTTTTTGTTTTTGGTGGGTTTTTTTTGGTCCTTCTGGACTTTTTAAATTGTACTTCAACAGGGAGAGCTGAAGGGCTTTCACACACATTTTCTGCATTTTAGATTTTAGATTTTAGAGGAAGTTGGCTGCTCTCCCCTGGCAGTCTCAGTACTACTATCATCAAATAAAATTTGATAGTTTATAGAAATTAATTAAAAATATTAATAAGACAGAAGTTGTACTCTTGAAAGATTACACATATGTAGGGATGAAAAAGCAGGTTTACTGGAGTGATTTCTGCCTTCATTCTTTTCCTCAGCTGAGAGTCAATATTTTAATGGGAAAAAAAAGGAATGAAAGATGATGCATTCTCACTGAGACATGAGAATGCAAAAATTTTTGTGGCAGGACAGGAGAACTCTATGTATAATTTTTATGCCATTATTTTGTGATTAGTGTAGGTGGTGATATAGTTGTTATGCCTACTATCAATTTATTCACCTAGAGGTTCAGACAGAAAATGACACTACTTACCCACAGTTTATAACTGTTTTCTGTTCATGATATTTCTCATAAATTACATTATTTGGGGTATTTTTAATTAATATTCACTTTGGCTGTAGTAATGCCTTACCATATTGAAAAAAGTGAGCCCAGACCCACAAAGGCAAATAAGAAGCCTCCTGATGATTGTAATTACACAAATTAATTTATTCCAGGATTCACTCAGGCTGTCTTGGCAGTCCAGTGATACCTGATTGCCATTTTCATTTACTGTAAAAAAAGCCCAATATTTTCTGTGAAGGAAAAGCAACTGTTTGTACTAGGAAAAGTATTCATTGACTATAAGGAAGTAATCTTTCAATCAGCCAGCCGAACAATCTTCAGAAGCAGATCAGCCCCCCAAAAAAGTAATTCACATTTATAAATAAATTCTAAAAAAAACAAAACAACATGCACATGTAATAAAAGAAAAAGAAAAAAAAATCATATCTCAACATAAAAATCCTTTCCATGTCAACAGGGTTTTGCAGAACAGAATATTCAGCAAATCAGTGATGGGGACCAATATTTAGTCTATGACTTCAGAAGAACAAAAAGAATGAATTCTTCTTTAAGCTATAATCAATTTCAAAACACAGAGAGTATTAAGTATTGCCAGAATGAAGACAAATTTCTCACAGCTATATACTACTGGGGAAACCCCCCTGTTGGAATATTCAGGAGCCGCTCTGGGAGCCACATCCTCACCACCTGAGCTGGGACTGAGGCCACACAGCTGCACTCACACTGTTGCACCAGATTTCTTGGCCAGCTCAACACCAGGTGTCCCACAGCAGTCTCAGACATCCAGATCCTTAAAATAATTTAATCTTGGTGCAATAAATAAATAAAAAAAAATGTAAATTAATAATAGCCTGAGCTTGTACCTCCGAGGAGGACCAAGAACAAGGGAACCCTTGGACTTTTATATCTTCAGAGTCCAAGCATGGGGAAATCTGCAGCCATCAGCTCCTGCTGTGTCTCTGAGAGTCCCTCACCTGGCTGTGCCACAAATCCCTGTGTCCTTTTATGTGAAAAGGGTCAGCACCTGTTCACAGCCCCTCGTCTCCACCTGCAGCTCCACTTGCAGCTGCACCCTGAGCTACAGCACAGAACGTGTTCCTCAACACTGAATGTCTTCCTCAAACATATCCTCCAATTCCCCAGTGAATAAGAATGCCTCTAAGCAAAAGGCAAGCAGGTGCCTGGAAGAGAACTAAACAACCAAAATCCTTGCCAGGACCTGGCCCAAACATGTGAGCATGTCCTCATTCCCATCCCAGGGGCTGCATTCCCTGGAGGATCAGGGACCTTGGTGGGGCCTCAAGGGTGCCAAGGCTGTGACTGACCCCCATAAATATCCCCAGTCCAGCCTGGCTCTCCTTACTGGTGGCTGAGGGAATGGTCTGGTCAGGAAGGGAGGGCACTACACTGCCCCATGGCCCTCCAGAGCTCACATGGGTAACACCCCAGGTAGGACGTACCCTGTACGGTGCTTCTGGAGGAGAGTCTGGTGTCAGAGCCCCTCTCACAGGTGCAGAGCTGAAGAAAAGCCAAGGCTTGAACCATACTGAAGAGGATTTGCCACTCTCTGTGCTGACAGTCAGCCATGGTCAGGAGCACACTGTGGCTTAAGCACATTCAGGCAGGAAGGAAGCCTGGCAGAGTGGAGATCAATGCAATAGCAGTCAATAGCAGCAAACATGGCAGAGAGGTCTATCTGAGGAGGTATGGAATGTGATTGGCTCTCTTGCCTAAGGATAGATGAAGGTAATTCAGCAAAACAACAAGTTTTGCTTCAGTATTATGCTCTAGCCTGAGAGGGCCCCAGGTTGCCAGCAGATGACAGCAGGTCCTGGTGGCTGTCTCAATAGCTGCTAATCATGGAGTACAATAAGTAAAGTAAGGCAGCAGTGAGGAAAAAAAAAAAACAACAACAAAAACCAAACCACACAGCACACTGAGGCACTTACCTTCCCAAGGAATGAATTGAGAGCAAAGAACAGAAAGAGTTAGATTCTCGTTTTTTATTTTCAGTCAAGTGTTTTTTTGTTTACCCTGAATAAACCCTTTCTTGCTAGATTTGAGTGCTGGGGAGAGTGAAGTCAATCTTGGGAACTGAAGTCTTTTATGTACACACCCTGGGATAAAACACTGCTGCTGGGTGGGTGAACTGAAGTTGTACTGGTCCATTGAGGAGAAGATTAGGAACCTGAAATCAAAAGGCTCTTTCATCATTCTGTATTTGCCTTCTATTACTTTACCATGGTTGTTAGAACTTTAAAAAGTTGAGAGTAAGTTTAGTATAATTTTTCCAGCATATGATTACTCCAGCATAGGGGTTATTTTTAAATTTATCATGATGTCTGTGCCAACTTTGTTTCAGTGCTGACATACAATGATACATATTCTGTGTCATTACTGGGACACTCTGGAGTGGTGAGGCTCCCTGTCACATCTAATTCTGGGCCTGGAGGGGTCCATATGAAATGGATAAGGAGTGGAATGGTGCCAGCAAAATTCACTTTAACTATGACATAAACAAAATGCAAAATCAGTGCTGTATACAATCTTTAGGGAATTCTTTCTGTTGTGGTAAAAGCATGATGGTATATAACAAATCTTTTTAATTTGTGGTTCAAGGCAGCTCAAAGCTCTCTGTTTCTTTTGTATAATACTTTTGAACTCTGGTATGTGTGGGGATTAATTAGCAAGAATTAATTAAAAATAATTTAAAACAACAAATCTTGGAGGCTTTCTGAATACAGTAGAGGGTCCTTTTAGAGGTCAGGCTTGCTACAGCAGCCACATTTGCAAGCTGTGCCTAATGTTTACCATCAGCGTTTCAGAACAACCGGTGATCTGGTTCTCTATAGGCAACTAATCAGCCGTTCACAAAGTGCAAATGCCCTTCTCAAGTTACATATTTTTCTCCCTTTTCTGGNTTTTTTTTTTTTTTTTTCTATGGTAATTCATTTCTACTCTAAAGGACCACAAAATACTGCTTTAGGTGAACAACTCAATTCACCTAGGCCCTGACTTAGAGCAGGCCATCCGTGACAACCCTAATAAATTGTGCATGAAATTGATTTAATCTATGCTTGAGACATAATTTGTCCTGCAGAACGTTGTGTGTGCAGTTCACTCATGGTTTTATTTCATTTGCTGTTTTGTGGCTTGCACTGCCGTGTATTTACCAAAATAATGTCTCTTTTCCTGTCAGTAAAAAACCCCACCCAATTTCTTCTGAGATTGTTTTTCTGATCACTTTTGCTGAGGACTGTACAAATATCTGAACTGGGAGTTCTTTTTGTCCTTCTTTCCATACCAACCTCTCTAGGACCTGAAGTTCCTCACTTACAGTTTTACTCCATGCATAGAGCACACCCAGAAGGGCACTCAGCTGGTGTCAAATGAATTTCACTATTTCCAACAAGAATGTCCCTATTAGCTGTAGCTGCTGCTAGTTCTGGACTTCCTTGCCACTGCATACCTGGTATAGAACTAAAATAACAAAAATAAAAATAACAAGAGAGAGGAGAACATCTAAGGATTTTATACTCTGCTAATCCTTAAATTTAAAAGATTTATAATGCATACACAGCCACACAGACACACATATATGTCTATACATGTATATAAATATTTTTAATAAATCTTAGTAACTAACTTTTTCTGCCATGGACAGAAGGGAATCCATATATTTGACTAAAGAAGCTGTAAACCAATATACAGCAAAAATCAGAAAATGGATTAAATCAGAGGTTTTATAAAACCCAAGACAAATGTTAAAAAATCCTTATATTTGACTTGACACCACACAGACAACATACTAATAAAGAAAAAGTAACATCCACTGTAGGAAATGATGAATAAAATCGAAGCCTTTGTCACACAGGAAGCCAGACTAGCTGGTAACAACTCCAGACCATTATTTCAAGTGCTTATCTTTTTTTAAGAGTACAATGAAATTTCAGTGGGATATATTTCCTTTTGAAGCCAAATTCTTAAAACACTGAGTCTGATCCTTGTAGAACATGAGCTTCCATAACACATAGATATTTCAACAGGTTCATGAGAGATTCTTGTCTAAGTCCTCATAGATTCTCACAATTCTTATTTGCAGGCAATTAAAGTTACTTCAGGATAAGGACAAGTCATATATTTAAGGAATACAGGAAACCTGGCACAACTGCTAACCTGTCTGTTTAAAATACCAAGGCACATAGATAATGTTAATTCAATTCCCAGTTCAGTTGTATTCCATATACTTTAGATCGGTTATTATGAAAACACCAATAGATACATAAAATATTACTGGCTGGATGCTTTTCTAATCACAAATCTGGGTCAAATCTTATTTGAGATTTAGTCAAGGAAGATATATTAATACAAAATATGCATCTCAAATGAACATTCATATTTGATTCCTAAATTTTTAAATTTCAGAAAGCCTTCTGTAAATTTAGAATTTTACTGAGATTTGCTTACACAAATCTAATAACTTCTCAATTTTCTCCCATTTGCTAAATGAAGTTATAGGAATGTAGGAAAATACAGAGAGAGTGTAAGGCTTCATTGTTACTGGGGCTTGGACTTCCCCTTTTTTTCTTTAATGCTTTTTTAATGTGTATATTATGCACACGTATCTGCACACACATGCATATATAAGTATACATATATAAGTATATATAGAGGTGTCACCCTGTTTTTGAAAGCCTTCTGAAAAGTTTAGATTCTCGAGTCAGATTTTCTCACCCATTGTACTAAAAACACCAGCTTTGTTTACATTCCTTCTTGGAGAAGGGAAACTGATGGACTGGTCACTTCACCAGTCTGGTTGAGAGGTGGGATTTCATCTTCCAATCCTCTCTCACTTTGCAAACCCTATAAAATTGTGTATCCATAATAAACAGGTCCTCTTTTGGGGGGCTCTGCTGTTCTCTTGTTAGTGGTGAAACCGTGTCCTTCTTTCGTGCCCTGTTACTACACAGAGGCATTGAAAATAAGAATGCTGAACCTTTATGTTAATCAGTAGACCTCGTTTTCAAACCACAACACCCATGCTATTTGTTTCAGCTTCAGGAGGTAGGATACAGATATGATACATCCCAAATTTTTAATTTGGGTTGAAATAAAAATACCACCCTGACTTAGCAGTCCAGTTCCAGTTTGGTTCCATTTCAGTTGCAGACTCCCCAGTTACAGGTCCCACCAGCAGGTATGTCCAGCCACTTCCCAAGAAACAAGGCTTTGGAAACTGTTGTGGTTGCTCTGGAAGACAAATGTCATAATAATGAACGACACCCATTCTCCCATTTACCTTCAGTTTGGGTCAGCTGTCCTGGCCAGGTCCCCTCCCCAGAACCTGCCCACCCAAAGCCCACCAGAGAGGAGGGATGTAGGGCAGTGAGTGTGTCTGCAGCAGCACCAAACACTGGTGTGCCACCAATACCTTTCCAGCTGCCAAAGCAAAGCACAGCACTTTGAGTTCTGCCACGGGGAAAATTAACTCCATCCCAGCCACAACCAATACAGGCTGAAATGTACTTTCCACTCTGAAATATATGGCTGGGTTCAGTGCTTTCAATTTGGAGCAAAAAGCTTCACTAAGCTTTCATAAAGCTGCTAGCAGAGCTGAGTTGAAAATGGTGCTTACTTGCTTGTTTTGGCACCTGTCTGCAGCTGAAACTTGGAACATGATAAATCCCTGAGCTTGCACTAGCAGTACAAAAATAATAATAAAAAAAAAGCACCTTAAGAAGGGAGAAGTGAGGAGATAAAGTGACAGGCAGAGCAAGGGAGTTCTGAAGACATGCATTAAATACTATCTGATACATATTTGCAAATGACTCTCATGAGTTCATCCACGTGGCAAATTCTGATGTACTACCTTTAAAGTTCCCCATGAATGCATTTTTTAATCTAAAGTAAAACCTCACACCAGTAAAGCTCTTACTTGGAGCATGAGAAAGTTTCTCTTTGTTCTAAAATAAAACTCTTCACCTTCCCCAAGAAACATTACCTCAAGAAATATTCATTTCTGAGAGACAGTTCAGGAGCTGCTCCGGAGCTTTCTGGCTGTTTCAAGGATGTGTCAGTGTTCAGATATTGCAATGGTTCTGTATTGTATTCCAACAGCTGAATGTGTTACTTACCCTACATGAAAGGCAGAGTTGTTATTCAGGCTGTAATATCGTCTTCTTCTGCTGACATAAATAAATAAATCTTACAGTGTGTATCTATTTTTCCAGCTTTCCTTCAGACTACTTTTATTCCAAACACAATGAGGCAGACTTCAAGCAATGAAGGTGAGTGTTGCTTCAGGTCACGAGAGGCACATGTACCTCTCAGACCCACTGCCATTACAGCACACACTCTTTTGGCTACTTGTGTTTGATGCTTTTTTTGTTGTTGTAAAAGTATCTACCTTCTGTTAAGCTTACAATTCTGAAAGGGTGTTTGGACTTTTTTTTATTTGAATTTTTCTTCTGTCTTGACATTTATTTTTCAGCCTTTTCATGCTTCAGTATGTTGCCCCTTTTTTTTCCCTGAGTTTCCATGCCGCTATACTGCCTGAGAGCAGTAGGTTTTATTCTTTTGCCTCCCTTTTTATTTTAGTGTTTCTCACTTCCCACACACTCTCAATTTTCATTGATTGTGCTCTTTTTGTTACCCACATTTCCACCACCCCAAAGCATTTTCCCCCCATTTACTAGCACTCATCAGCAAAACAAAACAGTAGCTTTCAGACCATATTAATGAACACACCAAATAATACAGGTGAGAGAAACTTATGCTACATTACATCAGTTTCCTTGGAAAGAGGAAATTATAAGAAAATTTAAGGGAAATTCCAGATTAGGGAAAAGATCCAAGACAACATAACCTGGTCCTTGATATTTTCCTTATCAGTAGCTGTGACAGACATATTTTAAAACATTTTTAAAGCCTGCTAAGTAATCAAGACTGAATTGGTTTGCAAGCTGGGATAATTCCACTTCTGGGAGTGCTGAAACAACCAATATTTCTATCTTCCTTCTCCATAAAACAATCTGTTGCAGACTTCCCCCAGTTCATCAACATCTTCTTAGAAGGGTATCTTTAAAAAGACATATTGAAAGCTTTTCCCTGAATTTTCTGTTGAGCAGGTGGGCTGTGGGATGGGTTTTGTTTTGTAGATATATTTTGGATTGTTTGTGAAAGCTGTTTGTTACCATGCCATCTGATGGACAATTTCTCAATGTGCCATCATGACTACAGCATCTGCTCTCACCACAATGTTTCTTCTAATGTGAACAGGCCTAGGAGAAAATTCATCACTGCTATGTATTATTCATGTTGATAAAAAGGATTGCAAAATATCTCAGAAGGTAAAATGGTGATATTGTCTGCAAAAGGACCCTTTTACATCTCGCTACCCTCGTTTACCACTCTGTTTCCTGATATATCTTTTTCCCTAAAGAAATTAGCACATGTCAGTCTTCCAGACCTCAGATTAGAACAATGAAATGAAATTATGTCTGTTCCCTACACCACCACGTTCTGACAAAGATTCTTCAGGACTCATTCTCCTTCATTTGGTGTAGCCATTAAGTGTGGTAAACTTACCCTTAAATGCTTGTGTTTATAGCACACCAGTATTAGTGTATTACCAGTGATTGCTAAAAATTGATCTGGTGACCATCTGGGATATTTGAGCCAGCCGACAGCAACATGGAAATTCAGCATTTCTTCATTTCTTCCTCCTAGTGACTTTTATTAACTTTTGTTTTTTAAGGGGAGGTTAGGGAGTTTCATCACCTAACATTTTAATATCTGTCAGCATTCTAACATTTTACCTGGGGCAGACAGGAATAATTTACAGAATCACTTATGTTGGAAGGGACCTTTTGAAATCATCTAGCACAAAAATCCTTTGCTCAAGCAGGGTCAGCTAGATCAGGGTGTCCAGGATAATGTGCACCTGAGTTCTGAATACCCTCTGGCATGGAGTCTCCACCACCTCTCTAGGCAAGTGTTTGACCAACCTCCCAGCTGCAGTTTTTCTGTGCTCAGAAGGAATTTCATGTGTTTTAACTTGNTGTTTCTCACTTCCCACACACTCTCAATTTTCATTGATTGTGCTCTTTTTGTTACCCACATTTCCACCACCCCAAAGCATTTTCCCCCCCATTTACTAGCACTCATCAGCAAAACAAAACAGTAGCTTTCAGACCATATTAATGAACACACCAAATAATACAGGTGAGAGAAACTTATGCTACATTACATCAGTTTCCTTGGAAAGAGGAAATTATAAGAAAATTTAAGGGAAATTCCAGATTAGGGAAAAGATCCAAGACAACATAACCTGGTCCTTGATATTTTCCTTATCAGTAGCTGTGACAGACATATTTTAAAACATTTTTAAAGCCTGCTAAGTAATCAAGACTGAATTGGTTTGCAAGCTGGGATAATTCCACTTCTGGGAGTGCTGAAACAACCAATATTTCTATCTTCCTTCTCCATAAAACAATCTGTTGCAGACTTCCCCCAGTTCATCAACATCTTCTTAGAAGGGTATCTTTAAAAAGACATATTGAAAGCTTTTCCCTGAATTTTCTGTTGAGCAGGTGGGCTGTGGGATGGGTTTTGTTTTGTAGATATATTTTGGATTGTTTGTGAAAGCTGTTTGTTACCATGCCATCTGATGGACAATTTCTCAATGTGCCATCATGACTACAGCATCTGCTCTCACCACAATGTTTCTTCTAATGTGAACAGGCCTAGGAGAAAATTCATCACTGCTATGTATTATTCATGTTGATAAAAAGGATTGCAAAATATCTCAGAAGGTAAAATGGTGATATTGTCTGCAAAAGGACCCTTTTACATCTCGCTACCCTCGTTTACCACTCTGTTTCCTGATATATCTTTTTCCCTAAAGAAATTAGCACATGTCAGTCTTCCAGACCTCAGATTAGAACAATGAAATGAAATTATGTCTGTTCCCTACACCACCACGTTCTGACAAAGATTCTTCAGGACTCATTCTCCTTCATTTGGTGTAGCCATTAAGTGTGGTAAACTTACCCTTAAATGCTTGTGTTTATAGCACACCAGTATTAGTGTATTACCAGTGATTGCTAAAAATTGATCTGGTGACCATCTGGGATATTTGAGCCAGCCGACAGCAACATGGAAATTCAGCATTTCTTCATTTCTTCCTCCTAGTGACTTTTATTAACTTTTGTTTTTTAAGGGGAGGTTAGGGAGTTTCATCACCTAACATTTTAATATCTGTCAGCATTCTAACATTTTACCTGGGGCAGACAGGAATAATTTACAGAATCACTTATGTTGGAAGGGACCTTTTGAAATCATCTAGCACAAAAATCCTTTGCTCAAGCAGGGTCAGCTAGATCAGGGTGTCCAGGATAATGTGCACCTGAGTTCTGAATACCCTCTGGCATGGAGTCTCCACCACCTCTCTAGGCAAGTGTTTGACCAACCTCCCAGCTGCAGTTTTTCTGTGCTCAGAAGGAATTTCATGTGTTTTAACTTGTGTCCATTGCCTCTTGTTCTGTCTCTGGGAGCCAATGGGAAGAGGCTCTCTCCCTCATATTAGTTCACTCCTGTCAGATATTTACCCACATTGCTAAGATTCCTCTGAGTGTTCTCCAGACTGTACAGTCTCATCTCTCCTTAGACTTCCAATAGATTATTGGCCTTTCTAAAACCACTGTATCTGGAATTTTTTAACTGCCCAACCAATCTATTTTCCTCTACTAAACAAGAACAACAACAACAACAACAAACCAAAAAACCCACCAAAAAAACCCCACACCCCCAAAAACCAAAACAAAACCACAAAAAACCAACCAAAAACCATAGATATATACCAATGAGTTTAAAGCATTCAAATCCTGATCTTATAAATGCATCTATAAGCTTATAAAGATATTAACAATTAATAAAATTTTTTTCCATGTTACTAGATGAAGGGCGAGGTACTAAAAGAAGTTCATATCACTGCACACTGAATGATTGTTGTAGTTTTGACAGTGCTTTCACAATCAGCTTGGAATGCATTTTAGATCCTAAATTCTGTGCTGATCTCCTGTGAGCAACTGTCTCTGCTCAGATAGAGCTGATGCACTCTTCTGAAGCTTTTTTCTAAAAACCAAGCCCACCATCCTTAAGAGACTGACACTTGTAAATGCAACCTCAGGCAGAACTGGGGAGAGCTTTGCAGAGCATGAGGAGTCCTGAGCTCCCATCAGGGCAGCTGAAGATGCCCTGGGGCACCCCCAGGGACACGGTGTGCACTCTGCCTGCGGGCTGGCACCGCAGAATGAGGGGCGTGGGGTGGGCAGAGTCACACTCACATCTCCTCTCCCACAGAGAAACCCCTCCTGGCATCCTGCACTCTGTCAGAACCACAGCCCACAGACAGCTCAGAAGATAAATAACTACATTAGACATGATCCATTAGGGATCTCCTCAGATTCCAGGTGAGAGAAAAAAAGCTCTCTGTGCTCTCACGTGTAAAGAAACAAAACGCAGTCTCGACAACTATCAAGATTTTATCATGAGACTCACAGTGTCTCTTTCTTAAAAGTCTCAAGTCCCTGAAACAGGTCTTTCATGAATGCTTCCCTTCCCACTATCTATATGTATATATAAGTGTGTGTGTGTATATATATATATACACACACACACACTTATATGTATGCACATACATATATAAGTGCATATATATATATATGTATATATATANGAAAAAAAAAAGGAGGGGTAAGCTGCTTATTGCTATTTTTAAGTCTGCTGTTTTGGCACTTCTTCTGTGCCTTTTGAATGTTTGGGCTTGACAATACTGAAAACACTTCACCCTTTTTGTGTCACCACAGGATCCAATATGCTTTCCAATTTGGAGCTTGAACTAGGGAAAATGTTAATTAACCATGGTGCCCTCAGTCGTTCACTCACTCTCAGCATATTGTGACATGTTGTAGTTCACATGTCCTTGTTTAAGCAGATTTACAGATTCTATTAGCTTGCTTTAACTAAACGAACTCTCACAAAATAGATACATTTCCCAAACTGAAAAGAATGCTAATGTGAGGACTAGCAAACAACAAGAAAATGGCAGAGGTGACATTTCTCCTACCCTTAGTAGCTGACAAGGGTTTTCTCAGTCGTTTTGTAAGGTAACAATGATGACAATCTAATCAGATGTAATTAACAAAATCGAAAGTAGTGATATTTAACCTTGTACTTCCCTAAACTTAATAATAAATGTTCAGAGGCTTCTTCTGAGGTTTCTTCTTAAGAGCAAAAGACAAAAATCTTCCATGTTGGAAATGGCTGGTATATGCAGAAAACAATATAGCAACAGACTAAAGAGCATTCCTTTTTTTTTTTTTTTTTTTTTTAAAGACAACGGTGAAAAATTTTTCAAAATGTTTCTGAATTTTTAAAAAGG
>VZTR01022640.1:191270-203242 GCA_013400775.1 Chaetops frenatus | reverse complement strand
AAAAAGGTAAAGAGATCCCAAAGGAAAACAGCAACAGATTTCAAGAATTTTTTCAGACAAAGCCTGCTCCAGCTCCAAGGCAGTTCCACCTGCCAGTTCCATCATTTTCACTCATGCTTCAATGTCAACACACATTGCCCAGGTGGACAGCCCAAGTTTCAACTGCTGCTGCTTTAAAAGATTAAAGTGCTTCTAAATATCAATGTTCATACATACTGTCATGTGCCTGAAGGTTCTCTCTGGAGCTTCTGGCATTTGACCCTTTGGATGGCATGATGGATTTTAGGGGGTTTCCTCCCATTTAAATTGCTACTCTGGCCATAAGTAATGTCACCTCTGAATATTGTACCCTAAGAGAGATGATGTTCTTTGGTTAATGGAATGCTTAGGGGAAGGAGGATATAATTAGCCTTATTGTTATTACCTTAAAGATGACAATGGTTGAACTATATTTAAAATTATTGGTTTGATGTACTGAGGCACAGAGCATCTGTAACTCCCACTGATCTCCAACAGATGTGGCAGTTCAACACCTCTGAAAGTAAGACTTTTGTAATATTTTCCCCATTGTTTCTAATGCCTCCTGAGAAGCCTGAAAGAGAAATCTGTTTGAGCTCTGGAGTGTTTTCTTTCATAGCTCACATGTTCTGCTTTGTTATTGCCAGTAACTTCATGAGCCTTTCTATGCTGATAATGGTTCATATAATGATCTGAGGGAAGATGAATTATTTTTAATAAAGGATTACACTGAGGTTATAGATAGATACAAGAAAAAAAAATCAAATGTGAGTCTAGCAACTTGAAAATACCTCTTTAATTTACCCAGCTTTTATAGATAAGCCAATTGCTGGATGAATTTATGGTAAAGGCAGAGGATGAGAGATTTAAGCTGAATTCCTTATTCTAGAAGGACTTCTGGTTTGACATTGTGTAAGTCACCTCAGTTCTCTGTGCCTCAGTCTAATCTAGAAATTTTGTTTCTTTAGGATGTAAAATATTGGAAAGTCATTTATACTGTGCATTATAAAAACCACCCTCCTTTTAACTGTGCACTCAGCCACTACTGTAACACAAATGTTATAAACCCTTATTCGGGCAGTGAATAAGGTAGAAATTGAGAATAGTATTCAACTGAGAAACTACTTTATTTACTGTCATTTTAACAGTGGCAGCACATCATGATAGCCTCTTTCTATCCCAGCACAGCTGCTGCACTCATTAGGGACGCAAGCTGTACTCAGCCACTTAAAGTTGTCGGTACATCACAGTTGTGCCAAATTTATCTGTTTAAGTTCATTTTTAACTGCGCTGGCCTCTTTTTCTCTTGCCTAAAACAGTTCAGATGAGGGCTACAGATACATCAGAATGGCAATACTACACAAAATTAATTCAGTGATGAGACAAACGTTTTCTATTGTGAGGTTTTTTTTGTTGGTTGGTTGGTTGGTTTGGTATTTATTTTTGCAAAGGGAAAATGGAGTACGCTGAGAGTTCACTAGTTGTGGTTCTCCAAATCTTTCCCACTCAGATGGGACAGAATTGGTATAGGCATGTGGCCCACGCGAAAATATTTTGCATTTTCTTTGTTTTCATGCTTGCTAGAAACTTATATGGTCACAAATTATTTTTTCAGTTGTAACTGTTGAAAGTATTTGGGCAGCTAAACTAATATAATTGCATTGTTAACTCTAGAGATGGAGCCTGGACCTATGGTAAGCAGGTAAAAGGAAATTTCAGTGGTAAGTGACCAGTTTGTAGGTTATCAGGTTCTTCCTTTAGCAATACTGATACCAATCTAACTGCAAATTTAAAACAAAATGGACCAAAACCACAAAAACCACCCCAGAAGTTCACTAATTATAAAACAATCAATACCTCCCAGTGAAATAACTACTGATATTAGTCCTGCCATGATAAGCTTGAATAGTGTGTTGTCCTGAACATAAAGGTCTACAAAAAAAAAATCAAATTAAACATCTGTTAGTTCTTGGCAAAAGGAGTTTGATTCTAACCCTAACTCAAAGTTTCATTCTCCAACTAAGTATCCTGACAATACCAGAAAGGTTTTATTTACATCTACTAGCTTTAGGGGGGTTTTGTGAGTTTTTCTTTTATTAACTTGAGCCATGATTATACACTATTCCAGCATTCCTATGTCAGAGGGTTTTTCTCTGCTGTAAACCAAAACAAAAACTGGTAAATCTTAATAAATATAGTAACATTAGAGAGCATAATTAAGGAAGAATGGAATGAGAACATTTATATTAAAAAGTTTTCTAGATACAATCTCTAAACTGATTTAGCCATGAAAGCATATAAGTACATATCTGCTGAAATGTATTCACCTTTGGAATACTGAGCTCCTTCCATTATCTCTTATACATAAAAGCATACATGAAAAATAAAATAAACCAAAAATTATACTCTGTTGAAGAAAAGCAGAATATAATCCAGGAGAGTAATTCCTGAATTTGATAACACCGGTGCATAATCATTTTATTACTTGTTTTTCACATAATATTTTTTGCAATCTATTTATCAAGTCAAGGATTGGTTGTTTTGGTTTTTTCCCTAGTATTCTTTCAGCATTTTTTGACCTACTTCAGTTGCTTTGGAAGCTAGCAGAAAATAACAAAGAGTGTGAATGAGAATAAAATTTGGTAATGCAATTCTTGTTGGCAGTTATCAATTAATCAGTTTATTTTTTGTGCGTTTTGTTTTTATTGTTGTTTCAAAAATATCAATGAGTATTATTCCAGCCTGCAGGGCTTCAAGGCTAGGAGATACTCAAAAGCCACCTGGATGTAGCTCTGAGCAAACAATTCTTGGTGGCCTCTTCTCTTTCTGGGGCCCAGCTCAATATTTATGAGAGATGACAAAGCAAGGTAGTAAGGAAATTTCATCTTAATGATTCTAAGTTTGAGTAGAAGCCCTGGAAGATCTGGATGATATCATTCCAGGAATTTAAGATGCTAAGAAGAATATTTCCCACTGAAACTTCTTCTGAGGTAAAAAAAAACCCAACCCAAACCCATAAAGAAGCTAAAACCAAAACTGGACCAAGTGAGACTGAGGAAGAAAAACACCTCCAAAAGTTCTCAGTGCAGTTCAAGAACCTATATGGAATATTGGAATGCAAAAAATTTATACCTTTGGCTTGAGAACTATCAGTTTCAGCTTTCTAATAACAACAGAACCAAAATAATGTCTATAGAATAAATTCATTCTGTTTTCCTTTTTGATCAGAACAATTAATTTCCAGGTCACTACCTTCAATCTGGATCATCAGTCCATTACGTTCAACCTAACTTCTCCTATGTTATGCAACAACCTGCTGGGTCTCAGAATTTTCACATCATTTACATTGGTTTTCTGTAGATTAAGAACTCACATATTTTGTTCCTTCATTTGTATTTTTTGGTTCTATTTAAATACAGGATTATATTTCCCTGAGGACAATAATACCAAGTAAGAGAAAAAATGTCAGAAAGGAAATTTATGTTTATCTAACTTATGCTTAAGACTGAAATCAGTGAGCATGCTGGACAGTAAAAAACCTGGCAGTGAGAAAGCAGCCATTTATTTCCATGCGCATTCAGTTTTGAGGCTAATGTAATAAAAAAATGAAAAATAGAAATACTAAAAAAAATAACTGCACCAGTGAAAAAACTGCAAACCTTGTCTTTTTGTTTTGTTTGCTAGATTCTAATGTAGTAAATATCTGTAATGCATTTAAAGAGAACACAGAAGGGAATAGAAGAATAACCCTTAGACATAAGTGAATGATGCACAGTCCAACAAACGATCTAAATTTGAGCAGTTCTATTCAAACACATCCCCTGGAGATCACTTTCAATCTATAAGAAGAGTTTATGGAGGCTGAAAACGTGAAGAGCTTCTTATGATTTGAAACTGTTGCATATTTGCTTTTACATGTTATTCTTTTTAAAAGCAGAATGTAAGAGGCTTCAGTGAGAAGCTAATATGTCCAGACTGGTGAAGGTGAGGGAGCAAATTAAAACAGAATAAACTGCAATTATATAAAATTAATGTTATCTCACTGAAGAAAAAAAGGTAGGACACTGGGGGCTTTTCCCTCATTTGCATATGAGACAGATGGGATCTACATATCTTTAGGCATGACATTTAATAATCTTCAACAAATAGATCAGGCCCTTTTTTGCTTTGGGTCAGTGTCACATTCCTGCCCTACTTGTACACCAGAAAACGTGTGGGAAGAGAGCAGAGAATTTATGCCAGTACAGTACTGACACACAGCAGCTCCTTTTGAGAAACTGCTTCAGGATATGCCTCGAGCAACTTCCATATGTTAAATACTCTTATGAGGGCAAAAGTAATTTTTATAGCCTGAAAATGTTTATTGGTTTCTTAACTGCAGTTGCTCCAAAGACTGACTCAGCAAAACAGATAGCAGGTAGATGTTTTCAGGAGCAGATTAATTTTTTTTGTGGATTTAGGAACGGCCAAAAAAGCCAGGATGTTCTGGTTTAGAGTATAAGCCACACACAAAAGGTAGGTTATTCCAGGTAAACAAAATGCATGAGTATGTAGTGAAAGAGGAACTGAACTTGATTTGTTTCCTCCATGGAGATAATATATCATAGGAAAATTCCAAGGGGGAACAGGCTGAAAATTTAGAATTTACATGAACTAAAATATATGTTAAATTAGATTCAGGAACAGCATGTGAAATCTGCTACTGAGTGTGATAAATGTAACAGAAGATCCCCAGAAGAAATGACAGCAAATTGTTTTCCTACAGGAAAAAGAGTAGTCCTTAAAAACAAAATCATATGAGAGTGCTAATGGCTTATCAAATTAATACAGTCCAATCCTCTTAGTTGGGATAAATCCATAGATAACTAATTGTCTCTACTTTGGAGAAGTAGTTCTTAAATCAATTGATGTGCCTTATTATTTCAGCCCAGGGTGAAATACACAGATTCCCTTTTACTTTAAGATGCAGGTAATTACATTAACACATTGAAGAACATTTATGCTATGCTGTCATGATGAAAAAAACTACGTTGCCATTTTCTTCAATTAAACAGATTACTCTTACCTCAAACTTAATTTTATAATGTATAAAAATAACTTCGGGTCACTCAATAAAGCACCTATGTTGATTTAGCCAGTTTAATAACCCACATATATTTCACATGAAAAACCAACAGAAAGTGTTGTCATGCAACTAAAACTTACATCCCTGGTGTGATGGGGGACGAACTGGAAGTGGAAAAGAGAGAAAGCTCATGGGTTGAGATAAAGACAGTTCAAGAGGTAAAGCAAAATCTAGGCATGAAAGCAAGGAAAAAAAAGGAGTTCATTCCCCACCTCCCATGGCTGGGCAGGTGTCCAGCCATCCCCAGGACAGCAGGGCTCCATCACATGCAGTGGTGACTGGGGAAGACAAATGCCCCGACTCGGAACTTCCCTCCCTTCCCGCCTCTTCCTCTGCTTTATACACCTTGTATGATGTGATATTGTAAGAAATACCCCTGGGGTCACTTGGGGTCAGCTGTCCTGGCCCACGCAGGAGACTCCCCGGTGGGGCAGTGGAGAGGTCCTGGCTTTGTGTGAGCCCTGCACAGCACTAAGGAAATATTATCTCTATTATCAACACTGTTTCCAGGCCAAATCTGAAACACAGCCCCCCTGCTAGCTACTGTGAAGAAAATTAACTCTACCTCAGCCAGCACAAATGTTTATTGAATATTTTTCCTATCAAAGAGCTACACACACTTTCAAACTCCTATATGCACACAAATTGTTTAAGCCCTCGTTAAAATGCATCCCCTTTCAAGAATGAACAGCCATTAACCAGCATATGGTTATAAGGATAATTACCACATTTGCTATGCTGGTTACAAAATGCAAAAAAAAAAAATAAAAATTGTATTATTTAGTCTTCTGAGTGAGTATATTCAGTGTGAGGCAGGTATCACATGTATGCTTCCTGTGAGCTATTCAGAGTAACCTGCAGCTAGTAAGAGTACTGAATCTTCTGTTCTGACTAAGTCTGCTGGGCTTACAAAGCATTACAGCAAAGACTGAAAGGCCATGATAATATAGATCTAAAAAAAGATTTAAGTAAGCAGACTGTAAATAAAAGATAAGCTTACTACTAAGGAAAATAACTTAGAGTAATAACAAATATCCCTACTTGCAGAATGACTTCTAACATTTTCTGAAGGACAAGGCTTTCAGAAGTATTCTGCCCCAAGAAATTCCACTGGAAAACCTGTGGCTAAACACAAATACAGGTATTGGTCTGTATGAAACATCAGTAGCTTTTTCTGTACCAAAGTTTTCTTTGCATGTTCCTCTTACCCTTCCACACACCAGCTTACAAAATGTCTGAGGAGTTTGCAAGACCTGACTTGATAATTTATTTGAGCATTACAGCTCTAATATACACATATGTGTGTGTGTGTGTGTACAGGAATACATTACCCAGAAAGGGTTAACCATGAAAAAAATAAAAGAAAAAAAAAAGATAAGACCACCTAGATGACACACAACATACACACATAATCATGATGGCTTTTTTCCATTGCATGTGATGTATCTTAACATGGTCCTGGACTAGAGAAGACATCTTTATTAAAACCCCACTATAAGAGAAGTAGGCAGCAGTTCTGTGAGTGTGATCCTTCCCCTCCTGAGCACTTGTGAAGCCACATCTGAAGTACTGTGACCAGTCTGGGCTCCCCAGTGAAGATGCCTGGCACTGAGTGACTCCAGTGGAGTGTCACAAAGACAGCTGGACCTGGCTACCACTGTCCCAAGAGGTGGTTGAAGACAGGCTCTTCTCAGAGGTACACAGGAGGAGAATAAGAGGCAATGAACCAGGTCACAGCCAGGCTGTTTGGTAAAATATTTTCACAATGAAGGAGGTCAAATGCTAAAATAGGTACACAGAGCTTGGGAAATTATTATCTTTAGAGGTATTCAAAACTTGACTAGATGTGGCCTAAGCACTGATCCTTTGATCAAGTAGTTTCTGGTGATTCTTATGTAACAGATTAATTTCCCTTTGATCCAGCCTTCACAAAGATAAAGTCTGCAATGGCATCTGCATTTAAATTTCTCCCACCTAGAGCAACGTAATGAAAGCTCTAATCTTAAAGCAGAAAAATTCTTCATTCCCCAAATGTTCTTTTACCATCATCTTTTTATCGCTTCAATGACAAAGATAAAATATGCCCATAGAAAATGTCTGATTTAACTAGATTCTGCCTGTTAACATGGACTTATACAGTCCTTTTTCTTTTTAAGGTGTCCTGAGTTCCATTAGGCTTTCATGTGATTTAGGAATCCAGATTACCTAAGAAATTGAGTGCCAGTGTAGGCGATAATCTGTAAATACTTGGTTCCTGTTGTAGTTTTATCACAGTGAATGAATTTAACAATCATTTTTCCTAGTTAAAATTTACTCTGTTAGGATCAAAAAGTATCTTTAAGTCACCTGTCCTTTGGGTATTATAAGAATTAAATCCAGTAGATACAAAACTCTTGTATCTCTGAGTGCTTATGCAAGGGTGTACATCAGGAAGAAAGAAGCCATGAGCTTGCATAGGTGTTGCAGATGTTTTACAAGATTGTTACTTCAGCACTTTACTAATTAAAAATGTGTCTGCAAACCATCCTTAAACACGAACCAACAGGTACTCTAGCTGTGGACACAAATTTAGAAGAAGTTTAACTATTCTAATTATTATAGATATGTACTGTTTCTTTGGTCTGAACTAATGGAGAGGATCACACCTTTAGCTAATACCCTTTCAAGGTTAATTAACATTCATAGGCACTATGATTTTCTGTGAGGAGAAAGATGTGCATGTTTCTAAACTCAATAAAAAGCACTTCCCAGGCACCTCCCTTTTTATATCCACTCTTTCTTTTCATGAGAATACTAAGGATGCACATCTGAGGGAAAGGCAGTAGGCACCACCACCACGAGGCTCTCCTCTCCTCTTGGAAACAAATGTCATATCAGGCACAACCAACAGGAAAATTATGGTACTGTGTAGCTTCATCTACTTCAAAAGCATGAGGTGATAAGATTGTAGTTAATTTGCTAACAAAACAAACTAACTTTCAGCATTTTTCTCTTCCTGCTGCTGCTGTTTCCTCCAAGAAAAATCATACCAGCTGTTCAGTGGACAGCTCTTCCATATCTGCACATCTTCATCTGGGCTCCCACACTAAGTGCTTGCTACCAAAGTTGTGGCAACATCACCCTAGAAGCTATAAGACCCAACCAGCAGGAAATAAAAGTTATTTTTCAGATAGCTTACTTTAAAATCCTTTAAAAACTTCTACAGAAAATAGCACTGTCACTGCCACGATAATCCAAGAACACTGATTTAGATTCGACTAGCACTGCATATTTCTTCTGCAGTAGCTCTTATGTATTGCACATGATTGTTATGCAATCTCAGATGTTTCTCCAGCATAATGACACTTAAGTTCTAATCTATATAGGTTTCAAAATTCTGCTGTTCTCTAGAGAAGAACAGAAAAGGATCTCATTTAATTGTACATCATGTATATCCTGTTTTACACTATGGTTTCCAAATATGGGCCACTCCCTGGTCATTAGAGTAGAGTGTTTAATACTTTTACACGTGAGACAACACTATATTTATGCCACATATAGAAAAAATAACCAATAAATAGCTTTCAAATTACATTGTACAAGTATCAGTGTTGTATCATCCGATTAAAAACTGTGGGAGGTACCTACTGCATGAACAACTGAAATATTCATCTTTAAAACTCTCTACTATTTGAAACAAGGAAAGTGGGAAGTCTATTACACACACTTTTGATTTGGAAGAAAGGCAATATTTTACAACAGCTCAACTGCCTTGTGCTTTTTCTGGCAATCAAACTCATTCTGAATACTCAGCAAAAATATTTTGAATAAATTTACAAGTTACTAAAATAATTACTTCTTTCTATATAGAAGTGACTTTTCCCCCCATAAAGTGACAGTAAATTCTACCATAAATTATGCAAAAATGCAGTTTAAACTAAAAATAAAAAGTTTTTGAGAGACTAAATCAATGCATAGTATGTAAAAAAACAACTTCACAAAAACGCTTGTTGAACATTATACACTATTTGATTTTTGGCATCGTGTGCATTTTCTTCAGACAGGAGAGCATCTTTATTATAAGATGAAAAATGTATATTGAGTATTAAAGCAGGTGGAAATCTTTATCACTTTGAATGAGGTACGGCAGCTTCCATGCATCCAAATAATTGTAGGCAAGACTATGTGTAAGATTCCACCTCTGAATTTTCTTATTACCAAGAGCACACCCATTTCTTTTCATGCTCAGTGTTGTAGCCTGGAAGTCCAGTAAATACAGCATTATTATGGCTAACTATAGGATTCTAGGTCTGCATCAGTCCTGCAAGGTCTCAGCCTTAGGATGTGTCAGACTTTATTTGGCTTGGCTTGCCTGTGGCTTTTGTTTAAACTTGTTTGGTTGTGATGGCAATTGTTTAATGACCAGGTGAATATTACCTAATTATTTTTAGTTTTATCTTAGCTTTGAGCAATTGTGTTGTATAAAGCACACTGTTATAGTAATTTTGATACCTATCTGTAATTAACAGATAGTAATAATATGTAGCCTTTCTGTGCAGAGTTAACTCTGACCTTAGAAAAAAAATGAGCAACAGAGATGTGCCGGTAGATAATTATAAAGGCCCTAAATGTACCAGCACACAATGAAACCAGAAACCCTCAGCTAGAAAAATACTTCATTGGCCAATTATTGTTCATTAAAGGAAAACTGCCTTGGGAGCTGAACAAAACCCATTTTAGGGATATTAAAGAACATACATCCAACATATGTAAAATGCTGCATGTAGGGCAAATTTTGCCTCTGTGGAATTGCAGACCAAGAAAGGAAAAGCAAAGTATACAGTTCTGGAGAAAACATAAAAAAGAACCCAGTATATCCTAGAATTAACTGATTTTCATCTTCAACACCATATTTCTCCTGGTGAAGCACTCAGGATGATTTATCATAATCCTCCCACACTAGGAGGGAGATCAGCAACAAGGATTTTAAAACACAATAGGAACACAGGCCGGGTAAGCACGACGGAAAGTATCACTTCATTCCCAAAAATGCTACAGCTGTTAAAAGTGTGTCATCATAATGGGCCTAAAAGTAGCTATTTTAAGAATTAGCAAAGATTTTCAATTACCGGGAATATATCTATATCTATATCTATACACACACATACACAAACAAAACCCCCCATTTAATGTTTATGTTTCTCTTATGTTTCTATGCTGTTTCTTTTTTTCCCACAGAAATTTTGAAGCCTTTGCTTTGCCACCCCCCACTCTTGAAGTTTAGTCTGAAAAGCAAGAGCACAATCAGGAATTGCTGCAAACACTCTATGACAGACTATTGATTTCTACTGTGTACAACTCACCATGCCCCGAGATATTCAGATCATGGATATTGCTGATTTAGTCCTCCACACTAAATGTACTGCCACTCATTAATCATTTGAATCCAATTGTTTGAATATCACTATATATATATAATATTACTTGTTTTTTTTAACCTCAAAAAGTGCAGAAACCAGGAAATAAATATGCAAAACGGCCTTTTCCAAAGAATGAAAATTCAGGAGAGATAAACAAAAACATATTAATTAGAATGTCACATAAGAAGAATCGAAGCAAATTCCCATCTTTTGTTCCATACTATCAACTATTCAAAGCAGTAAAAACAAAAGTGTTCTCCTCTGTGAAGCAAAACATCAGTAGGTCTTCTTATAACAGTTAAAGCACATACATTGAGGCAATCAAACAGTCCACAATAAAATTACAAAAAAGAAATATAAAGTCTAGTGTTGTGAGCTCATGAGAGAAAATGTTCACTCTGAATACTAGCCGTATTGTCAGTAAAAATGTTACTAAACAGGAAGGGGGAACAGGGTATCTTTTTTAATCTTTTTACACAAAATTTTAATCAAGCTGTTTTTCATCTGATGAACAGTATCCTGTTAAGGATCTTTACACTTGGAGAATTCTTAAAATCATTAACTGAGAAGAGTAATCTGAAAATTTACATCCAATTGGAAATAACAGATTTCTAAAGCTGTAGGTTACCTTAGTACCTACTACACTACAGATACCTTAATGAGGCCGGGAATATATCTAACTTTATGCTGTTAAACTGCAAGACACAAGACTTTCTTTAAAAACTTCTCTGTCAAATTTTAAAACAAAGTTAAAATTCTAAACTAAGAATAGCAACAAATAACTATGACGAAAATTTATTAAGGGAAAGGGAACCCCAAGGATTTGTTTAAACTCTATAAATCATGTACGATAGTTTCTTTTATAACTGTATAGAAATTGGGAAGTATCTTTAAATATGAATTTTTTATGTAACACCTATGCTAAAAGAACCCATTGCCTTAGTTTTTTCTTTCATTATTTCTTTTTTAATCACAGATCTTTAGATTTAAGCAAGTGGTAAAGCCATGAGGGTGATGCATTCTGTTTTTACCTTCAAGCTTAATATGTTGTTTATCATTTACAATCCCGCTGGCAGCGTGATGGATCCCTGACAGATTTCTTGGACAAAATGGGCAAGTCCTTTCACCTGTGTCTGCCATGCAATGCATTTTCACCTTCAGGGCCTTCTTCTACGGATCACCCCCACATCTCCTGCTTCAAAGAAGCCTGTTTCTCTAACATCTATCAGTAAGATAGGAGCATATGGTGTCAGTCCAACAGGGGCTGAGAAGTTCTCTGATATTTAAATGAATTTATCATCAGTTAGAAGAAGAGAAACCTGCACCTGATACAGTTTGGAGTTAACAAAAATGACAGCAAAGCTGTGAAAGAGAACCAGTTTGTTGGTGCTTTCTTCTGGACTGAATTTATAATTCACTTTTTTTTTTTT